>PCDO01000014.1:0-532765 GCA_002778035.1 Ambrosiella xylebori
AATAGTTGTGGTGAAAACAACCTATGGATATTTTTCCTTTGATAACCCTATTTTACTGATCTAGAGTCCTGGACTTTTCTATAAGTACCTATGTGTCCCTCCATATTTTCCATAGGTAGAAGTCTTAGAATGACAGTTACTCATCTCTTTCTATATACTCCATCTTCCTCAAGTTTCTTACTTTATTGTTATTTCCTTCTTAAAGTCCTCTTTCTCCATTGCCCTTCCCTTTGTTCTCCTTCAGATTTTCCTCTTCTTTTCCATTGTGCAAACCTTCTGTCCCCTTTACTTTTTACAGTTCTCCATGTTTTGAAAAATTTATCCATGCACATTCCCTATTGAGATTTGGGTTGTAATAGCTGGTAATACGCATATGACGCTACATGACCACACTTAATTATTGAAGGACAATCACGCTCATTAAGAGTCATCTTGACTCATGATAAGTAATGGATGACATGTGGACAAATTATATTTATATAAATTCCTGGAACAATTTTTAACTCATCAATTTTTTGTCTTTATGGCAAACTCCTCTCAACTTATCTAATTCACGTTTTGTACCATGGAATTGAGATCTCACGATACTAGTATCTGCCTCATACCACCATTAGACTTATGGGGTCCTGTCAACCGGCTGAGGCTTCAGTATGATAAGTCAATTGACAAATGGCCACCACACGTCAATCTTCTCTATCCATTTGTCTCTCCTTCAAACTTAGCTGAAGCTGTCACTGCGATCTCCACATCTTTGGAGCATAGTCCAGCACCATTACCATCATTGCAACTTAGCTCCTCGTCAATCTTTGAACAAAAGGATGGTTTTGTTTTGTATCTTCATGGTGAGGAACTGACTACAAGCTCGGCGTTGAATAGATTGCGAGAGAGGTTAGCCTTGGTTATAGCCAACAATCATGATTCTAAATTCACGCCTCATCTCACAATCGGTTATGTCAACAAGGAGCCACTCTTCCTTCGAAATATTATCTTGGGTAAGCTTCGCCGTTTGCCAGTCCTGTCCTGGAACCCTATGTCACTTGCAGTCATGCAGCGGGATCCCAGCTCCCGGTGCATGCATGTATGGGGTTTTATAGATCTGATGTCTGGCACTGTTACACGAAACGTACCAACTGAGTTGTCTCAAAGTCACTGGCGGCCCAGTCCTCATGTCTCGCTTCATGTACCACTGATTTTTGACAACCAGAAGGATATATGGATCCCTACATCGGAGCTTTCATGGCATGATCCTTTGATCAAGGACAAATTAATCATAGCCAGTTATAATGTCCTAGCACCATTTGACACAGATCATGAACCTAACCGGTATTTGGACCTGCTCGACCAGATTGTGTCAACCCAAGCCGAGTCGGATATTGTCTTATTACAAGAGGTTACCGACCCATTTTTGGACTATCTGTGTTCCGACCCCCGCATTCGTCAAAAGTTCACATATATCTCACATGGCCCATCTTCTCAATTTGAGGTTGAGCCTTTGCCAAACCATCTCAATATTGTGGCTCTTTCACGGCTTCCATTTACGTGGGAAATCCTAGAACTTTCCCGCCGATTTAAACCAGCACTTGTTCTTCATATACCATGGAAGCCTGAATCTTTTGTTCCTACATCAGAGATACATATTGTGGGGTGCCATTTGACCCAAGGATTGTCCGATTTGACTGTAGATACAAAACGCAAGGAGATCGGTATTATCTTGGACTACTTGGAGAAGAATCATGCCAACGATCCATACTTATTGGCTGGTGACTTCAATCTCACTACTTCTTCTAAAGCTCTTGATGATGCCAGAAAGACCAATGATTTGACTGCTACGGGCAGCCGGTATTTGAGTAACATTGATCTCGTTCTCAATGCAGCCGGCCTCGTTGACTGTTGGCTCAGTGCTCGGCTAGTTGTGGGAGAATCTTCTCATGGTGGATCTGCTGCGTCAGAGATTTTGGATCTATACGAGGGTGAACAAGGTGCCACATTTGACCCTCTTCGGAATAGTTTGGCACTTAAATCTGGCGGCAGTGGTTGCAGGGGTCGCCCCCAGCGCTACGATAGAATCTATGTCAAAGATGACAATTTCTTTCACGTTGAAGCGTTTAACGTCTTCGGTTATCCTGTGCACCCAAACCGAACTCCGCCGAGTGACCATTGGGGTGTGCGCACTTTGTTATCGACCAACTTTTCTTCCCGTGCCGATAATATCCTTAAGCTAAGCACGCCTTCTGTCGCCTTCATACAGGCTCCCTCCAACCTCAGCCATACCTCAAAACTTCATGCCGTCCTCTCTGATCTATCATGTTTTCCCAGTTCGGAAGCTCAGATGAGATGTAGCGCTGCAATTGAGACCATTCGCAGCATGATAATGGAATGTTCTTCAGTCATCTCCTCAGCTCCGGCAGGAACATCTGTGGATCATGCTCCATTTGTTGTACTGCCAGTTGGCTCTTATGGCCTTGGTGTTTGGACCGAGGAGTCGGATATCGATTGCATTTGTATTGGTGCTTTTAGCCCCAAGGTTTTCTTCTCAGTCTTTACGCAACAGGTACACAAAAGTCCTACGAGCGGTCTCACTATTGTTCGCAAGGTCAAGGCAAATACGGGAACGATGTTAGAGTTGAGTTTCAAAGGGATTCCAATTGACTTACATTACTGTATGGCTCGTGGAGTAGCCGAAAGGTTCGTATAATTTCATTACATACCAGTATGGATCAAGCACTAACTTTATCTCAGCTGGGAAACTCTGATCCGACGACCCTCCGGCGATCCGGCTTGGAATCTTCCAGTTTCCATTTTGACAAAGTTGAAACCTGCACGAGACACCAAATACATGCTTCGATCCATACCAGATCTTGCTGTATTCCGATCAGCCTACCACTTCATCAAGACTTGGGCCAAGCGGCGCGGCGTTTATGCCGCACGTTATGGATATTTGGGTGGTATTCATATTGCCATCATGTTGGTAATCGTGATCAAGCAACTTTATCACCAGGGTCACTCCCTTTCCGCACCTGATCTTGTCACTACTTTCTTCTCACATTATTCTCAAGTTGACTGGTCCAGAGATTTGATATTCGATCAATACTTCCATACATCTCTGCGATATATGCGTACATTCCGTGAAACACTCTGTATCCTAGGTTGGCACCCTCCGGCTCTCAACACCGCAGCGACGGCCACCCATCCCACTGTACACACTCTTACTATTGAATTTAAAAGAGTCCAGTCTGTCATAACTCGTCATCCAGAGTCATGGAAATGTCTTTTGGAACCCGATGGTGTCGATGAGTTTCTCGAAGCCTACCAGAATTATGTTCGAATTGACTCGCACTATTGGGGGCAGACCACCGGAACTGGGGATGCCTTTGCTTGCTGGGTTGAATCACGGATTCCTCTACTTCTGGTCGGTAAGTATACCTACACCCCTTCTGCATAATTGGCAACAGTAGACTTATACATTATTCTGTAGAATTTTCAAGAAGACTTCCAGATGTGAAGATTCGTGTATGGCCAAGACGCTTTGTCTCCTCCGCGAATATCGACAGTGATTCCACTCATGCTGAGATTCAGGTCTTCTTCTTGATGGGTGTAGAAAATCATCTTGATGATCCGAACCACCAGCATCTGACAGAAAACTTGACTGCTGCGCTCCGGACGTTTGAACAACAAGTACACTCAAATGACAAGTACTTTGACGAAAAAGTTTGCTGGGTCTCTGCCTCTATAGTGTCCACAAATGACATCAAATCATCAGTCCCGGATCAGAGAGTATATACTGGTACTAATACATGGCAGGGGGAGTCCGATGATGAAGAAGAGGATGAACCGCTTGATCCGAGCGAAAGTTTACGACCGAAACCGACACCACAGTCCCGTAATGCCAAGGTCCCCAAAAAAAGCGGAGGAGGCAAGTTTCGGCCCGCCTCAGATGTTTTGAACCGATTGAAATGGGATAATAGTTTGAACAGCGAGGATTTTCTGGTAGGCTACGAAGATAGATTTTTGGGGGCAATGGAACGTCCTGTTCATTACTGGAAAACTGAACAAACAGATGTTGAGTTCATTCCTCAACATCGCATTCTGTATTTCAAACAGCGAGGATCAGGCCAAATTGTGTGGGACAGACGTTCTCGCATTGATCTCATCTTTGGAAGTGGAGTCTGATAACCAACTTGGGAGATTGAATATCTACTGCGGCGAGTCCATTTACTAGGATCGTTCTAGAATACTATATATATATTGTGAAATGATGCTCAATAAGGTACCAATGAGACATCTTCCTCAAACCAGTCCTTCATCATGTATAGAGACTATCGAAAGTTCTAGCAATAGCAGCCTTATCATATTTGACATGTTTTCCTTTTCCTTTGTCAATCTCATGATACCTATCCCAAAAACGGTTGTATAGAGGCTCAAGTAGTTGCTGGATGGCTTTGGCAAACATCTGTCGGACCTGCGGATCCATGTTATAGGCACGATGTCGTGCGACTAAATCATCGAAACTGGAGTTGAAAGCCGCAAATTTAGATTTTATATTGTCTTTGTCCTTAGTAGAGAGACCTTTGACTGCAGACGCCGAGTCTGAAGGTCCTGAGGTTGGTCTGGCTGAGCGATTGGTATGTATAACATCGAAAAGATGCATGGATATATCTTTGCAGGACTCTGTGTATAAACTGACAGCCTTTTTACGTTGTTGCTCTATGGCCGCAATGCGTGAGCCAAGAAGTGAAGCCAAGCCTGACTCACGGATGCCTCTGTCGACGGCGACTACACAGTTGGCTAAAAACACTGCTTGTGTGCTCTTGCTCTTGAGAATTACCAGACTCTTATTTCCTAAACTGACAAGCAGAGTCTCGAAGGTATCCATGCAATAATTTGCAAAGATC
This sequence comes from Ambrosiella xylebori, assembly GCA_002778035.1. Taxonomy (NCBI): domain Eukaryota; kingdom Fungi; phylum Ascomycota; class Sordariomycetes; order Microascales; family Ceratocystidaceae; genus Ambrosiella; species Ambrosiella xylebori. The sequence goes on from PCDO01000014.1 coordinate 4,893, forward strand.
TCACGGCCATCTGCGCTGATATCAAAAGAGGCCAGGCTAGGTGTCGGTGTTTTTGATGATTGCTTCCAGCCATCGTCCCCAAGAGACCGCATGATGCTGGCCAACGGATCAATGAACTCGAGCATTGTTTGCAGTCTTTGTACTGTTTCTGAGACTAATGGGGTTATGGCACCATCTGATGGTAACGTTTGTATGCTGGCCACTTTTCGGCGAATGTCTTCAAGGAGTTCGGCAAGAGAGCTCTTAGCAGTTTCACGGACTGGCTTCAGAGCTGAGGCTAGATTAGACTTGATCACATCGCCAGTTCGCTCTTCAAGAGTTGTCGTCAAAGAAGCCATGATGCCCGTTATTTCATACGACAAGAAGCAATCTGTCGCCAGATAAGTCTTGATGTGATTGTTGAGATCTCGAATAGTCCTCGCCAGCTCTGCCAAAGCTGGTTGGCAGACAGCTTGAAACAGGGAGCCCCAATCTTCACGAGGAAATAGATTGCAGATATTGTCGTACTCAGCTAGAAACATACCTTCTAGAGCTTTGGCATATGAGCCGATAGCATTGTTCCCAGCACGGTAGACAGCATCTGTATTTTGTTTCTTGGCGGTATTTACACTGGCCATGGCAAGATTTGAAAGACTAGCGGTCAGATAGGAGCTACGGATGTCCACGAAAATTCTCCCAACTGAAACATCCTGAGGAGCTAAAGGAGTGGTTGAAAGGCGCCTTTGAGCAGACATGTAGTCCGTAATCATCCCAAGCCTAGCCATACTGTCTTGGGGCAATAATGGAAAAGGCCTATCCTTCGTGATCATCTGGAGGGGCTCGATAGCAGACGGCGTGTCTGTCTGCAATAGTTTCTGGAAATATGACTCGAGCATGTTATTTCCAAAGTTTACCAGCCGAGAAAGATCAGACAAGGTTTGTTGATTTGCTCGCATATTGGAAGATTGCATGTTGGAGACTGAATGTGCCAACCGCTTAATTGAAGCCAGATAAGACGAAAGCCCCACCTTCTCCGGGCCTGATCGTATGAGGGCTTCTTCATCATTCTTACTATCAACTGGTTGACGTAATCGTTCAATTGCAGCGATCATGCCATCGATATCTGCATAGTAAAGTTAGTCAGTTAGGCATTTGGAATATATTTATAATGGTGCTTACTGGTATCTAAGATCTGGAGTTTGCGTGTTTCCCCACTCAATGGACCAGTTACATCACGGACACTCTTCCCGGTTGCTTCTAATCTTCCGAGACAAGCTTGAATCTTCTTAGTTAGTTGAGCTGTCTTCTCAAGTCTCGAGTTGAGCACGTCAACTTCAGCGCGGGCTTCCTCGTCAGCGGTATTACGTGCAGTGGTCAGGCCGATGGCCATTATGGGGTATTATCAAGCAAGCTGGAGTGATATTCCAAAGACTGGATATTGGAGATGTATTTTATCGCCTAGGTTTTTAGATTTCAAATATTAGAATTTCGAGCAACTTTTGATGAACAGAAAACATAGTTATGCGACAAATTATGTTAAGGTCTTCAGCCTCAAGTTTGTGATGCAACTAACCCATAATGGTATAACCCTTATAAAAGAGAATCGCTTTACTTGGGCAAACAATAATCTCGCAGGGAGAACTCAGTATTTGATAGAATAAAAGGCCCCTCCCACCAAAAAAGAGATGAAAGATTAAGTAACAATATGTGTATTTATTTGAAGAAATCGTCCACCACCTTCACGAAAATATCAACCAGGGATTTAATATCATCAGCTTGCATAGTATAGGCTGGAGCAATTATAACATGGTCTCCCTCCTCGCCATCAGCAGTGCCAGATCCTGGATAGACACAAAGTTCATAACCAGGTGACATAGATAACTGACTAAAACAAGCCGCTACTTTATCACTGGCAGGAAAAGGTTGTTTAGTTTTCTTGTTTTTCACAAACTCAACGCCCCAAAACAACCCCCGACCTCTGATGTTGCCAATGTTCGGGTGCTCAGCTAACTTGTCCAACAAGAGGCCAGACAAAAGCCTCCCCATTTCCTGGACATTATTAAGTAGATTTTCCTTTTGTATGATTGTTTGAACTTCTAGAGCGGCAGCACAGGCTACGGGATGACACTGGTACGTTTGTCCATGCACAAATTGCCTGGAAGCCTGTAAGTAATAGGTTCAGTTGTGGAATCATTAGCTATATCACTTACTTGGTTCCTCTGGAGAGAGCATTCACAACTGTTGGACTGATTAAAAGACCAGCAATTGGTTGGTATCCTCCACCGAGGCCTTTTCCAATGGTTTGAAGATCCGGAACCACGTCGTAGTACTGCCAGGCGTGTAGGGTACCAGTCCTACCCATACCACACATCACCTCATCAAAAACTAGCAGGGCACCATACTTGTCGCATATACGGCGCACACCACGAATATAAGAACTCAGGGCTGGAACACATCCGAGTGCCTTTTGAAATTTCACGGTTATCATGATGACCTATTAACGGGACTGGAAAATAAAAGGACATGTACTTACTGCTCCAACAACAGGTTCCATGAAAAAGGCACAGACAGTGTCGTGTCCCAGACGCACAAATTCATTTTCAATTTCCTGCAGTAGACGAGACACGTAATCTTCCTCTGACTCGGAAAAATCTTGATATCTGTAAGGATAACAAGGCGACACTTTGCTGCAATTGTCGTTGAGCATCGACTGGAATTTCTGACGCCGGAACTTGTGCCCACCAATTGACAATGCACCAAGAGTTGCCCCATGGTAAGATTGGTTGCGGGAGATGAACCGGATGCGCTGTGGTTCCGGCATATTCTTTTCTAGGAAAAACTGACGGGCTAACTTTGCTGCAGCTTCAACAGCCTCAGAACCTACCAGAAGAAATTAATTATGCTCCGAAGTCACAGGATCGGTAATACGCACCACTATTTACAATCAGAGCTTTTGACATCTTGCCACCCGTGGACTCCACTAAGAACTGACATAGATTCTCACTTGCACCCGTAGAAAAGAATGACGTGGAGCAATAAGATACTTGTGTCATCTGATGCACAACAGCATCAATCACTCTTTGGTTGTTGTGACCAATGCATGATACAGCAGCGCCACCAGACCCATCGAGGATACGACGGCCATCTTGTAAAACTAGATAATGGCCTTCACCATGATCAACAAGGGGTATATCGTTACCAAGCTGACGATGCAGGACTCTAGACATGACTGAAGTATATCAAATGCTAACAATCAGCAAGACAACCAATCGAGGAAAAGGAAAATCCCAAGTTCTCAACAACACGCAATGATGATGGACAGAGAACTTAAATAAAAGTTGTGGTGTGGTTACATTGACGCAATGGCTGATTTTAGAGATAGCACTTTCAAAAGATAACAAGCAGTCAATTGATAACAACAAACAGTTGTATAAGCTAATCAGATAACGATGGGAGCATGTCATTGGGATTTCAATTGATAAAACCTATTATCCAAGTTCAACTCATGATCAAACTCACCTGTACTAAGTTCACAGTAAAACATTTTGCAAAATTATTTAATGCTAACTCTTATAAAGCTATGTATATTGTAATTTTGACCACTCAAATCTTGAGATGCTTTCAAGAATGGCTCGAGATTTGATGGTGTGGTTCGAGCCCTGGTACACAAGGGCCTGGTGAACAGGGATATAAGAGGTACTTGTGAATTCTCCAGTTGACCTCCATGACGAAACTCGGTTTGCTGTATACAACCTTTAGTTACATACTCAAACCGCCTGCATTGCGTTTGTGACCAATGAAAACCGCACAATGAAACGCGGCGTTTGAGAGCGTTTTGAACTACGATTGGCCATATTTTCAACCACTTAACGCGCAACGCGTTCATGTTTAGTCTTCATGCCCCTCCTTTTCAGATTGCTCAGACCTTGTTTTTGTGTTAATTAGTAGAGTATCTTTGACAGGCATTCCCCTCAATTTTGCTATCCCAAGAAGTCTCATACAAGAGCTTGGGTTACCTAATCTTGTCCATTTTACCCGCAGCACATTGCTATCACCATAACAATGGACTCGTTTATGCTTCAAGATGCTGCGATCCGTGACCGCATTCGTCAAGCGGAGGAGTTTCTGGATCCTCGTGAGTGTTTTGACATGTAGCTACATGTGACGCAGTATGAGCTAACAGACTTTACGGCCAGATGATTCCCCTGCTTTGAGTTACCGGTCCGAGATTGCTCTCATGCTCCAGAAAAATCAACGCCGCCTCGTGGTTAGTATTGACCGAGTCCGTGATCATAATCTTCTTCTGGCCGAGGGTCTTCTTGAACAACCTTTCGATTACACATTGGCTTTCAATTATGCCTTGAAGGAGATTGTCAAAACTATCAGTCAGGCCCGGCCTGATCAGACTGATCCTGATACTATGTATTATTGTGCCTGGAGTGGTAGTTTTGGACTTCATTCTTGCAATCCCCGCACCCTTTCTTCACGACACCTGAACCAAATGGCCTCATTGGAAGGTATCGTTACCAGGTGCTCGTTGATCCGGCCAAAGGTAGTCAAGAGTGTTCATTACAATGAGAACAAAAAGACCTTTCACTTCCGTGAATATCAAGACCAAACCATGACCAACGGCCCAGCCACGTCAAGTGTATATCCGCGCGAGGATGAGGATGGAAATCCACTCATTACGGAGTATGGATATTCCATCTACCGCGATCACCAGACAATTTCGATTCAGGAGATGCCCGAACGAGCACCTGCTGGTCAATTGCCACGTAGTATTGATGTCATTCTGGATGACGATCTAGTTGATAAGGTCAAACCTGGTGACCGCATTCAGCTTGTCGGTATCTACCGAACTTTAGGAAATCGCAACACAAGTCACAACAGCGCCCTTTTCAAAACTATTATCCTCGCCAATCACGTCGTGCTCCTCTCTTCCAAGTCCACCGGTGGAGTTGCAACTGCTATAATCACAGATACTGATGTGCGATTTATTAACAAGATTTCCAAAAAGAAGAACTTGCTTGATCTATTGTCGCAGTCTCTAGCACCCTCCATCTATGGTCACTCATATATCAAAAAAGCTGTTCTTCTCATGCTTCTTGGAGGAGTTGAAAAGAATCTGGAAAACGGCACTCATTTGAGAGGTGACATCAATATCTTGATGGTTGGTGACCCTTCTACTGCCAAATCACAGATTCTGCGCTTTGTGCTAAACACCGCTCCACTTGCTATTGCTACAACCGGTAGAGGCTCCTCCGGGGTTGGTTTGACGGCAGCTGTAACTTCAGATAAAGAGACCGGTGAAAGAAGACTTGAAGCAGGTGCCATGGTCATGGCTGATCGTGGTGTTGTCTGTATTGATGAATTTGACAAGATGTCAGACATTGATCGCGTAGCTATCCACGAAGTAATGGAACAGCAGACTGTTACTATTGCCAAGGCTGGTATCCATACATCTCTTAATGCCCGGTGCAGTGTCATAGCTGCTGCAAACCCCATATTTGGTCAATATGACACACACAAAGATCCTCACAAGAATATCGCTTTGCCTGACTCTCTGCTTTCTCGTTTCGATTTATTGTTTGTTGTCACTGATGATATCGAGGATACTCGTGACCGTCAAGTGTCAGAGCACGTACTGCGTATGCACAGATACCGTGCTCCTGGACTTGAAGAGGGAGCTCCTGTGCGCGATGTCACCTCTCAGTCTTTGGGAGTTGGTGTAGAGAAGGACGCTAACAACAACCAACCTACTGAGGTTTTTGAGAAGTATGATCCTATGCTTCATGCTGGTGTTCCTGTTCCGCGTGGCCGTGGCAACCGCAAACCTGAAGTTCTCAGTATTCCTTTCATGAAAAAATACATCCAGTATGCCAAAGCTCGCAAGCCTGTTCTTACGCCTGAGGCCTCGGTAAGAATCGGCGACATCTACGTGGGGTTGAGAAATGACGATTTGGAGGGAAATCAGCGGAGAACCAGCCCCTTGACTGTCCGTACGCTAGAGACTCTGATTCGTTTGGCGACTGCTCACGCCAAAGCTCGACTATCTATGCGTGTGGAGGAACAGGATGCTTTAGCTGCTGAATCTATTCTTAGATTTGCTCTCTTCAAGGAAGTCGTTGAAGATGACTCCCGCAAGAAGAGACGTCGTGTTAACAACACACAAGTAGTATCTTCCGATGACGAGGACGAAAGCTCGGATGACGAAAGAGTTCTCTCCCAATCAACTGCTCATGCGGGTTCCACATTGTCTGGTCGCCAAACACGCGGTACTACTCGAGCTGTCGGCTCCAATCCCATGGGTGCTGTCCCGGATGCCGCTGCAATTCAAGACTTGGCTTACTTAGAAGCTAGGAGCTCTGCACAGACTGGTCATTCACAAACGTCGTTCGCATCTTCTATGCCATCCTCGCAGATTGGCTCCATGCCTCAAACTCAATCAGCTGATGCCTTGGCCACTTCAGCAGCTTCACTTGCTATCTCACAATCTAGCATCACCACTGAGCGTTTGAACACATTCCGCTCAGCGCTGGGTCGTCTGCTTATGGGACCTCTTTTCAGCACTGATGACACTGCCAAGGTCCCGGACATCATCAATGCTATAAACTCCAGTATATTGTCCAATTCCGGTGGACCGTTTGACCAATCTGAGGGCCTTCAAGCCTTGGAGGAACTGGACAAAATTGGTCTCATAATGTATGTATATTCTTTGATATTTCTTTTTTTGTTGCTTTATACGTACCTGCATATGCTCTAACGCTTTTTCACAGGTTTATCAAGGATCAGGGCGAGGTCATCAAGATGTAATAGATTTTTTTAGGGTACAAGGTCACGTGTAATTTATAATGAGGAGATCCCATACATTGATCCCCATGTTTTGAACATATTGATGATTGTAATGATACCGCATCTTGAAATCAGAACGTCCATGATTGATCACCAATAACCAGACACAGTCTCATGATTTTGCGTTACCACGACGGAGACGTGGTGCGAGACTTAAGTTCAGCCAGCCGGCTTTGTGCATCAGAAGAGTTCCATGTTTCTTTACCATCTGTTGCAATAGATACCACGGGAACCCCAATCTGTTCAATAGCATAACTGGCAGCCACTGAACCCCAATATGCAGCTTCTTGAATGTCATGACCGCGAGCCAAGCCAACTGCTAGGCCACCTAAAAACGTGTTGCCTCCGCCTGTAGGGTCTACAACTCTTTTAGAATCAGTATGATAGGCCGGGATCCATTTGGAAAGCGGTCGACTACTAGTAATTTCCTGGGACTGTTGTAATTCCTTCTGATGTTTAGACTGACAGGAATTATAACAAGTCACGTAGCACCCTTTATGGCCGGCTCTCACGACTATAGAGCAGGTAGTGTGGGGTGCAGATTTTAACAGGGCCTCCGAGTTTCGCAACACTGCCCCCACTGATATATCACCATTCTCATCCAGTCCAGTCTCTCCCATGTATGCTGCCAACTCAGTGTGGTTAGGACTGCACACATCTACGTATGCAAGAGACTTTGCGCATTCGGCAAGTTGATCTTTGGAGCAGAGATCGGGTACCGGCTCCCACACGAAAATAGGTGGGATATATGATTCAGCGGGAGATAGTGACTTTCGTCTTTGCGTAAGTTCAGTGACAATGTCTCGACATCTAGCTGGGGAGCAGACCAAGTGGAACGTCTTTGACAATACCATGGCATCAGTAAGATCCTGTGCTGTCAACCTCTTTTTGGGAGTCAAGTATCTGAACGCGCGGTGCTCGGCATCGCCATATCCGTTCCAGCCCCGGGTTGTCAGCCTCTTGTCATCACGTCGATACAACACGCCACTGTTCCAAGAATTGATTGTTACGGCAATACTTTCAGGAAAATCGGATCCTTGATCAACGATCCAAGCGATTGATGTATTATGGGGTGGTGGAGACATGACCCGGGCTCCCAGCGCAGCAAATGCCCCAGCACCACCCAAAGCATTATGTACTGGAGATTTTGGTGGAGGGAACTCAATTTCATCTGTGAAACCATGTTAGATGACTGATGATTGAGGCTATTACATTGTTATCTAGCAATTCACACCAATAATGAACATTCCAAGAGTGACAAAATCAATAGATTTTGTTTCCTTGTCCGACTTGGACGGCAACTCGGCCACAGCCATGATGAATAAGCACTAAACGGCTTGTTCGGACGATAGAACGAATATATGTGGGAATCCGGGGAGCTAATACTTGAGAATGCGAGGCCAATGTTACTTTGATACTAACCAGCATATCTAACCTATCAGCTGTATCTATAAATCCGGGTTATCATCATAATCACAAACCCTTATTGTACACTCGGTTTTCCAAAAAGCGTCAGGACATGTAATTCGACTTAGATAAGCTGGCTCATGCAATGACAACTTCGATTTTCTATTATTACATTTTGATATGACCCGATTAACGATCCACATAGCAATATCTGCTACGTAAATTCAAATGAATTTTCCATTGATCAATCGTGTCTTCAATACCCACCATCCCTATTGTTCAGGTTCATGAACCCCACTTTCGCTCATCAAAGCTCCTAGAAGGTTGACGCATTACGTAACATTGACTATTCGTGTGACACTTGGGAAAGCTCCCGAAGCATTGACAACTGCGCCTGGGGTAAAGCTCCTTTCTATGTGTGCATGTTTATAATGGAGTTGTTGGGAGGCTAAGTTTAGTACAACTCTCTATAGGTCGATCTAATCACAAGCCCTACTGAAATTGTTGTCTCACATTGCTTCGACCCTTTTTGTACTTAATTTTTTTGTGATTTTGGTATCCATTAAATAACACGGTCTGTCTATATATCTCAAAGTATTTCGATTGTAAATTGCATTAGTGGTTGTAGGTCTCATCCAGCTTTGTCTTGTCTGGCACATAATCAATATGGCGACGTCTAGTTCTATGCATAATTTGACCACGCTTATAAAGCGGTAAGTGACTTGTGGTCAAAATGATGAGATGAATTGATTGTGGCCAGGCTTTTCAGTTTTGCTTACATCGATATCTATATAGGCTAGAGGCCGCGACGATGCGCTTGGAGGACATTGCTGAATCCACCATTGCTTTGTCACCCCAAACAACTGGCAATGAACCGTTGACCGCCATCCCACCCATCACTCAATCCAACATCACGGGTGCTCCCCCAAACCCTCCACCAACTGCTCTCGTGCCCCCACCGCCGGCACCTAAGCCTGTCGCCGAGCCCTTGCCCGAAGCCATCGAGGAATTTGACAACTTTATTGATACCAGTGTCGGAAAATACGTGAAATTGAGTAACCAGATTGGTGGTCTTCTGGCCGAACAAGCAAACAAAGTACTTCAAGGTTTCAAGGAGGAGCGCAAATTCTTGCTGTTGGCTACCAAGGCCAAGAAACCAGATATCAATGGAGAGGGATTGCTCTACCAAGAGCTCATCAAGCCTATCAATGATGCGTTGATGGCTGTGATTGAAATCAAGGAGCAGAACCGCGGCTCTCCCTTCCTCTCGCACCTCAGTACAGTTAGTGAAGGCATCATGTTGGTTGCCTGGGTCACTGTTGAGAATAGGCCCTGGAAGCATGTTGAAGAGTGTCTCGGCCCTGCCCAGTTCTTTGGAAACCGTGTGCTCAAGGATGCTAAGGATAGGTGAGATTACCATGTAAAGTTTCAATTGAAAATCCATATGCTAACTTTGACAGAGAGCCAACGCAAGTTGAATGGGTTAAGGCTTTCTACCAGGTCTTCCGGGATTTGACTGACTATGTCAAGCAGTACTACTCCAATGGTATTCTTTGGAATGCTAAGGGCAAGAGCGCTGCGGAAATTTTGCGCGAACTTTCGGCTGCTTCTACGATTCCTGCTGCCCCGAGTGGTGGTGCTCCCCCGCCGCCGCCTCCGCCGCCTCCCGGCCCGGCACCCATCCTCAACATTGACTCCGAGCCAGCTTCCTCACAAGCATCCAAAAACTGCGGTGGCTTTGGCGCTGTTTTCTCCGAGCTGAACAAAGGTGCAGACATCACCAAAGGTCTTAAGAAGGTCGACAAGTCACAGATGACCCATAAGAACCCTGCCTTGAGAGTTAGTTCCACGGTCCCGGACGGCTCTACCAGAGGGAAGAGCCCTGCGCCAGGCAAGAAACCCAAACCGGAGAGCATGCGGGTTAAGAAGCCTTCGCGCAAGGTGCTTGAAGACAATAAATGGATGATTGTAAGTTTTGTAACCATAAAAATATAAGCCTGTCCATAAGCATTGTCTAACACATTGTAGGAAAATTTTGAAAAAGAGCAGCAGCCCATCATCATCGAAGCGAGCATCTCTCAATCCATTCTTATCAGCAAATGCAACCATACAACCATTGTGGTCAAGGGCAAGGCCAATACCATCACTGTGGAATCAACCAAGAGGGTTAGTCTTGTTGTTGACGACTTGATCTCCACTGTCGATGTGGTGAAGTCCAACAACTTTGCTCTGCAGGTCATGGGGTCCGTTCCCACTGTTCTCATGGACCAGATTGATAGCGCTGAGCTCTACTTTAGCAAGGAGAGCTGTGAGACTCGCGTTTTTAGCAGCAACGCTTCCAACATCAACATCATGGTGCCTAACGAAGATGACGATTACAAGGAGCTGCCAATTCCATCGCAGATCTGTAGCTACTTCGATAAAGAGAAGAATACCTTGATCAACGAGATTGTCACGCACAGTGGCTAATCGTTGACTGTATTTCTGAATCTGATGATTTTATTTATAGCATCCTGATTATATAAATTGTCAAGTTCATCATTACCCCATCTCAGATGTATATGATGCCCTCAAATCTTCAAGATTGTGATTGTGACTGAATCTTACGTTTTCTGATTTGAGTATTGAAGACTACAAACGATGGACAAGAATCTGGCTGCAAAATGACCAGAAATCTGCCGTGTCTCCCAAACGCTTCATTGTATGTCACGGAGTAATTACAACTTAGCTTTAGGCACTTCGGTAGTGCCTGAAAGCAGTGCACGCATATCTTCAGCCGCTTCGTTCAGATAATAGCTCATTTTGGCGCTACCAAGTTTCTTGGACACAACATTAAAGTTGAGACTGAAGACCGGATTAGTTTTCTCAAGCATCCAGACTCAAACAACTGGGATCTGATGGTCAACTTACCTATTTTCGTTTATCATGTAAGCAATGCCAAAGCCCCTGTCGATGACCTGACTCCAGCCGTAGCCATTGAAATACTCTGAGCTCAACTGTGAGGTTGATAGGAACCAGGACGATGAGTAGCCATAAGCAGGGTCTTTATAAATTGCCGGAAGCTCCTGGCCGGGTTCCAAGAGAAGCTTGAGACCAAGAAGATGACGGTCTACACCCTTGCCATCGGACGCCGCGTTGATATATTCGAGATGAGACTTGATAGCATCGTAAAATAACTTAGTCTTCTGCTCATTGGAGACATCAACATCACCCATGGCTTTACACCATGCCGTAGATGCTTCAGACACAGAGCGACAAGTTTCAGTCCTACCAAGTTGAAAGCGACGAGTAGATGCTGATTCATAGGTGGGGCGATTCTGGCCATACATCTTGAAGTATGCAAGCTGAATGATCATCTGAACATAGGCATCGGGAGAGCACTTGAACTTCTTGATTAGTCCCTTACCATATCCCTGGTACGCCTGGACTGCAAGTTCATGCTTGCTTATGACTGTCCGGAAGTCAGCCACAGCTTTGTCAATTTCAGCTTGCACGGCATCATTGATAACGAATTTGACTGGAACTGGATCGGGTAAGCTCAACCGGACATTGGGGTTCAAAAAGTCAAGCTTATTATTGAATATCATATCGTTGACATAGTCATTGAGACGGTGAGTAGGAGTGCCATCCATCATTGAATGCTCGCCAATGAAACCAGAAGTTCCGTTGTCATTGACAATGAACTGAAGTGGCTTGTCATACCAGCGGTTGGCTCCATCACCGTGCCAGTATTGATGGGCCCGCTCTTCAAGAGTAATAGGTGCAGCATCATCTAGGCACACCGTGAAAGAGGCAGACTCAATAGCTTCAAGGGCAGCAGCATTAGAGGGGTCAGCCTCCAAGAGGATCTTGCGAGCATCAGTCCAGACATCACGGTTTTCTGAGGTCAGAGCTCCGACGGGAGGAACAGGTTCTTTGGCTATATCGTAGATGCGCTTGAATTGTTCCTCCAGCTCGGCAGTCGTCAATTGTTGGCCTGCAATTTTGTGCGGAATTTTGAAAAATTGGTTTCTGCGGATGACAAGTATGTGTTTGTTCTTATCAGAAGAGTACTTGGCAGGAAAATCAGCTGGCCTTGCAGGTACACGACAGCAGTTGAACATCCATTTATAACTGTCCATACATAGGGGAAGCTTCTTCATATACTCGGGCTCCAAGGTCCCCTGATCTACCTGCTGCTTGAACCCGAGAACTGCTGTTGTGATGGCGGCAGCACGTTTGGCGGGGTCTCGACGCCGATAGTCATCACAGTGGGAATAGAAATAGCTAACGTAAGGTACGACAGGATCGCGATACGTCAGATAAGTCAAATTGTTCCACCATTCATACAACCAGTTCTTCACGGTGGGATTCTCCCGTTTTGCGATCAGCTTTTCCTGGAGTTTCTCCCCGACACCACCAGGCTTGATGAATTCGGCGACTGCAGCTTTGCTCTTTTTGAGTTCGGCAGCGGAAAGAATTGGTTTCAGTGTTTGTATATAACGGGAAGCAGTTTCTTGAAGTGAGGGCACAGGCAATTTAGGTAGCGATTCTTGATATCTCAACATAGGGCCCCTGGATAAGTCTTCCACATATCTAGAGGGGAGTCTAGAATTGGTACGCTTTGAAGCTGGGGCCATATTCAAAGTTACTGGATGAAACTGTCGGGGCCAAACTTGATGTTAGCTACTTTCTGAACGTACGGGCTTGGATCCCCACTGCGATGCATGTGCGCAGGATTCTCTGCTTACCTGGGAGATGCGACGAGAGGAACAAGTAATGGAAGGACGTGAGATGGAGGGCAGCGCAGACATTTTCGTAGATACTTGCAGAACTCACAAGATTGCCATGACAAATTTGACTAGATTGAAATAGGGCCAAAATCCGGGGATATCTAGACAAGGCTAGGGCGAGCTGCCAGATGCTTAAGCCGAATATCAAGGCTGTGCAGGTGAACTGAAGATGAACTGATGGTGATCGCAACTTGGACAAAAGAAAAAGAATTAGTTTTTGGATGTCACGATTAATATATTCAATATATCTTTAAGAATTTAGGATCGTCATGAAATAGCTGCAAGCTATATTCGATCTCAGCTTGATAGTTATTCATTGGCTTGGGGTAAAACATGTGGGGCACGGCATGACGTACTGTTCCGGCAACAACGATGACTATCTTAAACTTGATTTTCAGATTATTGATTCCAACAACTACAATGCAACTTCTATGCTGGGAATTGGATATTTATAACTTGAGAATAACATGGCTACGGACAGGTTACCACCAAGGTTGTCTTCTTCGACGTTGCCAAAAAAACCCCCATGTGATCAAGAACGAGACTAGGTACAATATGAAGCGTGTTTATTATAGAGGCTGACGGACGGTGAGGCTCCGGTCCAACAAGTTATTTACCACAATCATCCCGAAACTAACCCCAATCCCTCGTACACATCTGCCCCAAGCCGAGGCAAGAATTGATCGAAGACCTGAATTGGAGAATCGGCAGCAGCTCCTTGTCACATCACATCACATGGGAGCCGCCGACTTGGAGTTGGAGAACCTTGCATCCTAACTGCTTTTTGCCGACGTCAGTAATACCGTTTAGCAAACTGAATTCATGATGGAATCCATGATGTCAACTTTTCTCCTAGTACCACCTTTGACTTGAGCAGATAGCCTGTCAGGTCGAAATTATAGAGGACCCATACATGAAATTGAATGACATGTATCTGCCAACAATTGCAGTGCCCACCTTCAAGATATGGTCAAGATATTCTGTATTAATACCAGATTGAGCCATCTTTATATTGAGGCCACGGCTAATTTGGAACGAGATTGACCATTTCATCAGGGGAATTTAGAGTGTAAGGCAGCATGTCAAAACATATGAAAATACTGCAGCCTAAGGAGTCTGCTATGTTTGTTTACCAAAACTTTAACATATCATACTTAGAAAATGCGGGGTCAAATAATTCAAGATATTTCAAGAAACTATTTAGACGTTGTATCGTCTTCATATTGACGAAAGCGCACCCAATACACCCACAAAATTGTACCAATCAAAAGCCAGACACAAAAAGACAAAACACAGAATTCCAAACTTTACCCCCCCACATATACGCCGAAGCCAACCAACATTGAGAAAATTTCAGAACATCAAAACACCCAAATGTCAGGAAGATGATGTCATCACCTCCAAATCATGTTTAACATTTATACCTCAACAGGCTTGCCCTCTGGTGGCGGTGCCAGACTTGCCGAGGCTGATTCGTAGGTGTATTGTGGCCCCTGGCCAACAGCTTCCATAGCCATGCGCACACCAGCTTCGCCTCCAACGGTAGCTGCTTGCTGAAGTCCTTGTTGAGCTTCGCGGACACGGCGCTTGAAGGCCAGACGATCCAGCAACAGTTGCTGACGGCTGCGCTCAAGTTCACGCTTTTCAGACTGAAGAACCGTTTCCATCTCGCTAAAGTACTTGAGCTTCAGCTCAAGTTTTTGAAGAGTTACGTTGGCGGCGGCTGATACCAGACGCATCATTTCACGCTCTTCATATGATGCTAGACCAGCACCACGGGCGCCAATAGCAGCAAGAGCGACGGAACTGCCTACTTGATCCTTGGCACCATCAACTTCCATGCCATCTTTATCCAAATTCTTCTCATCATTCTCCCCAGAAAGCTTGCTGCGGAGAGCCTTCTTCAGTTGATCCGCAGACTTGTGCGCAGCAAGCGCAGTGCTGGCAGGGTCAGCGAGACCAGCCAGGAAGCCAACTACAGACATTATGGGGTTCTCGGCTTGATTGAAAGGAAGCTGAGAACCAGCAGGACCGAGGAAGGACACACCAGGAGCGCCGACACCGAGTATTTCAGACTCGAGGTACTTGTCTTCGATACCAAGTTGAAGAAATTGCAGCACACATTCTTGCCGGGTACGAGTACCAACATGCTCGGCAATTTCACCCCAATCTTCGTCAAAACGCTCGAGACCCTCGAGCAAGCGGAGAATCTCGGCATCACTCCAAGGTGCGTCACGATCAGGAACAGAAGTGTAATCGGGATTCTCAACACGGCTGTACTGAGAGCTGTCATGGTTGCCAGGCAGACGGTCTTCAAGGAAACAGGTAGGGCAGAGGTTGAACCGATTCTTGGTGTTACTCTCCGACTGGGTGTTATGGTAGTAAACTCTGGTGCAGTCAATACCACATTGGTGGCAGTTGACCTTGGTAATGGTCTTCTTGCCGGTCTCAATACCAGCACCGTTTCCTGAGCCCTCGCCCTTGCCATCCGTCTTGTTCAGCTTAGTGCCCTTAGCACTAGCTTCGTAGATATTACGGCCCAGTTCAAGGTTAAGTTCAGTTTTAGAGGGAGCGGTGGCAGCAGCCTTGTTTTGAGTATCCCTGTTGCGCTTTCCTTCCTGGACGACCGAGTCGGCAGCAGGCTGCCATGGTTGGAGACCTCTAGGAGTATCACAGATGATTCTAAAGTGTCCAGTGAATGGAGGACCAACTGGAGCAGGTCTTTGCTCTGCGTCAACCTACACATTATTTCGTTAGCTATGCAGCTGTTATGATAGATCAAGAATATGCTTCTATGACATACCTGGTAGTTGACTAGGCCCCATTGCTCGAGAAAGGCATGGACCCTCATAATGGCACAAACATCACCAGCCAAGTTTCTACGGCAGGCAGTGACAGTGAGATACTCTGAAGGGTTTAATCGGTAGGTGTTGATCATGAAATCTCTGTAGTCCTTGTATACAGTAGGAATCTTGCTTCGGTTGCGATTGTTGAAAAACTCAGACATGGCCTTCTTCTCAATATCGTGAATGGTCGCCATGTCAAACCATGTGCTGTAACTGGGCACAATAATGGCATGTTTTTGTTCAATGAGATGGTTGCGGACAGCGGATTCGAGAATCTCTTTACTCTGGGTCTCCTTGCTATTTCCATCACCTTCCTCGTCAACCATTGACTGATCTTTGCTCTGTGACTCGCCATCCCGAGTCTTTGTATTACTATCATCGACTTTCACTTCGGAATCGGTAGGGGCATCGCCCATCTGGACATCTGGATACCAGACACAAAATGATTAGCTGCTAGCTCAGAATATGCCGGAAAAGAGCATGACTTACCACCATTTTCTTCCATCTTAGACTCTTCAATTGGAATATCGGACTTAGCCGCATCAAGTGCAAAATTAGGCTGCGCAATAGAGTTGTTGTCTTCCATTTTGGTTGAGTTATTCAATATGCTTGAGAATACAACGGATTGAGATAACGCGTGGAGGTATTGATCGCTGGATATGGCGTTGCAGCGGTACTGGGTGCTCTGTGCTGGTGCGATAGGATATGCGAATATAGAAAGACTATAGACGGTGTGGGATACGTGACAGCGCTCGTGGTATATCGTACACACTCCTGGTATTTGTGATCTTAATCCCAAAAGTAAACTGCTCTTGACAAGGCTGGCTTGTCGCGTTACTGCTGTCGGCTAGCTTGTCGTTGAGGGAAAAAGTGGTCACTGCGCTAGTACGCGACAAGGTTCTCCAATCGGGGTTCTAGGTTGCATTTTAGATATAGATATATGTATTCTAACGTTCCCAGCATTGCGAACCTTTGTGTCCACAAAATATTTAGAATTAATTTGGTTTCGTCACATTTAGGCTAACTATCCATATAGATATCACAGACTTGTATCCTCTAAGATAAAATCCTGTTTAGGCTCACACTAAGTGCCGAATTTAGGGTTCTGGGCGTGATGGATTGTATAAAGTTATATGCAAAGATTTAAAGCTAGTTGTTGATGGAGGGTATTAGTGCGGCATGTCATAATCCTTATAGTGGATTCCTACATCGGCTGGTTGATTCATAGCAAGAATTCCGCATATTAATGGAAATCAAATTCCCGTTTTTGCTACATTTGAGATATTAGCTACTCGGTCCGGTTTCCAAATATCTTGAATCTCAGTCACGATTAATAAACCTTTTCTCATAGTTGCGTCAATTGTTTTCGTTTAATTCTTTATATCCCTCTTTGTGTGTTTCCAAGAGCTTGTAGCATCAAGTTACCCCGCCATAATGTTATCTTGGAGCATTAGACCGGCCATCTCGGCCGCAAGCAGAAGCATGCGCATGGCTTCTTCCCTGAAACACAGCTTGTCTACTCTTGCCATCTTTGAACACCGCAACGGTCAACTCAATACCGGTTCTCTCAGTGCTCTCACTGCAGCCCAGAAGCTTGGTGGTCCGGTCCACGCTTTTCTCGCTGGAGCTGGTGTCCAGTCCATTGCTGAGTCTGCTGCTAAGCTCCAAGGCCTCGAGAAGATTGTCACTATCAACAATGCCGCCTATGATAAGGTAATGCGATGTTTTTTCATGATGTATCCGGGTGCAGAAAAATGGCTGATGTGAGAACCACTTGGTAGGGTCTTCCCGAGAACTTAGCGCCTCTCCTTGTCGAAAACATCAAGAAGGGGGGCTACACCCACGTCGTCTCCGTTCACTCGGCCTTTGGCAAAAATCTGATGCCCCGTGTTGCTGCTCTCATGGATCTTCAGCAAATCTCTGATGTTACTGAGGTTCAAAATGAGAAGACCTTCGCCCGTCCCATCTACGCCGGTAATGCTATCGCCACCGTTGAGTCTTCAGATCCCGTCAAAATCTTCACTGTGCGTGGCTCCGCCTTTACACCTGCCAACGCCAAGGGTGGTTCTGCTATTATTGAGGAAGGTGTTGATCCCAAGGTTGAAAGCGTCACTGAATGGGTTTCCGAGGATCTTACCAAGTCTAATCGCCCCGAACTTGCCACTGCGGATCGTGTCGTTGCCGGTGGTCGTGGCCTGAAGTCCAAGGAGGAGTTTGATCGTGTGATTGTCCCTCTTGCTGATATTCTAGGTGCTGCTATTGGTGCTTCCAGAGCGGCTGTTGACAGTGGATTTGCTGACAACAGTCTCCAAGTTGGCCAGACCGGTAAAGTTGTTGCGCCTCAGCTTTACATTGCCGTCGGTATCTCTGGTGCTATCCAACATCTCGCTGGCATGAAGGACAGTAAAGTTATTGCCGCCATCAACAAGGACGCTGATGCCCCCATCTTCCAGGTCTCCGATGTTGGCTTGGTTGGCGATCTGTTTGAGGAGGTTCCCCGATTAACCGAGAAGCTGAAGGCCTAAGTAAGCAGTTTATAGTTTGTTTGTGTTTGTTGCATATGTATACTAGTCGGTTGTGTTTTTTTCTTTGCAATGGCACATGAATAAAACAATATCAGCATTTTCTTTTCTGCTCGTTTCTTTACCATTGATCTCTTGTCCTTCACTATCATACATGTGTTGTTACATAACTACTCCTTGTCTGCTGATATCAGAATTAGGCTGCAATAGCTTTCAGCATAGCACCCACATCAGTAAATTTGTCGCGGGGCTTTCCTAGTGACTCGCCTTTGGATTTCTCAGACTTGTCAATCGCTTGCCAGTCTTTCCAGGTGACAGGCTTGATGTTTCCACCCCCAAGACTGGCTAACACCCCTTCCCAGCCAAGTTTCTCAGTACTGGATCCAAGAAATTCCTTCCCTTTCTGCCAGTCATCAACAATAGAATCACCAGTGGCAAATCCATCAGCCATAGTAGATGCAATCACACCGGTTGGACCCCGCTTGGCCCAGCCTGCGCAATATAAGCCGGGGTATAACGAGTATTCGGAACCTTCTTTGAGAACTCGACCAGTTCCGTCATTCTTGATGAAGCCACGAGCCTCGTCGAATCCTATATTAGCCTTCTTGAACCCGGATATAGGAACTGATTTGTAGCCGATTGATCTGAATACCAACTCGGACTTCAATTCCAACATGTCACCGGAAGGACTGATAGTTGACGCAGGATCAAATGGACTAGCAAGCTGTATCTTGTCAAAAACAGTGCTTTTAACTTTCCCGCAATCACCACCAAACTCTCTGGGATTTAGACAAAAGTCTAGTGCCACATTCTTTGTTGCAGTATCTTTGGAGTCTCCTTTTGGGCTCTTCAGAAGATCCATCAACCTTTTATACTGGCGAGACAAAGTCTTAGGGTCCGAAGGGATCAAAGTAGCATCGACAGGATGAAAGTAAACACCCGGTATTGTCATCAATTCCCGCAGCTCTTTAATTGTCAAGCGCACCTAAAGATGTATCAGAGTTTGATGTCCAAGTTGCATTCATTAGTATGACAGGATGCTTGAAGACTTACTTGCATTGGCCCTCGTCTCCCAACTATATGCACCCGCTTCACGCGGCTTTTGCTTAGCTGTTTAATAGCTGACTCAGTAATATCAGTTTTCTGAAGTACATCTGCTGGAGTCAACAAGATGCGAGCAACATCAAGAGCCACGTTTCCCTGACCGATAATTACTGCATCTTCTGCATCCGCTAAGTTGAAGTTACGTTCATGCCCGGGCAACCCGTTGTACCATGAAACAAATTCCCGCGCCGAATAGATACCAGAAAGTTCTGTTTCGCCTGGTATGCTTAACTTCTTGTCATAAGAGGCACCATACGAGAAAGTTATGGCATTGTAGTTTTCCAAAATGGACTCCAATGGCACTTGAGACGATTCGGGAAATTGAGGCTCATCCCCCACTGATACATTTCCAATATAGGTAAATCCGGGGAGAGCCGCAATCTCGTCAAACTTGTCTTGGCAATTCTAAAGCAATGGTTAACATCAGAGCCTCATATAATGAAAAAGTATCTTTTTCAATAACAGATATTGCAACGAGATTTAACAACCCACCTTGACCTCAGGATGATCTGGTGCAACTCCAAATCTACTCAGTCCATATGGCACCGGCAAACGCTCGTACATATCCACTTTAGCGTCAGGCATTCGGGACATAACTTTCTGTGTGGTGTAAAAGCCTGCGGGGCCGGCACCAATAACGGCCATGCGGAAGCGCTGTGGAGATGTGGTGGAAAATGACCGCCGCGCTGAAAAGCCATAATGATATGGTGGGTTTGATGCCTGGGTCTGGGCCGCGCGAAGTGAGTTGACCAGTTGAGGTTTCGTTTTTATAGACTGCATCAGGCAAGTGTACAAGACATCGAATTAAAAAAGAACGGACTATGGCAATAATCTTCTGGGCTATCCGATGCGGTATTCAGAGTATACCCACTTCTCGTTATGATCAATTTCTATATCAGATCGTACCGAGGTGTCAGGATCTACAGAATGAAGCTTAGTCTCTGACCTGGCCTTTCAACCCTGTACAAACCCTTATATGTTTAAACTTAGTCTTCGACCCATGGATCAATATTTGAGCAAATCCTGTAGCATAACCAAATTCTCAATTCTGAACACGATTTTCTATCAAGTTTGGTGCCTCAATTTGATTGAAATCATCTTTATTGTAATTTTATGCGAACCATCTCAACTGAAAAACGCAGGAGAATGGAGTATTTCACCATCGATGACGTTAGGCCACGGACTTTGATGGCAAATTGATGACCAGGGTGTAATCTGTTGTTGTGGCAACCTTAGTTCCACATCTTGAACTGGTGTGTATTGACAACCGGAACGACCAATTCAGCACCAAGTTCCAACACTAGAGCAGAGACAGGACCCGGAATATGCATGAAGAGTGAGATGGCAGCGCTTATCGCAGCATGATTTGACTGTTGTTTGTCAAGGGTTGACCGAACACAGCTGACTCGAGGGGGCTCACGAAACAAAACAAGCCAGATGTATCGGCGAAATCATAGACCGTCTATTCTTGTTCTGCCTTGAATCTATTTCGTCATCTCCTGGGGTGTTCATTGAAATGCTTGTCGCGGTTCGTGTCATCTGTTGATAAGTTATTATTTGGTTGATACATATACATTATATACATTGGCATACCCGGCAGCTCTTCCCGAAACTTGGATATCTTGTCAAACTTTCACAGGGCACTTATGTCGTCTTTCTGGGAGTGACACTTGACTACTTTTACTTATATGTTAGGCTTCTGTAGCATCGATACTAATCTTTGATCACATTAGAAGGCTCTATCGAATTGCAGATCTATCATTGGCCTCTATTGACATCTTCTGTGCCTATACAAATTAATTCCCAGGATCAATTTGAATCTGTCGCCATTATCAACATCTCAAACAATTATACAAGCATATCCGATCTGTCGCTTGTAATTACTACTTGGATGTACAGAAATAGTATCAGCATTGTACTTCCAAGTCTATAGCCACGATGCGCATGCAGCAAAAACCTCTTCTCACCGACGAGTACGGTGGCCTCCTGTCACCAGATAAACCTTTCGACCCAAAAGCGTTTACTCGGCAGACATGGCGAACCAAGAAGAATAAGAAGCAACCCGATGGCCCACTTGTATCCTTCAATGTGCACCCTGATGCGTATATCAGACCGCCAATGATCTTGGGGAAATATCGGATCATCACGCCAGGTACTAAGAATTGGATCAAGTGGATTCGGGTTGTGCAATTGGTAATTAGAATACTGCAGTTGGTGGCCGCGATTGGTATCTTGTTCTTATTCATTGTCTTGACCAAGGTGCCAACTATCACATCATGGATCCTGCGAGTTGTGGTAAGATTAAGTCAGAAAGAAAGGCTTTGTTCGAAAGGTTCTTAATAAAAAAAACTAACATTTGCCCTTCCAGGCCGGTTTCACTTCGTTGCAATGCAGCTATTCGATCTACCATAACTGGAGAATAGCCGGTGGAAGATCTCCTGCATCATCTGCTGCCTATCAGTTGTTCTCATTCATTGCCGATCTTGCTATTGTTGGAATCTACGGATATGGGTTTTACACTGCCAGTAACAACAGTGGGACATGGTCAACTTTCATGAGCACCGATCTGCTTCAGACCTTGCTCGCATGCACAAAGTATGGGCTAATTGGAAGTGCGGGATCTCACGTTGTCACCTTGACATGCGCTGGCTGGTTGGCCTTCATTTTCAACCAGATCAGCAAATTGCCCCCTGACATGAATCCGCTGCAACCCAGACTTACAAGCCGGGGCAGACGCCACAAGAAGAGCAAATCATCTCTGGCCTCCAACTCGAGTATGGAATCTTTGCATAAGGACATATTTGGGCAAGCAGATGTTCATCGCCTGTCAACGCAGACTCTAGATGAGTTAAACAGCTCAAGACCAACTATTCCATTCCTCGAAACACTCAGTAACGCTCCATCATCGCCAACGGGTTCACGAGATTCCCGGGTGTCATTCCCGAACCGCCAGTACCAGATCACACCTGCGAATCGAACTCCCCGGGGTTCTGTGGACTATCAGAGTCTCGCATCTGGTCAATCGTCACCCACCAAATTTCTTCCCACTACTGCATTCTACACCCCTCGTGACCTGTCTCCTACCAAGTCTAGACCTGGCACAGGTTACACTGTCCCCAAAGATTATGACCTGCCAAAATCGCCTACCAAGGTCTGGCCATCTACTGCCTACACTTCACCCAACAAATCGCGCCCTTCTACTAGCTACGATCCACCTACGCCTCAGGCTATTCCTAACTATGATCGTCCGAATAGTCCTGCTCGCGCTCCCAAGTTCATTGAAGCTTGGGTACCAACAGATACTCTAATTGGAAGGACACAGAAGCGATTGAGTGAAGATGAGATGCGGGTTCACCGGTCCTATGAAGCCCTCCAGCAGTTATGTGATGGATCTGACGATGACGAAATCATGGACAGCGACGAAGAAGATTACAACCAATATATCAACCGAATCAGAGTACTGCCTGATCCTCTCCGCACGCATCATCCTGAGAGTCCAAGTGGTAGCCCGGCTGGATCTCCACAGAGAGTATCGAATCATGGTGTTTTCGAAACTAGACCTATACCTCAACCGAAATTGGCCCCGCCCAAGACTGAATGCCGCAAGAGCTCCATCCAAGATGAGAACGAATTCACTGTCAAGACATATGGCGAACTCGATGCTGGTATGGCTAACATGGGTGGCAGCCGGCAAGTTTAATCGGGAAATGATTACGAGATGAGATCTGGGGCGTATGGTAGATAAAATGTTAGTGGAAAGACGGCAGAAGAGGGTAGAGCTAGATATGACGACTAAAGAGTACGAAGAGGCAATAAGTATGCAATAGATGAGCTCGGAATGGCTGTCAATAGAGAGGAGACAGAATGTGGACAGGATAATGGATAATGTGGGTATATTTAGTTGGCAGAACATCGCATATGCGTCTGTTGTGTATAATGAAAAATGAATATCCAGAAATTTCAATTCAAGAGACCTTTCTGATTATCCTATGAGAAAGCCGCGTATTGATGCCAATATAATCCCATAGCTCACTTGAATTCAGCAAGGACGGAACATCTGGTATCGAGATGGTTGATGCTGTCGATAATGAAAGGAAACCCGAATGATTCCTAAATGTTGTATATATTTAACATATCCAACAGACCATTAACCACTAAGGTCTCATCATAAACTTCAGCCAATCATGAGTGACGGATCAGCGGTTGATTGGTTATCTGTACTGTATGTGTACTGTGGATACCCGATGTCATCGAATAAGTAAGAAATTAATAACAAGTTGCTAGACGAAACTTTCAAATGTCTGTATAGTCAAGTTGAGTAATTTATGGTTCATTGACTGGTTGTCCCTTACCTATTGATACCTCCGCTCATTATGAATACTGCCAGTTGTTCAACTTTCCGGCTGCTACGTTCACAACCATGCTCGTTATGGCCTATAGGTCAAAGACTTCAAAGAGGTCTTCATCTAGCACCTCCATTCCTAATTGATGACTATGCACCTAGGTATATGGACTTGTCATCGACAGACATTGCCAAGAAAAAATCCCAGGTGTATGATCATATGTCAGAATGCAACCTATGTCCTCGCAATTGTGGAGTCAACCGCTTCACAACTCGAGGATTCTACATGATTGGGGAACAAGCTAGAGTAAATGTTATCGCACCTCACTTTGGAGAGGAGCCCTGCTTGCAAGGCCACAATGGTAGCGGAGCAGTATTCTTTGCTGGCTGCAATATGCGGTGTGTATTTTGCCAGAACTTTGACATCTCACATACACCAAATGGTCAGGAGCTGTCCCCTGAGCAGATGGCCGAATGGTACTTGAAGCTACAAGATCTTGGGAATGTACACAACATCAACTTGGTGACTCCAGAACATGTGGTCCCTCAGGTAGCCCTGAGTATCTTGCATGCAGCTGAACTCGGACTACGTATTCCTATTGTGTATAATACTTCCAGTTACGATTCACCGGCATCACTAGAACTGTTGGATGGTTTGGTGGACATTTATATGCCCGATTTTAAAGTGTGGAAACCTGAGACGTCCAAATGATTACTAAAAGTCAATGACTATGCAGCCACGGCTCGTGAAACCATCAAACTCATGCAGAAACAGGTTGGTGATCTCTGTTTTACAGGCGATGGTATCGCTAAATCAGGACTCCTAGTTCGTCACCTTATTATGCCCGGTCAAACTGAAGAGGCAGTATCCATCATGAATTTCTTGGCAGAAGAGGTGTCCCGAGATTGTTTCGTAAACTTAATGGAACAGTACTTCCCCCGCGCTCATGTGGGTAAGCAATCTACTCGGTTAAAGACTGATCGTGGAGTCCGATATGCGGAGATCAATCGGGCCATTGCCGAGTCTGAAGTGAATATCGTACGGAAGGAAGCTCGAAAGGTTGGACTATGGCGTTTTTGTGGCCCCCCGAAACATGCGGGGTTCAACATTTGATGCTAGCGTAGCGGGACAGGTTATCTCCAAAATCTTATTCTTTTTGAGTTGTTGATGATCGGCAGTCAAAAGTTCCAAATAGACTTTGAGCACAGCACTATAATCAGTGACAAATCACGTGGAATCGTTAGTTGGATGGATTGACTATGCTATGTGATCCCCAGAGTATGGTAGTCGGAATTTTTCAAGCTGTGGTAGCCATAGGAAATGGTCAATATTATGATCTACTCTCCGTAATTCATTAGCTGTTGAATCTATATTCATACATCACTGCAGTACGTCGCTTAATGGGGCATTATATTTGTCAACTTTTGAGCTGCTAATCAGATTGAGCCCGAAAAAGAGGCAGCTGAGCCATCCTACCGTTCTGTTTTTGGCGTTGAGAGATGTGATCACATCTGGGGTTCGAAACCCCTGAGGAAATAGAGATTATAGCACTAGATATGAACATATTCAGCAGAAAGTGTTGATGTGAGGAAGTACTTTGTATTGAAGCAGGGCTTGTTCCATCAGTTCATTCAATGTTTGCACTATCGTCATGACCTGAATAAGATGCCGTGCAGATATAGCAGCAAAGACGAAGATATAATGTGTTGTATCTGTCAGCATACTTGTTGAATACAATCTAGAACTATTGTCGAGTCAGTACAAAGGATAGAACAATGTTACGTCTCGTTGAATATTGTGGATTATGAATGGACTGTCGACTTCGGATGACATCGGCTATTTGACACGTTTTTTTGACTGAGAAATAGCCGATATGCTAACATGCTGTGTGTAAAAATATTCGACAAGATAGATATGGGAAGATCTGAAATATGGCCGCGATACTTCATTGAACGTTCGAGATCATGATTTTCTTTGTTACACAGAATGAAATGGAATATGGCAAGGACGTTTCTGACTGGATAAACTCACCATTTCCATTGCGGATTTTACCTTATTTTATTTTATATACATATATTTACATATATACATAGTTATTTGCTACCATTCTCAAAGGACCTTTGACGGAGTACGGAAGCTCTTATATAATTCATGTGACCACCACTTTAGAAATTGGAATTCTCATCAGAGTGATGATTCTAAAGTCGGTATTTCACTCATAATCAATACAGTACCAGTCTCAAAGCAGAAGTGCCTACATTAGGACCTTAACCATAATAACGTTCCAAATTTATAGCCAGTTCTTTGAGAGAAATTCTACCAGATTATCACACTCCATGCCGAGTTGATGAACTGTGAAGGAATGGCACCGGTATGGACTCAGGAATGTCATCCAGTTCTCATTTTTCTTGTAACTGATTGGACAAGACGAAGCTTCTAATGCTCTCCCAAATCCCTAAATATCACTTCTTTCTAGTCGCTACTACAGTAAACCCCCAAAAGCTGATAAGGATAACGGGACACCACAATGTATGCTCATTCAACATCGGCAGAGTGATTGATCATTGGTGGACAGGGTACCTTCTCGGGGATATACTGTGTCACAAAACCTTAGCCGAAGTTGAGTCGGCCGAAACTAGAAGGTGATGAGAGGACTTGAATGAAGCCAATAAAAAACCCTTATCCATTGTGGTTACGGTAGTTGCGATGGAAACTAGATATCTGGTATATTCTGGATATACTTCTCTATTTTTTCTTCGAATGTCCCCTTAGCGATTGTCTTTCATATTCTATGATATACATACATACATACGCAAATACTCTGTCGGCTCGACGACTTCTGCATAAGATACCATTAATTTCAGCATTATCTTAATTCCCTACAGGTACGTGGGCTTTTTGACATACAACGTTGTGATGGTGGATAACACATCTCTATATTTACCATTATCTATGAATAGTATCAGTATTCTTTTGAAGGCAAGCTGGGGTCAAGGTATTGATAGATACCGGGGCTTCTTTTCTCTTAGAGCGGAACGTTCTTTGTTTCGCTTTTCTCCAATCGCGCATTCGCTTCCATGAAGCCAGCACTCTATTAAGAACACCAGGATCTAGGGACTTGTTCTATTCTATCTTTTGGACATCTAGCCCTATGCCTATTTGGGACATATTGAGCCAATGTGTGAAATGAGAAGCAGCTTTTCTTTGACAGAAATGCAAAGTCATTACATGGTAGGTGAAAGGGGGGCATAACTTTTTATCACAGATTTAATTTATGTCGGTGGTCATCTAGCCTCATAACCCGTTCATCTATCAATGTAGCTAAAGAAAAACACTCGACTAGTAACCATCGACAAAGAGAAGGAAATATTTCGGTTTGGGGGAAATGTATATCAACTATCGTCTCTTCCCTTGAGAATTTCTTCATTCTTCTCGTCTAGTTATTTAATCGATATCTCCAAGTCTTCTGTCCGTCCCCATTGTTAAACATCTTCGTACACAAACATTTTACTTCCTTTCCTCTTTCATTTTTACTCAAGGCTAATTACAAAACATCAACACTATATCTTCTCAGTCCTTCTTAACTGTCTCCTACTCGAGGTCTACTATGTCTCCTAAGTCCCCCAAGTTCTCAAAGTCTCCCCAGAAGCAGCACAAGCGCATCAACACTTCCATTTCGTTGCCTACCGCTGTGTCTCCATCCCTGGCACACATGGCACCCAATTCTCTGCACATCGAGTGGCAGTACCTTAACAGCACTCTCATTCATCATCAACGTGAAGCAGAGCAGCTTGTCCGCAAGCTTGCTAGCCTCCAGGCTCAACGTGATGCTGGCGAGTACCAAAAGTTCCGTCCTCTTCTACACAAGATGGCCCTTCTGCAGTCTAAGATCCGCAACTCTACCATTCAACAGAACAGCCTCATGGTCCGTGTCAACCAGCTGGCCCTCGAGCTTCGTTACCGTCAGTTTATGGCCGAAGAATTCCAGCAGCGCGCCTTCAGCCCCCAGGCTTCCTGCTTTCCCCGCACCATTTACATCCCTACCCCCGTCATGATGGCTTTTGAGCTCATGTACTACCAGGCTCCCATGCCCTCTATTGGGTCAACTATGGGCCTGAACCTTCCCTCTGGGC
This sequence comes from Ambrosiella xylebori, assembly GCA_002778035.1. Taxonomy (NCBI): domain Eukaryota; kingdom Fungi; phylum Ascomycota; class Sordariomycetes; order Microascales; family Ceratocystidaceae; genus Ambrosiella; species Ambrosiella xylebori. The sequence continues at coordinate 32,851 of PCDO01000014.1, forward strand.
ACAACAACGTCCAGCTTGTCTCTGTCGAAAACTTTTCTGTAGTTGAGGAAACTTCTAAACATGATGGGTATCAGACCCGCGAGGACACCCCTTCTCTCGAGTCTGGCATGTGCTGGGACAAAATGGTCGAGCAGGAAAGTCCTATAATGGGTGCCACTGCTGTCACTAGCGTCGATGGCATGTCTTCAACTTCATGTCCTCCTAGCCCTCACATAATACCTGATGATGGCGTCAACAATCTTTCGCTTACCACTTTGGACTTTGCTCTTGACAACCACAAGCGTCGCCAGAGCATGGTCTTGCTTTCTCCTTTTGAGCCCGTGACTATGTGATCATTGCTTGTCGACTCGAATCAAGACTAAAATGTATTTTTGCGCATGTCTTATTTGGTTTCTTTTTCTTTTTTCTTTTTGTGTTACGGTTAGAGTTTGAGTTTTAGGTTATCTTTTGGAAACAGGCTGGGTCGGGTTGTTAGTCTTGGAATGGTGATCGAATCAAATCATAAATTCCTTGCTTCTCATCAAAAATGACAGATTATGGCTACATCAAAATTGGCATATGAGCCACGTATATAACTCATATAATACATTGGAACATATACGACACATGAACAGTATCATATCTAAAGTTACACTAGCACTAAATCCTACAGTTAACATTTCTAGATGTATATAAAAACAAAAAAAGAACAAGAAAAAAATTCAAGCAAATTCATCGTTATCCCCGTCATCGAAACCAAGGTCCTTCGCCATCTGTTTATTTTGTTGAGGGCCGGAAGGACCGGGGAGTGGAGGCAAAGACGTGGAACTCCCGGCCGGTGGCGGCGGCGGAGGTAAGGAGAATCCACTGAAACTAGCCAGCTGATTCTCTGGCTTCTGAGGCTTTCTGCTAAATTTCCCTCCTAAATTTATAGTAATAGTTTCCCCTTCTTTCAAGCTGTAGTCCTTCTTGGGTTGCTCGGGCGCCGGCTTCTGAGCGGCGGGCTTGCCAGAGCCCTCGTTGTCAAACCCTAATCCTTTGCGCGCGTCCTGCAAGGCGATGCTGAAATCAAAGGCCTCGCTGCGCCCTTCGAAGCCCGCACCAAGCATAGCTTTGCGCCCCGAGGGATCTTGGACTCTGACTGCGAAGAACCTTGAGCTGTCTAGGACAGGTTCAACGACACTGGCTGTCGTGTAAGGGGCGGCGGCAAACAGTTGGCCCGATGATGGATCTTCCAGAAGCACGTCCACTTTCACAACGTCTTTCCCGTCCCTTTCGTATGAAGTCTCCAAGATGCGCAGCCTGGCGGTGAAGATGTGGCGAGATGACTCGGCCGTCCAGCTTGCGGCCATGTGGCCCTTGTTGGATGTTAGAGGGGGTATATTGTAGATGTGTACGCTGTTGACAATGAATAAAACACGAACAAGAGCATCAGGGGGGAGAGGTTGGCCGGTCGCTGTGTCAATTTGAGTGCTCATTTTATATATATAATATGTGAATTCGCTGACAAAAGGGGTTTGATAAATTAAAATACCTATTGATGAATTGACACATCGTGATAATCGTTTCCAAGATACGCAATTTTGATTATGTAAGCACATTTCATGTGGTCAGATATATATATTTAGCAATGTTCATGGACGCTCTAACGCATACCCACACCGTAAGATGCATACTTCCTAAGTATTATCCGGCCATAGCTGATTAACAAGTTTATGTATTAATGACCATATTGAGATGGTTAGAAGGCATACTTGTATGTAAATGACGCTTAGTGCAGTGAGGTCTTATAACCGGAGTTTATGGTCAGTATTGTGCCCTGAAAACTGATAACCGAGATGTACCTTGGTTTTGTGTCATAATTGTCAGTAGCTATTGGATATCAACTTTTCAATATAGCGCACAAAACAAAAAGCAGACAATTTGACTTCGTAGAAGAATTCTTGCTTCTTTGCAATAGATTTAGGGTTAATGACTGACTCGGTGTGGCGGGAAACTTGTGGCTGCGTGGCTGTAATGTTATATTTCAGAACTTTGACTGCCGGCTATAAGAATTCAAATAAGCGACGGCGCCAGTAACAGGTCAAATTCTTCCTGTCTATTTGAACTGCGACAGAGTTAAAATATCAATCCCATCAAGTATTTAATTATCTGCAGGTTCTCTGCATTTCGGCACAAACGTGGTGACGTCATATATCTGATCACAAGAAAGTTGACTCACCCCACCTCTTTTGTTTGAATATTGCTTCGTGAATGAAAAACCCCCTCTGCTAAACATAACGCCAATTATACCACAAGACTCTACACCATGTCAGCGACTGCTTCATCTGGTAAGTCTAAATCCAACTCCTTATGTGATCAGAGAGTCTCTCTGAATACCTTGAGAGTTTGCGCAGTTGATGCATTCTGTTCTGTGTGATGTCATAACTGACCTCTGTTCGCTTCCTGCAGTCGTCCAACAATTGATTTCTATGCGACCCAAGACCGCTGACTTTGACATTGTCGGGTGTTACCATAGAATCCTTAATGAAAATGCCGATCTCACTCCTCCGGTCGCTGCTATCGAGACCTTGATCGCCATGCTCAATGCGACGAGTACCTCTACTGTTTATGAAACCCTTGAAATGACCAAGAAGTATGCTGCTGTTCTTAAGACGTCGGTTCGCAACCCCCTCCCGCTGACTGCGGGTATGGATATATTTCAACATTTTGTCATCAGCTGGCTCAAGCAAGACGCACTGCGTGGTGGTCCTGCCCTTCCATTCGATGCTGTCCGCGATCTGTTGGTGCAAAATAGTTACCAATTTGCTGCGCGAGCCCGCGAAGCTAGAACGCGTATTGCAAATGCTGGATGGAGATTTGTCAGAGATGAGCAGTGTGTCATGACTCATGGTGCCTCGCGTACCGTCACCATGCTTCTCTTGAAAGCCGCGCAAGAGTCCAAAAAGCGTAATGACGGGACTGTCCGGTTCAAGGTGATTTATGTTCGTGACGCTTGGAGAGAAGGGGAAAGCAATCGTATTGTCAATACCCTGCGGTCTGAAGGTATTCCAGTCGCCGAGATACCCAGCGCTGCTGTCGCCCACGTTCTGGCCATGCAAAGACAAGTCAACGCTGTTTTCGTCGGTGCTGAAGTTGTCACACAAGATGGCGGCGCCATCTCACGACTTGGTACTCTACAATTGGCTAAGTTGGCTCAAACATCTCAGCCTCCTGTACCATTCTACGTTGCTACGGAAGAATACAAGTTCTTACGTCACATGCCCCGGTATCAGAGAGATGTTGATGTTGGCTGCCCACAAAGTCTTCTAGATTTCACTGTTGATAAAGACAGCCACCAGCCACCTGACCCGGTCGATTGGACTGTATGTTATCAATCTATCAGTTCTAACTTTAATCCCAATGATATGGTTGAACTAACTGTTAATTTTATCACAGGAGCATACTCTGATTACGAATTTTATCACTGATAGTGGAGTGAAACCCCCTAGCTATGTCGGTGAACAACTTTTAGCCACTTACGGCAATCTCACGCCTGCGCATATTTTGGAACGGATTCAACAACGGTATGCTGAAGGCCGCATCTAATACCACATCTAATATTAACATGTGCCATTTTATAGAGCTTGGCTCGGCCAAGGAATAAAAGTTGTTTATTTGATGTTGTAATAAAAATTTTCTCTAAGTTCCAGTTTTTCTTAAAGTGATCGTATTTGTATGTGTACTCTCAATGTTATGTCTATCTCTAAACCCTCAAAACCATTCAATTTGTTTGTATGTCCGGATCCTGTCTAACCATCATCTCCCTAAAACCTTGAAGAAAACTCAGCCGTTGCTTCATAAATAAAGGTGTCTATGAGTACAGACACTATGTCGAAAATTAACTTTTGCCCGGTGAAAACTCGAGGCATACAGGTGAAACAAAAAACAAAAGATACAAACGAAAACTTCACCAATGGAGGTTAAGTCAACATTATAAACATAATAATCATGGCCTCAAGATATCTCTAACAATTCTGGCGCCGACCCAAGCGTAACGATAGTTGCGCTGGTACCAGTTTACACTATGCTTCGTTAGTGAGGGTCGTTCTATATTTGACGTTAGATAAGACTTGACTTACAAAGACTTGCGACCAGCGATACGTGGGTGAGTGGCCCATGAACCACCCTGCACAATATTGTGCTTGCCATCAAAGAAATCAGCAGTGTAACCAGGGTAAAGCTTCATCGGACTGAATCCAGGGTAAGCTCTAAGCGGAGTAGAAGTCCATTCCCACACACCACCAAGTTCCGATTGCCCGGCGAGCTTATTACCCTTATCAGTAACAGGCACTGGATGCCAGTTCCGGAAGCCAACGTTGGTACCATCGAGATCCACGAACAAGTGATCTTGGTTACTAATACTTCCATCGGTTTCTGCTGAGGAATAAGAGCCGGAAAGAGATTGGTTATCCAAAACTCTGCATATTTGTTAGAGATCAATTTTGATATCAATTTGTAGCTAAGATTCTTACCCATCGACAAGATTGATAGACTTGTCCATATCCCGTTTCTTTTGTCTATTGACGTGAGCGTAGATACTTCGGACCTCAGCAAAGGTCGGAATACGACCTCCAAGCCATTCAGCACAGCCCGAGAGCTCGTCAAACGAGGCAAATATCGGCCAGTCAAGTGCCTGTTCCAAGGGCACCGGGCCATAAACCGTCCTCACAGCCTTCCCACTAAGGAAAGATTCAGGTAGACCGTCTTCGCTATCGTCTTCACATTCTTCGCAGACTGGAAGAACAATGTCTTGTCCTTTCTGCGTTGGTTTGGGACCTGTGGTAGTCCAAGAGGTCGGCAGAAGTGAGATATTTTTCGCAATCATGTAGTGAGCGTACTGTTTTAATGTTAGTGACATCATGCTATGTATTATAATTTCCAAGAACTCTTACTTCTTCATTGGTGATAGCTCTGCCTTTAGCTTCAAACGCCTCAACATGGATTCGGCGCTGAGGCTTCTCGTTATCCCAACCAAAGACAGCATCCTCAGAATTGTCCTCCGGATCATCTATTCCAATGCAGATATCTTGTTCCGGCACGGAATGCCAATCATTTGATACTCGTGAGTTCTTTGCCTGCTGGGCCATCGTGGCAAAATCAGGTCTGATAGTCATGGGCGGGGGCAAAGTTTTATCGCTTTGTAGTATCATATACAGAAAGGTTTCGATGTGCATGATTTCATGCTCGAAGCTGGCCCAGATTCCCCGGGCAACATCTCGTGGCAGTCTGCAGTGCTCGTTTTCGTAAAGATCTTCAAGACGTGCGCGAACTCTTTCCTGGTAGGCCAATATTTCATGGATCAAAGGCCACTCGGAAGGGATTTCAGAATGATCATGGCATAATTCCGGATTATCAACATCAGGATCAATACCCCGCTCAAAGATCTGATAGAAATATACTGGTTCGGTAGGGGCAGTTCCGGTTGTCTTCGTGATAAAAATGTCCAAAAATGTCGGGATATGACCCAAGTAGAAGATACAAGCATGTCTTAGCTTGATTGGTTGTTCCAATAACTGGGAAGTGGCGAGCATTCGAGTTGACAGGACATCCCAGATCTTCCACAGGGCTTTCCATTCTACCATTGATGGACAGGTGTTGGCGGCATAAAGAGAAGGCAAAGGACTATAGGGCACATTGGGTTTCTCAAGCATATGAAGCCCTGTAATTGGTTAGATAATCCCGGATTTGACGTTCGGTGGAGTTAAACTCACCATACTCACTCCCCTTCATCCAAAGACCTGTTTGGGAAAGTCTAGCTGACTTCCAAAGATAAGATGATTCTTCCTGAGTATACTTGACACTCTGTTCAACAAATATCTTGTCTTGGGGAGTTACAACCGACCCGAAGACTGCAACTTCTTTCTTCGGGCGATAAAACGCTTGATGACGGCCGCCAGCGTTATCACAAATGTATCGACCAATCACTTGCCAATCATCCTCGACGAAAACTTCATAGCCAAACATGCGATTGATATGCATGAGGCCGTTGAGAATAAACCGGTGTGTGACACCTTTCTTGTCGTTGTACGCATTGCTGATAAAATTGTTAGCTGAAAGCTTCGGAAAACAAGTTCGAAATGTGTAGATACTTACAAGACCTTGTCACCATTATTACAAGCATCAATTCCAATGAGCATACGATCTCCCGGGCGCAAAACCTCACTGAAATGTTTTAAAAAGGCTGATGCCTCTGACCGGGAAAAATTACCGATGCTCGAGCCCATATGGAATATCGTCTTCTCCCGTATAGACATACGAGGCGTCTTTAGCCATGCTCGACAATCGTCATAGGTACCCCATAGTCCAGTCACTGACACATGAAAATAGTGAGGGAGTTGGTTGATGGTACGCTCCAATTCTGGCCGCGAGAGATCTAAAGCATAATAATCTATGCTCTTTCCAGATTTCTCAAATGCATCTAGTAGTAGTTGAACTTTTCGTAGATTTCTGTAAGGTAGAATAATGATAGCGGAGGTTAGTTCATGCTCTAGTCAAAGATTGATACGATTATTCTTTGGTTTTCTATCGCATCTGGCTGCAGTTTCACTTACCCACTACCTAACTCGATGACTATGGAGCTGTCTGGAATCATGCGGGCAATTTCCTGCGCATGGAGCTTCAAAAGCTCGATTTCACAATCCGTAAGATAATACTCATCAAGATATGTGATCTTTAGGTTTCAACAAGTTAGAATTTTAACCCAAAAAAGATAGCAAACTAATACATACCTCCTCGAACAAGCGCAGGCCAGGCTCGTCATAGAGAATCATGGTTGGAAGGCAAAACTTTCCCTCACTGGGTTTGAAGGTTTTCGAGATTTCATCTCTAAGACTAGCATCTACCAATGACTGGCGGATGTCCTTGATTCTGTTTGTATAAACCGGAGATGAAGCCATTTGGCCAGCGCGAATCAATGCAGACTCGGACCAAGGGACCGTCACTGGTTGGGAGACAATGGATGGCATGGTGAAAAATAAGAGAGAAGTATAAAAAGATTGTATGGATAAGATAAAAGAATAATAAAGTGATTCTGGCGATACTTCTTTCCCTAAGTTGGCGAGACTAGATGTGGGAAGAGTAATTCCCCGTTATGGCAATTTAACAACAAACTCAAGCGAGAAAGGCAGGTATACTGCTACAAACTCAGCAAGCATAGAGCAAAAGTATGTTTACAGCAAATATTTAATGCCTTTGCTTTGGGGATTCTGGGAGAAAAGTCCACAAGATTGTTGAAAAATGAAGTATCCAGATATTCAAGAGAGCTGGTCAGTTGAGTGCAAGATAAGTGGACGGAGCTAGCTTCTTTATATGAGGGTCATGGAGGAGTTGATATCCCACTCTCGTGTGGCGTGGCTTTAGCAATTATATACCAGTCAAGGATATCTCTACATCGGTGCAAGGCCGCTTGCCGTTAACTTGAATATTGCAGCAAGGTCAGTAATCACTCATTAAACTCTGGTAAGCTCCTACTATAGCTCTTGTCGGGGCCTGTGAGCTCCGAGAGAGATGGATGCAAGCAGTAAAGCAGGAGCAGACACTAATACTAAGCTCAGGGCATGGGTAGGGGGGGCGTGTATAGAAACTGTAATTGGGGGTACAGGGTGGCGTCTTCTCAACATCCTGACGAGTTAAATCGTTAAATCGAGAGAAGCCTTTCCCCAGTTCCTTGGGATTGTTTTATTTATGGTTTAGTCGATCAATGAAATAAACATTCATTTATGGTCTTCCCAACATCTACTCTACGATACCGCACAACATATTCGGCTTTGAGTTATTATGGGAGATCTGAATAATCTAAGGGATTTTTACTTGATTCAGCAGTATCATGCTGATTATGAAGTCACCACAGTCCAGAATGGCCTCAAGATGATTAAATTGTGGTTACATCAGTCATCTAATGACAAATTGGTGGGCAAAAAAAAACAAGTTGAACGTTAGGGTTACCAAACACAAACCCAGGAGATACAATGCTTCAAATACCAAAATTACTAGAGTAGAGTTCGGCAGTTGAAGTCTATGATTGTAACATTCATACAAGATACATGACAATCTGCACCATCACGAAGGCAATATGCCAATAAGCACCATGGCAGTCTTGCCGGCAACAAAGCTGGAACCACTTATGATCTTGTTGTGACGTTATCGAATTGGACAGAAGCTGGGATAGCTCAGGAAGCTTTTTCTAGAAAATCAGCCATTTTTTGAACGGTGAGGGGTCACTGCTGCTAGATATGTAGGGAATTGAAACTCAGGCCAAATATTATCTATTGCATATATAAAAAATTAGGTGACAATTCTTTTTTGTTGTTGCTTAGCAGTTCAAGATGCAATGGTTGGACAGCAGTGCATAAAGAGACCATGGGATCCGCTTTGAAGTTTAGTCTGATGTTTAGCAAACTGACCTCGAGTGGCTTGCACATGTCCATGAATACATACGTAACGCTCGATACTCTGCCTCAAATATACTTGTGATCCGAATCATGTCTTGGACAATTCAGTCTGATGGTGATTAGATAAGACCAGACAAAACCACAGAATTTTGTCGTAGCTAGTAGATTGTGTCTTATATACGACCAATTGTAATATCTACTATAAATTTAATGCAACTTGACATGCCGTTGGACATAGAGCCACCAACTAGCTAAGATATCTGGATCAAATACATTCGTACGTAAATAGCTCGACAGAATATATAGCTCCGATTAGCCAAGACAAAGCTGTGGATATCTCGGTGAACAAATGCTGCATGTCTACATATCCTCTGTCAGCGGGTCTCATCATCCTTTTAAGGATCCAACAGTAGCAAGCTAGCTGATACCCACTCGGTCATGATCCCTCAGAACATCACCACCAGCTATCTCGAGAGCAATCATTGCATATAATAAGTATATATGTAATGTTGTCACCCATTTTCCTTTCCTTTTTACTCAATACGGCTATAATGGTTGAGTTGGCGTTGCATTCAAAGCGACATCCGTTGCTCCACTGTCTCATCCGCGGGTGTTGTCGACCCTGTAGAGGCAGCACATTATTACAGCAATCTTTCTACTTTCTGCTGGCTGCAGATTGGCTCTGATACTACATAACTACAATTGATTTCTATCAAGTGATGATGCATTAACAAAAGGTCCATATGACGCGTGATTACATTACTGCCCGCAAATGCTGTTTTTTTTTTCAACTATATAGATCACCATTTATGTAGACCTCCAGGGGTTCCTTGAGGTTATGGCTGGGAAGGGAAGGAAGGATTTCAAGATAGAGAGGGTCAAACAACATACAGGGTAGTGCATGCAGGGTTTCTTATTTTATTTGGGTATGTGAAGGAATGTACAAGGGTCTTGGAGTTTTCCAGAAGAAAACGAAGAAATTATCCCAGTCCAAAAAGCGTCAGTGCATTGACAACTCAGGATGCACCGGAGGTCACAAGGCCTTGTTAGCCTTTTATATATATGAGGACTCTGTCTGCCACCACAATCCAACTTCTAGAGCCAGAATTCAGCGTATCGTACAAGTGACTTGGGTAAAAGTCAAGAAAGATGATATCTAGCAGACAATGACTTTAAGGAATCTATGACTTGAAGATCGTGTCCTCATTTTACGTCCCGAGCTATTTTTGTAAGTCATCTGCATGACCAATCGCTGGCAGTAAAGATGTCGTTTCAAGGATATACAGTACATACATATATATGTATGTGCTATTTAGCGTGGGATGCTTCCCGGAATAGTAAAAAATAATAGATATGATATTAGGGGTCCTTTACGCTCCTTCCTTCTGACCCTCTGACTGGCTTGCGTGAGAATCACAAGGGGCGGGACGGTCACGGCAGGAAGTAGAAGGCCGGGGCTTGAAACTCGAAGTGCGGGTGTCTTACATAATACGAATTTTTAATCAACACTTTCTCAATCATACGAATTTACCATTTTGGATGGTTAAACGCTCAAGGAGACATATTTAGACTAATATATATATACACCAATCTGAATCGAGGCCGTCCCTATATAATCATTATATGATCTACAGATAACATGGTCATATCTTCTTCAGGTCTCCCATGTATATACATCAACATATCATGCCATTTCGGAACATCAAGCTATGGAGCATTCTCCACTTTCGTGTTATTGCTTGAGAATGAGGTATATAATGATTCAACAATAGGCAGAGCAAGAGCGAAAAAAATGCAATGCTGTGTTTTTTCATTTCCATACTCTTTCGTTTGAGGCTCACCGCATAATCTTGGTGTGTATCCAACAGAAAAGAATTTTTTTTTACACACCACAAATTTATTCTCGCCAGTTTTATCCCGAGTCTACAAAGATCCATTCCATAAAGATATGGTCTGCAACCTTTTTCCTGTGGTCGACACTGACATTTCCGTTACATCAATGCTGGAGATTGGGCAGCTTCATCGCTTCCTTTCTCATCTCAAACCTCTATGACAGTCCGCTACTATGACGATATCCCATTCCTCACATTCCTCTACTGAGCCTACAGGATGTGTCCAGATAGTCGAGTGATCACCGAGGAAACTCATGCGGCTCCTTCCTGACCGTCAATGTCGGCATCATTATCTGTGTACCTAAAGATACAAGTAGTGTGTAGCCTCTTTTTATCGTTTCGACAAGTTGATGCCTCTTGGATGTTAGTACATCCTGCAATATATCTTCTGTTTGTTATTTGGCCTGCTGAGCTGAGAAAAGGACTTCACCCGAGGCGATACAGGTGCATATCCGGAATTTGCAAGATTACAACAGCAATCGCTCAGGATATTTGTTCTAAATGCGCGGGAAATTCCACTGGCTGTGTTGAATGACAACCCAAGCACGTCACATTCTTTACAACACTACTACATAATTGGAATAATTGCTTTTGGTGGATCCAGGATAGCGGTCAGGTATGTGTGCTCTAAACAGCCCGCCGGATATGGAGACAACGGATAAGATAAATATGCTGTGTTTCTTTGTAGGTTTATTTATTGATGTAGAAGTTAAGCTCGGAATCCTGATGTCTCTATGATATACTTGCTAGTATATGCTGTGTGTTTTTTTTTTACTTGAGGTCCTGACCACAAAATAATGTTGCCTCATTTTATCCATGACTTGCCGTATGCACAACGTGACCTCTTTCCGACCGGGTAGAGTAATAGTAGCATGATGTCGTGTAGATAGGAACATATGTATGTACTGTAGTTTTTGAAACTTAAGAACACGAGGCTTTTACCATTATCTAGAAAACATACCGGGTATTGCGAGGATTTTCCAAGATCCAGATCCGTTGTAGAAACCGGCGTCTATTTTAGTAGCTTAGGAACCCGCCCTTTTGTTCGACTAGAATCAGGGACATATAGGGTATTTCCACCCAGAATACCCAGCCTCACAGCAAGTATAGGGCACAGAGAGATGAACCGGACAAAACTGAGTACTTGTCTCGCTGTGCCCCCGAGGCCCAAGAGCTCAAGTCCCCAGGGGAGTTCAGAATGTGTCGATACTAGCAAGACGCCGGGGTGATTGCGTTATAAAATTATATTTAGTATCGATGTTGTGTTGATGCAGTTTTCAACGATACGGCAATATGGCTCGTTCATGAGGAAATCCCTGGTGGGAGTAGGGTGGTCGTTGAGACTTGTATTCTTTCCCCTAGAAATTGACATAATCAGTGTCATTTTGTCTGACAAATATTCACAGACACTTACCGATACTTACTTACACATATCAAGACAGCAACTGACGGTGAGGGTCTCGGTGGGGAAGAAGGCAGCCAAAGTGTTTGGTATTCTTCAAGTGCCCTGTTGATGCAATGCAATTATTGCAAGCTGTAAATCCTATTTTCATATAGAGATCCTCTCCATTGAGTGACCAGTCAGTGCGGATACCATAATAAAACCAACAAGCCTAGCTGCGTGTTTGGGGCTGGTGATATGTTACAGCGTTATAATGGCTGACACGCCAGTCTGTCCGTTTGAGCCCGGATCCGGGGGGTCGACTGTCGGATTGTTGTGTGATCTGATATCAACCATCAACATGTATTTATTCAGGTTTAAAATCTTGGACTTGAAGACACATGCAGGCCTAACCCTGAAGTTGGATTGTGCATAAACACATCGTGAGTCTTGTTATAGGGGGGAAGTGGCGGGGTTTCAAGGCTCAGGTAAAATGGGATGACCGCTTCGCTATAGTTACTGAAGGCAAAGATTTCCAGCAATTTGGTACTTGGCCTGATCTGGAAATGCCGGATCAAGTAGACCCCAACCCTACTATACCAAGTAAACTTAAAGAAATTCTTCATGGATTCAACAGGCATAATGCTTGCTTCTGCTTTTGCATGTATATATAAACTTTAAAATATTTTCAGGATAAAAAATGTTTTCAGGTTGATATCTCACCGCCCACAGAAGACATCAAAATATGAGCATAATTTTTTCTACTATTTTATCTCTCTAATAGATGTGCTGAAGTCTTGTCCGAAACCGAGTGCTTTTGGCCATAATGATCAATCTGCAAAGACTGTGCTGAGGACTGCTTCATTGACCCCAACACCGGGGCGATTGCGCTGGGCCATTTTGTCGGCCGGGTGAGTTTGCAGTTTGTATAGAACTCGGGATCAGATACGGCTAGATGGTACGTTTGGACCTACGTATCGGAAGAGTGATGACAGCTATGTCATTCTCGAAGAAACACTCTAAGCTTTTTAGGAGTGTCCAATGCTACATCAGCGTTACCTGGAGCGTGCGGGCGTGCTTGAAACTATGCGTGTATCGAAAAAACCAACAGGGCTGATGTATCTTAGGGTTATACTCAACGACCAACGAAACGTCCTCTTGAACCACCCCACGAACGACTCCATGATCCCACTCTTCATGCAGGCTTAGACCTGGGAGACTTAGCGTTATCCTCTAAAGGCCATAGAATCTTCGGCGACAGCGCAACAGGGTGCAACCTGGCTGTTTTCCTGATAGTTTATAGTTACATCGTACGGTAGGTACACCGGCCAAGCAAACATGGACAAATGCAACTTGATTCAGTAGGGGAAGAAATATGTTTGGTGAAGATTGCAGAGATAGGGCATTGACGATATGTTGAAGTTGCTCATGTCTAAGAGGGATGGATTATTCAGGGCCACAGAGGGAAAAAAAATCCCGTAATTGAAACGAGGCAGGATCTGCAGTTGCGCGAATAGAGAGCTCCGGCATTGAGGATGAGGGGAGGTTGAGAGAAGAGAGGATGAAAAGCCAAAGTCAAGTCTTGCACATATCCAGGAGGCAGGTCAATGTCCTCATAACCGATAACAAAGAACTGAGAATCAACGCACATCACAAGGGTTACAGTATATATATTCCGAGACCGAGGGGGACTAACGACCCCACTTTTGTGCATATTGCCTATTAGTTTGAAGTTCATCTTTTCGCTCACCTCGAGAACCTGACTCCATGCTTCAAGGTCCCGGCCGCCGTGAACATGAAGGTGATAAAAGCCCCAGTAAGCAACAAATGTGGGTTCTATAGACCTGGGCAACCAAGAGGGAGAACAAAAAAATAAGTCTAAGCGGGAGTTGTTAGAAAGATGTGGCAACAAAGGCTTCTGAAGCTAGAGTCATTGTTCTTGCTTGGCTCTCATAATTAATAATCTGGGCTTTTGTCAGCAATGACAGAACAACAAAGTTGAAAGTTAATGCCATTTGAATTAAAGTCACAGCAACATGTGTGGAATTGCGGATATGTATACCAAAATGTGAATGGACCTGCCTGGAATTCAACATGTGGCGTGAGTTAGCTGTGAAGGTCCATTAGGACCGTATTGAATATGCAGCCATGCAGCAGAATATCTGATAACACAAAGCCTGAACAAAAATCCAGTTAGCAATTCTTGTAGGATTGTGTATGAGTGTGATTTTGGCTCCAGTTATGTCACTATCTCCATCAGGGACATTCATATGTATTCATGTGTGCCTTGGCGCATGTATCTTGTCATCGAATCAGGACGCCATTCCCGTACGATAAATCTTTGGGTCCCGGCCGCCCAGACCAATTGGGATGGTATCTACTATTGTTGATACTAGTTTTTGGCGGGGCATCCTAAATAAATAAAATTGTCCACTTCTCGGCCGCTCTACCAGAACGAGCTAGGTCTACCAAATATGTACTCGTCTCCTTTAGGAACCCAGTCTTGAGCATTATCTCTGGACTATCATCCATGTCTCGCTTTACTTGATCCCTGTTTTCTCTCTAAAATGCCCTGCACCAAGATGCAGGTCCCGAGTAAAATTTTTCTTATGTTCAAGTTTTTCTGTCGCAGTGAGACTCTATTGTGTTATTTTGGCTCGTTTTTGTAATGTATTCCGAACTAGGAGGACTCTTGACGTGGTCCGACATGTCATGGCGTACAGAAGGACCCAAACCGACGGACATGGCCCTGTATCGAGAATGACCAATATGCCGCAAAGGCTGGTCTGTCGTCGGTCGTTGATCGACCTCCAGAGTTACTCGAGGGCCCAGGTGAATGGATAACCCAGTTGATGATGTTGAGTGTCCTTAGCACAGGGCAGCACCCTTCTTTGCACGTTGCCGTAATGTAAGGACATAAACTCGGTGACAGGGCAGGGTCCAAGTCAACCACTTTCAAAATATGGGTTATCTATGAGTTATCTAGGTGATCGTGCTTAAATTTGCTCAAGACAGATTGTCCTTTTCATGTAGAATATTAGACCAGAAGATTAAAAAAAGAAAAAACATCTACGTTGGATAGTTAATGCCTGATTTCTTCCGTTGATTGATAAATGGCTCATATACGAGCTACATATTATACTATGCAAACCGTCTATATAGAGTTTCTATTACTGTGATATAAAGTCCACTGATTCACTAAATGTTACATGCGGTTCAAGCTTGGATATATGTCAAATTAACGTGACTTTTTGTCTGGATATGTCGCATGCGGGAAGATACAGAAAGTATACATCAAATTGACTCATGATAGGTCGCTTTCGTTGGAATTGAGGCAATTACTGGTTTTGTACGTTGAGGTTCATGCCAGGTATTGATATTCTCTACATAAAGCTCCCAAGGGGACTATCAGCACCGCACGTGACCTTTTCACCAGGTGAAGTACTTGAGAGCTCCTTTTCGGCTGGTAAGCATGTGTCTGACTGACGCATGCGCGGTCCATTGAAAAGGTTCATTAATCAAACAAACTGTTTCGGGCATATATTGAAAATATCGACATTTAAGATGCCATTACCCATTCAAGTCTATTCATGCACAATGGGAAGTTCACTGCGCATGACGCTCTTGGAAGATGGAATGTGATAAAAAGGTAGTATATAGATTTCATAAAATATGCGATTCCTTAGTAAGCTTTCTTTATTCACCCACAGAGTGTACAGGCCCTTGATAGTCTCTTTCAGACTTGGCAGCCAGCTGCGGGTGCAACGTACTGTGTATTTAGCTATTCCCCAATGTATCACCAACTCTTGGGGGTATATAGGTTCCCTCCTCTCTGCGTGTGCCTGCAGCGCTACCCCAGAACGTATGATACCAGATGCACGGGAATAGTAGTCACTTTGAATCGTATTGTGCACGTGACAACATCAACTTCCTAACCATTTCCATTTTGGAATATGAAAGCGGCATGTACAATATTATTTAAATACTTACCATCATGATAGGTATACTTTACTAGGCAGACCGAGTTTCTGGAAGATTGGGACCCCAAAATCTGACATGACAAGGACGAAACTACACAGATTTCCTTATAATATGTATCAATGACTAGAAAACCCCAAAATCTAAGCCAGACTTGAGAACCCCCACGCCGGACTTTTAATTCTCGAGATCTGGGGCTGGCCCCTGGTCAAGTGACGGGGTTTGGCGTGGGTAGGTCTAGGGTCTTGATGTGCCGTTGAACAGCGGTGAACCTAGACATGAAAAAAAAAAGGTTTGAGCGGTCAGTGGACAGCTGAGAACGAGGTATTTGGTGACAATTTGGAGTCTGATTCGGTGATGGGAACTGTCGGAACTATGTCAATATGGCACGCTTATGAGGTCATTTTTACCGGTTAGAGAGGGGGGAGCGGTTGATTACATAACGTGACACTTAACCCTGGGATGTAGAATCACTAGGGGTTTCTCAACGTGGAATGAACTCCAAACTAGGGATATGATCGACACCGGTTGACTTTATAGCCCCAAATAAGTAACTGGACGACAACCGTCAGTTTAGCCGCCACCAGCTCCTTTCGTGTCAAGATAAGAAAAGAGATTTATGACATATGAGGTCATGAAATGCACCCGCCTCTAACATTGGGACATTAAATTATACAAAGTCACCAGCACATGTTTGAGTGAACGATGCTACGTCAATTGTATTAGCTGAACTTTATGCTCACTCAGCTACATCAGGATTCTCATCTGAGTGACACTGATACGCTAATGTCAGCGGTTGCTCTATTCTGTCAAAGTATTATTGATAATGTGATGAATTACAGTTAATTACAGTTCCCGTGTATTCTGGCGGTTCCCTGGTTTCCAGTCGAGCCGTGTAGGATGCCGCTGATTCAACCACACATCCCCACGCTTATGGTAGTACTCATCCGCCACCCATTGCAGTTGAAACTCGACATGGTTGGCCAGTTGTCTGCAATCAATATTGCGGAAGCTAATTTGGAGTCGAGGCGAGAGATGCCGCATCGTTTCTGCAGGATATGGAGCTAAGCTGTTAGGGAGGCGGGCGGCATCTGGGCATCTGGTGTAAGGGACCCTCTGGGAGGTTATACTTTGTATGCACTCTACCTTCCAGTCAGCGCGGAAACTGAGGCAACAGCAGCATGGGGGTTTTATTTTTCTTTGTCCTTCCCCCCCCCACTGTGGATGAAAAGCACGGCACACTTGAGGCTAAGAGACTGGGACACGGTTGGAGTATGTAACCAGAGGGACTATCAGGTGACCGCGTGGGGTCATACATGATGACCAGCAATCCATTGAATTGTGCTAATTGAATTGGATTACTACATTGCAAGGTTTGAGACTTATCATGATTCGGTACCGTCTCCAATTCAATGTTCCGTGCCGGAAGAGTTGGAGTTCCAAGTCTCAGCCATGGTCTACCAGGCTGGTACAGCTTTTTTTGCTCTGGATGCAGAAAACGTGTCACAGTTCCACTTAGGCTTTTAATTTCGCATTGTGGTACAATGGTCTCAAAGTATCCATCTACATGAACTGCTCCAAATTCGTGTCATCAACATCAGCTGCGTGCGTTGGCTGGCCGTATAACTCACCTACAGGCTTACAAACGAAGTGGAGCGGCCTCCCCTTCCCTACCCTATGCAAATCTAGATCTTGAATGTCCACTGGATCGCTTAAACTGTAGGATAGAGACTCCACGCAAACCCCTTTGTTGAGATATGCGACCAGCTATATTGTTCAGATCTATCACTGATGAATCCGCAGATCAAGCCTGTTGCACACTGCAGATACTGTGGCGCCACTGGCCGGAAATCATTGGGCTTTTCATTCAAACAAAGGGTGGCGTATGTTTAGGCACTAACGAGATTTTGTGGAGTAAAAATGCATGTCTCTTATGCTCAGAAACCCACGGCCTTTAACACGGACAGGTCATGGAGTGATGCAAGTCTAAGCGTTGCAATGATACTACCAAAACCCTAGAGTGTCAGGAGATTTTGTGAAAACACCGGTAAAGATTCTTCCTAGTCAACACATCTAGAATAGTCGTCTCCATGTTCTAGAATAATTTAATTGGATTTGTCGGTCAAGAAACATACCCCTACAACTCATCTCATAGTCTTGTACTCAAGTTCCAATACCAAAGACCGGGTCTCTATCCAATATGCCCAGTCCTCACCGATCATAAGACCCACCGCTACCTACATAAATTTGGCGACATCGGGTGTGTACAACCACCACCCTACTCTTCATCCGTACCCGATTTTGGGTTCCTCAGATTTCAGGTTTCCCGTCCGGTATGAATCGTTGCTCGTTAAACTGAAAGCCTTACTATGATCAACAGCAAGCCAATATATATTCTTTTGTCTTAGATATCGTGGATCAAGAAATTACGAAGTTTGCTGGATCAAGAATCCAACAAAGTTTCTGATTATGTATGCCGAGGAAGGTCTATGAACACAAGAGGATACCAAGTAGCGTACACATGTTCCAGATAGGAAGTATAGATTGAGCGACTCGGGAATGATATAATGAAAACCAAGTGGTTTTGGCTTAAATAGTAGCCATTTCAATAATGTTGTCATTAGTCAAACAAGATATCATGCCGCCAATCTAGTCATTATCAGCCGGTAAATCAGACTATTTGGCACCTCCCATGAAGAAATGTTCTGGTGTAAATCTATGAACAGAAAGGCTGAACCCCCCCTCTCCACAAAAATGTTGCGCCATCAACGGGCACTAGCACCCGTTTCCGCCAGATATATCTATACGCCCCCTTCTCAACCACCCCCGGCGCTTTCTGATACCCTTACAATGTCCCTCCCCCCCTCCCATGTCGACAAATGCCGATAGCGAAGATGTATCCTCACCACCTGATTAGGAAATCCTATGCGTGTTCCACTGCCAAGAGGTACAAAGTGGAACTGCCGGAATAGAAATATGGAGAGAGTGTCGGTCAATACATACCAAAGGAATCTCATCATTTATTTGGGGTGAGAACATGGATGGTGTGTTAAACTATTTACCGGCTTCGCAACCTTGTTATGATGGTTACTCTTTGTTTACTTTCATCAATACGGATTAGGCCCCGAGACACCGTAACGACAGAATCCCGGTTCAAGTCTCGACTTAGTCGTGGTCCATAAAAGTTGGTGACTATAGTGCATTTGCCATAGTTCAGAGACAAAGAACTTTGATCAAGACCACTGGATTATTGGATATAATTTTCATAGATTACTAGACTAATATTATATCATAAGACAACCCACAGAACTCCGGAGTTTCCATTTCCCAAAATAGACGCCAAGTTATCGTAAATGTGTTACATGTTGTGATAAACTGGTTGGTACACAGACTGCCAGTATGTCCTTTAAATCATAGTACATTCGACCCTTCGGTACTCTCTCCGTTCCCACCAGTCTCTGACGGGATTCCCTGTTCCGAGAACTGACCCCACGGAACCTTCTTTGCCCATTCAAGTAGTCGATTAGTGTTGACCTGCCCTCTTTCTGATTGCTGTTTCTGAATCCAGGGAACCACCTCCATGAACGTCAAGTTCTCAAACATCTCTGCGGTCTCGTCCTCCACGTCCGAATCCATGTAATCTGCATCCGATATAGAAGGAGCAGCCGAGGCGCCGTCGCGTGACGTTTCGGGGCCTTCTTTGTCTGAAGGGGAGCCTGGAAGCGATGTAGCGACGGTACTCTCATCTCCACCTCTATGTGGGAAAGCCTGATGGCGATGATTTGGTGATTGCGATGTGAGAATGACACCATTTCCGGTAATCGCTCCACCATATCCCTCATCCCAGAGATGCTTCATACCCGGGGTATCCGCGGGGATGCCCGATGGGGACCCTTCTCCTGAGCCGTCTCGCTTATTTTGACGTTCGGCAAAGCGTCTCGCAAAGTCAATAAACATCTCGTCACAAACACGGAATGTCTTGACCCAGACCTTTCCAGTCGCCATGTATCCGGCCATGTGTTTCAAGGCGCTGAAGGCGATGCCGGTGGCACCACTTTCGGCAATCGGTATCCTGTTGTCGGGTCCCAGTTCACCAGGTGTATACATGTAGTGATGAATATCCATGTGCGGAAAGTGCCGGGCGTAAAGACCGACGAAGGCCGAAGTCCACACACCAAACAAAGTTATTGGTGATGCCGGAAGTCTATCACCGGCCCATTTAACAAGGTCCGTGATATCCCTCGATGACTTGAACAAGGTGGCCGCACTGTCCAGCCAAAAGTCATCAGGCGCATCGTTTAGAAGAGGGGGATCAAGAGGACCCACAGGTCCGGAACATCGGAGTGCCACAAAAGGAACGTACTCTCTGTGTAACATGATCTTGCACAGGGCAATAATCATGTGAACAGATATGTAGAGAGACAAAGAGTCGGAATCAAATTTGTTGAAATTCTCATGTGTAAGTTCGAATGATGGCACGAGCTCTTCGATGAACCGGTTTAGGGTATCACTCAGTCTCTTGAACTTGGACTCTGTCCATGGTGCATTTTTACCATCCAACGCTCTTCCACCGTCGGCGCTGTACTTGGCAATCTCACCCCATATTTCAATCAAGCGGATGAAGTAGCTCCTGGGATTATCAAACTCAACTTTCCCAACCATGTCAAGTGAAGATTTCCGCGGCCACATCTTTTTATTGACTTCACCATGATTTAATGCCTGGTCACTGACGGGAAGTCGCAATGAGATACTACCGACCGGCATTAACCACGACACATCTTCACCAAGATTGATAAATCGATCTAAGATGAAGCAACTGTACATAGTCCGACGACGAATCTCAGACCGGATAGCAACTTCGGGTGACGTATTGGTTGAGGCTGGTGAACCGTGATTTTGTGAGGTTAATGAACGTCCCATACGGCCACGGGCTTCAATTACATCTTCCTCTAACCCAAGTTTCATGTTGCGGGCAAGATTGATAGCAGCTGTGATGTATACAGAAGCTGCTTTGGCGTCTCTCCCTCTCATCCACTCATGTACGCCAAGAATCAAGAGAGCCTGAACTCTCTCCACTCCATGTTTGGTGAAAGCTCCGGGCATAGGACCAAGCGCATTGTTTAGGATACGGGCATAGTAACCAGAGGCTGCATCAGTTCCACTATTCAGGCGTATTGTTCTCCCCTTGGAATTGTTTAGAAGGTGAATAATGTATTTACTCAAATCCACATGAAAACGAGCAGTCAGAGCGAGTAGGCCAAGAAGAACAATGTTGCTCTCATGATCAATAACCGTTGGGCTCATAAGTTTACGCTTTACACATTGCCTCACTGTAGGTATGTGGAAAAATGGCAGTTCAGACGAGAAGTGCAGTCGATATAGATCAAAAACCGTTTCCCAGAGCTCCGAGGTAAGGAAGTCGAACAGCAAAGCCTCATTCGCAATCTCCTGGCTTTGTGAAGTAGTCGGGTTGAGAAACTCGCCATATCGTTTGATGCGTTTCTTATCACGCTCACCGCCGTCACGTTCAATGCGAGACGGAAATGGGATATCGGGACGCTTACCCGGAATTGGATTAGTACCATCCGGATATTGACATCGCTTGCCAGCCTTGATACAAGTGTCACAGGCCCCGTTGGGTCCTTGATTGTCGCATTTGATCTTGGATTTGCGACAGCTCAAACAGGCTATACTTGAGCGAGTTGGGGGCTTCATCATCTTCGATAAACGTTTAGACGAAGGAGGGCCCATAGAATTTAAATCTGTCGTTAATCCAGAGCCAGAGTTCCCATATTGAGGAGGAGTATAAGGAATGTTGTTGAACGTCGCCGTGGCCTTTGGCATGGATGGGGATGGGGATTCCGGAAATGGAGCTTGGCATGTTCCTGGGAAAACCAGGAAGGACCCTATGTTGGAAGAAGATATAACAGCGGTAGAAGAAGTGGAGGCTGTCATGGATGACGAGGAAGAGGTCGGGCGACTGGTGTCGATCGGCTCTGGTCTATGGGCCCTGGTTGGCAGATAGGAATTGGAGGGTTCGACGATAGTTCCATCGTGATGCCGCTTTTGAGACAATGTTTGAATTGGAACAGATGGCTGATGATGTTGCGGTGACATAGCAGGCTGACTCTGATCATGAGAAGGTGTTGTGTTCAGCTGACGATCTGGTACTGGTCCTGCATATTGATGCTCATATCTGTCATGATGTTCGTAGATTGGGTTTCCAGATGTTGCAGGCGAAGGATCGAGAAGTTGTGAAATCTTGATGGCCCCAGATCGTGGCGGGGCCGGCGGAGGAGCCCGATTGTCCATGGCAAACGAGTCCGTGCCACTTCGGTATGAAGCGAGCAAATAGCGGGTCGTGGGGGAAGGAAGGGTAAGGAATGATGGCGAACGAATGAGGGTGATGGAACAGGGATGTGCTATCGACAAACAGTTAGTTCAATAACGTCCTCTGGATAAGAAATGGAACCTCTAGACTAAAAGGGCCGGCAATACATAGTGAAGATTAGCGCAATTGTAAATAGAAATGAGCCGGCGTATCAAGTATGTTTGTAATATGAGATGCTCATTCACAATGTGTGGAAACTTTTATCGGGAGGCTCATGAAGGGTGACGAAGAAGGATCCGGGTCAAACGGATGCAGCAAAGGGATTTGTTTGATGGTGGGAGTAGCGACGGGCTAACCTTTCGCTACCAAGTACCAGAAAGCATTCAACATCATGAAGCACAGAAAAAAAAGACTGGGCAGTACTCGATTTGCGTATTCCCAAACTATTGGTTTATATTTAATTCCGGTCGGACTATAGGCTGGACTGGTGAAGTTACTTCCTGTGTAGCACTGAATTTCGGGGGTGGAGGGAAGGAAGGACCCGCATTTGCGCTGGGTAGACCAAGTGTGGCTAGTACCGCCGAACAAAGTTGACTGAATCGGATGGCCCTGGTCTTGCCACTTGGCTTGGCGAAATGGTGGGGTGTCATAGGCGTAGGCAATTCTTGTGGCAAGCCTGGTGGGTGCTGACTGTAACCTCACAAATATAGACAGGCTACGAAGCTGCATGCTTGATACTGATGAGAAGTGGTTGTTACAAAAGCCTAGATGTACTTTTCAATTTACATTGAACGAGGGCTGCAAGACCATCAGTGAACCATAGTCACAGTTAAGACTCGGCCAAACTGGAGATCCTATACCTCAGTTTTCCCAGGTTGTCGGTGGTTGTACGGCATTTTTAGAGGGGACAGACCCAAGACAGTGAATAGATGGAATGCTTAGACGGCAAGCCTAAATTGACGTGGCGCTGTCCCAGAACCCCGGACTAAAAGAGATACAATGTGCCACTAGACCATTTACCACGATAATGTACACATAAAACGTAGACATATGTTCTGAAAATAATGATTTGAATCTGAAGTCATCGCAAAAGTCAGATTTATGGGGTGGAATCACGGGATAATAAAGCTTCCGTGTGCGGGGTGTACTTGTAAGTTTTAAATTCAGAGTCTCCGGGTAATCCTAACCAATGTACAGAAGTGACTTTTATGTATCAGGATATTAACTAAACCCAAAAGCTGAAAGGAACACCATATTCATCATTATCTGGAGATGGTGGTACATAAGGTGTATCGTACAGCATTGAGATGAGTTTTCAGGTAGATAGGTATGGGAACCATGATAGTGGTCACTCCGATTATGTTGGAATCCAGTTTAGATGAAAAGAGACATGATAGCAAAAAATATGGATTGATACTTACTTTATATCCAGAGTATTAATTATTTCTGTCTCGACTAAATACCAACTAGGTAATCTTGAACACAGATTTAAGATATGGCGGCGAGAGATGACGTCTTGTATCATATGCCTTGCTTGAGTAGTTAGGCGAGATGTAGGAGATATCAGGCCGGAATTATGATATGGCTTCTGGATGATCTAGGGTAGATGTGATCAAGGTCACTCTTAATTAGTAGACAGACCGCCCTTCCGGACATCAAAATTAGTGAATAAGTGCTGATTCCTCCCTAAAAAGTAAGACAATAGACTCGGTGGCAAGATCAGAGAGCGAATGAAAAGACTCAGATTGATTAAGAGAATGTAGCTGATGCGTTGTGGCAATCGTTGAGTTGGCACCAACTGCGTGGTTCAGGTTGCAGATGGATACACAAGATACAGATACTTATTGTATCAGAATTGGATCCGGAAAATACTGTCACTGAGCCTTGACAATTTTTCTTTTGGTATCTGAAGAAAAGAGAAACAAGAATTCAAGGAAAACGAAGGCGGGATTGATTTGAATATAGAATATCTTTGTTTTGTCCCAGGATTTACACCTCAACCAATAGTCGAAATATCGTTTGCATCGACGAAATCAAGTATATCCCTCCGGTCTAGTAATGTGATTCAGCCCCCTAGCTTGCGATATGATTAGTGAACACAGTTTAAAAGGCAGTGTCAGTCTGTGGTGAGTCCAGGCTGATTCAAAGGTTATTCCGAGCAGCAACCGGAACACAGGCTGATACACAATTCAGAGCTGATAGGTTGTCTACTTTGAGTGCTTTGACCAATAAGCTGGCCAAGCTTGAATGAGAAGAGAATGAGTTCTAGCGTGATGGCCCCGACAAGTGGTTATAGCAGTGGGTTAGAGTGATGGTGGCGTAAATCAGACGACACCTAGGCTGTCTTCCCATGAATGAAAATAGTCAGAGATCTTTCCCCGGAATAGCAGCGTATCTGTACACCCAAGCGTTGAATCTTCTTGGTCGAAGCAGCACAAACCCAAGCAAAGAAAGTATAACGTGTTGACGAACAAGGTTGAACTAGTGTTTGGGTGTCTCAAACACTAGCAGACGAAGCTCTTCAGTCAAAAGATCAGTATATGCCGAGTTCCAAAGAACTAAATAAAAGAGAGAGAAAAAAATAGGAGATTTCTAATTCCGATTTTGTCTAGATATGGAGAAGAGAATCCAGAAGGTATGGACAAAATACATCCAAGGGGGGAGCAGCAGAGGATTTGGAAGGCAAGGAGGTCTCGGTAAGAGTTCAGCTGCAACGTAGAGCAATAACAATACAGGGCCGCAACTGCAGGCGAGCTCATTGCGTGGATGCGAGTGTGACTTCAGGAGCGGAATGATCGCCCTGGATGGACAGGTGCAAAAATGAATCAGACGGAGGGGGGAAAGGTTTGTCGTTGTCTATATAGCATGAGAAAAAAGCTAGTGCGGTGGGTGGGAACTAGAAAGAGGTTATGTTTTAGGCGTGTGATGATTAATTGAGAAAGCACAACCCATGTACATGAACACATATAAGTGAGGTTGGGGGCCGTGGAATCTGCAGCCCCCACCCATGTGTAATTATCGACTGTGATTATTTAATTGATTGACTGGCGGTCCATTCGGAAAATCGGTTGGATTCAATTATCGGCGACTCGGACCAGAAAGAAAAAAGAAATAGAAGGAAAAAAAGACCACGAGTCCTGTCTCAACTTCCGACTTCCATAGCATCAATGAATACTAAGTTCATGTGTGAAACCGCGGCACGTAACCGATTCCACCTGACTCGGTGAGGACAAAAGTGGAGGTCAATGAAGGGTCAGTGTGGCTTCGGTGTACCGTGTAGTAAAAGACAGACGGGATAAGGGACCTGACAGGCCAGTTTAGCAGGTTATTATGTAATCTACGTTCAAGGAAGATGCCAGTTGCCAGTCCTGATAGCGTGGTAGTTGGGATTCTGTTTCAAGATCTTGACAGCCATGTTTCTAGATATGGTATCAAAACTCCGTTTGTGTTTTTTCCCTTGCTTTTTTTGTGTTGTGATAATCCAATGATGTTTTGATTTTCAAGAGACAAAAAAAAAGACTTGGTGCTCGACAACGCCTTCTCCACAACCAATTTGGCCACAATGCATTCACATTTCTCCAACCAAAGTGCCATAATATTCTCGGCTTCCTCAATAGAACTTTGTCCATTGTCTGACCACACCATCCAAGGGATTCACGACGACTGTCTATCACATTCCATTTCAGCCGATCACAGATGCGGGTAAACGGATAACAGGCCAAGCACGCCCGTTCTCAGTAAATTTTGTCGTCATTTACCTGCATAGTTTCATTGTCTGCACCATCCATCAAGGATATATCTCTCAGAATGACTATATAACTCAAAGAGTATATAGATGCCAAAGTGACTTGCACGTTTTCGCCGAACCTTAGTCAGATGGATATGTCCCCAAGCTTGGTAACTTCGATTGGATATTGAGTTCTACGGAAACATGCCCTCACCTGAGTGGAAGTAAATAAATAAAAGGCCAGGAACTCCGTTTCTTTAGGTCATTTTTACAGGTCGATGAACGAGGCTCGTTTCGTTTCAAAACACCAGCTATAATCGACGCGTGGGATGTCACACACTTGACAGTGGGGGTACCTCTCTTTTTCTTTTTCTTTTGTCAGCCTGCCTAGTCTGAGTCAGCTTCATATGTAAATATTTATTTGTAAATACTAAATCCACAGTATTATTGCCTCGTCACATATTGTCCGATATTGGTTTTGGAAGTTGGTCACAATCCCATTCACTTGGTCCAGCACCAGAATCAACCCCCGACAACCTGATTATGGGAAGGGATAAGCTTTGGGTTGTGATGTGCGGCAAAGCAGAAAAAAAAAGCCCATGTAAGTCGCCTGATTCGTGGTATCCATATGCAGTTGAGGATTGGGTTGGAAGCTGAACTTGCATGAACGGAATTTCCATTAGCCATTATTCTGTATTATGAACTGTCATAGAACAGAAGCAGTATTAAGGAAATGGCACCAGAATAACCTCTCAGATAATTATTTCTAGTCATGAAACGCAATCTCAATCTCCCTGTTTTAAGAAATCAGTAGGCATAAAACTATCCCGAGGTCTTATGTATCTTACTAATAATTATCGACGTATGTACTTCTCTAATGCTTCTGTCAATGTTCCAGTACATTAGTCGTCACGATCTTTTGCCCATACAAAGACGACATTATCACTATGTTTTCATCAAACTCAGAATCTCAACACAAATGACACTTCTAGTCTGAAAACCTCAGCGCGTCAAGTTGAGATATTTGCTGAGTATTTTGTCGGCTTCTTCAGCACACCTGCAGTAGTTTAGTAATAGAGCTCAGTGTGTTGGAGTATCCGATTCGATTATCTCGTCACTCAAAAGAATATTAGAGGATATCTCAATATGAAGACCACTTATGTTTATATCGCCACAGCAAAAGCAAGCTCATACCTTGGTATTCGCATCAGCTTGCCCCTCTTGGTGTCCACTCCACGTATATCCACATACATGGCGCAGAACCAACACACTCTGGGGACACATGCGTTACCCTAAACATGTTGATACTGATATATCCACAACTCTAGTCACCGTGGTACAAAACTGTACGCCGTCCTTTTGTGATCAATATTCCGATTGGACTAAATCAAAAGCTGCAACTGGGTGCTAGTTTTCTGTGACGCTGAGCGATGAGAGATACCTAACCAGGGGCATCACTGAGAAAACTACCAAGTGTTGCAGCAATTGACTGTCTACTTTAGCATCGTGAGGCTCTCATCTCGAAATATCTATTTCAGTATATATGTGCTTAAACATGTTCATACTACCGTCGGCATTGCTTCATAGCTCAGAGTAACTTCATCTAATGCACCAGAGGCCACATAACAATAGGGTTACATCGTCCAAAATCAATGTTTAGTATCCAAACACCTTCCTGTCTTTAAATGCACCCGTATCCGCCTGCTTAGTCCAACTTTGTAAACATTTACGTTTTGGGAATAACTCAACCCCCCAGCGCATGTTGTTTTGAGCTTCAATGATCCCTGTAACAATCCTACTCTTTGCTGACAGCAGATCAGCACCCAAGCTTTTCTTTCTCTTCCTTATATGGAGAAATCAGGCCACTCGGTTGGTTCTTGCGCATAGGTCCCGAGGAAGACAGGGTCGGTCCACGGATGATCACTGGAAGATGGCTTGCGGAATGTCGGCTGCGGCCAGTGGTGATTCTGATGATATCGCAACTGAGATGGATATTAAAAGTGGAAGGCAGTATTCCTGATAACTTATTAAAGTTACAGGTCATATATATGATTTGACTGATGAACTTCTAACAGAGTCAGGCTTGCAATAAGAAACCATGTATAACAACAAACATGGATATAGCGGGAGATTTAAATAATGACCCTGTTAATGAGATAAGACTCATATTCTTGGCAGAATCTCGAGTCGGTATCAACAATAAATATATATACAACACGAACCTTGCAGCGATCTGCATATATCGCTATTCTGTATGACCTCGGACACTGGACTTTGACCTCGTTTCGACAGTTGCTAATTTCCACATAACTTCCACATTCATATTGTCAATAAATATATGCCGTGAGGAAATATATTTAATATACGGATGAATGTCTAACCCTCTCCTCAGTTAAATATGATACTGTTGCTATCATGCCACGAATTTGTGCAATCATCAGGTATATATTCTATTCTCCGTAGTGACTATGTCGTTGAAAAGTAGGCTATAACAATGATGGCATTTCATGACCAATGATTGTACGCATATTGTGTCAAAATAATATGCATTTTACGAGGTGCTGCTTTCTATATCACATCCACAGCCTAACGACCAGATCAATGTCATGTGTCGTCGCGTCATGATAAATAACAAGACTTCGGGTTTATATTCAAGTCTCTAGTGATAAATCATCAGACAAGCAGCATCTCTGACCTATCCACCCGTGCCCTGCATTCTGCATTCTGCATGTTTGGTACTTTACGGTAGTTAGTAAGCAGCAGCCAGCATGCCGTGTAGACCAAATCCGATCGGCTGATTCCCGTCCTAGCCACAACCATATTCTTACCTTCGTCTCAGCAACGGACCGGCTCAAGGTTTTTTCGGATCTGACATTCATCTACCAGTATCTTCAAAACGGGCAAGTGATCAATCAACCCATGTGAAGTTAAGGAACTAAATATACAAAACGCCTTTTGGTTAAATCCACTCCAGAGGCGTTGCTTCTGTCGTCTGAGGCTCATGTTTGTGACTTGTGTTGACGATATGATTGTGGGTCATATGCCACCAGTATCTCAAACATGGGGGTTGACTATGTTGCTATTTCTGACAGCATGTGAATGAATTTGCTTATGAGAACAAACCAGTCGGATATGATGAGTTTTTAGTCAAGATTAACCGTGTCATTTACGTGGCATCCTTTAGTATGGATACAAACCTGTGGCAATGGAACAGATTTTCGGTATGTGAGGAACCGCTCACAATTACACAGCGGAAATATTTTGTGTAAATGGAGTTTCAAGCTTCCGAGATCCCCAGCGCTGGTCGTGGTAGTACTCCATCTTCACACTGCATACAAGCAAATTATCCGCATTCCTCTATGAGAACTATAATTTCATATATATTGTGAATTCCGATAGTGGCGTGTGGATAACCTCAGTCAACCTTGAGAACTAAAAATATTATACACACTTCACCACTGAGACACATGCTGGTATTACCATGATGATAGGAATATGCTGCACTACATCTCATCTATATTGATCTTATTGACCACTTATATAGATTTTATAAAATAAATACCATGTGAATATTAAGCTCTGAGCCTAGGGGATGGTGGAGAAGACCTTTGTGTCTTTAACCTGTTATCTAATAGAAGGATATATAACAAACGACATGTCACGAAAAACACACCATCATTGGAGTCAGTTCAACATGTAATTTTGGGTAGTCCTGTCTGCTTCATAAGTTCTATAAACTTACTCGGAGGTTTTACAACTTCGTTTTATGGGAAGATATATCTTCTTGAATCGTGAAATATCACGATGGCAATAAGTGTTGATGCCCAAATACCCTAAAATTGACACCCCTAGGGTTACCACATAAACACAGTATTTTTCGGACAGTTCATACCCGTATACATACCTATGCTTGGCAGCTGCTAGCAGTTGCATTAGAATATTTGTTATGGAATAACATGATACATAGATTGGATTATTGAGCTTGTAGCAAAGGTATGATCACAGGGACCTAAAATATTACTGCCATTACATCAAATAGTCCAGACAATTGTTTAGGTTCTTGGTTCTTAGAATACGAAGTACTGCAAATGCCAAGTTTCAGACTACCCTTGTCTTCTATTATGTCATTCCATTGCAACCATGTCTGGACTCTCTTAGGCGGCCTCCTCCAGCTGCAATTATATGTCACTGCCATCCTGCGGCAGCCGAGGAGACCTCATGTATAGATTCTGAAGGTTGCGATTCAACCACAATTTATGTGAGGCCTACTGCTGTTGGAGACAAAAATGAGAGGGAAATTGTATTTATAGATCTGAACCTTAGTTGGAGCCTAGATTTCGTATAGTAAATCTTGACGGCATTGTCATTTGCAACAATAGACGGAGGCGCAATTACGCGCCGTTAAGATTGATAGCCGCTGGGTTCAACCAACCTGTGGCCAACCGAGCCGCCTCAGTTCATCAGAGATTCCACCCTCGGTCGTAGCCAAAACCACCATATTTTCCCTCCGTAGGCAAATATTTAGTGAGTAGAGTGTAAAAGGCATTGCTTCCCCTTTTTTTTCAGAACCTGCTTGCGTGGTCACATCGAAACTGCTTGGCTCGCACGGAATCCCAAGGTCTACTTAAACAAAAGCGGCCTAGGACCCCACCTCCCTGAGTCTTATAGAGACCCCAATCTTTGACCTCGAACCTTATTTGATCTAACTCTATATCGTTAACGTTTTCATATATGCGAGTAGCTCTCCATTTCCTTGAATATCATTCACTATTATTTTAAACTTTGTGAATCACCATCCCGGAAGCTTGAAACCCTTGGTTTGACCCCGCATCCATTTATACCTGCATTGCCAGTGGCGCCTTGGATCACAATTGTACTCAACTGAGAAGAGGTTGGCTATCGTCCACAAAACCGTCTTAGGCTAGTCACGTTCATCATTCCGATTTTCCCGTTCTGATTGTCCTTGTTGCATCGTGGGCTGCATCATAACCTGCAGGTCGGACGTCCACCGAATCTGTACATATCTTACCCCCGCTCCACACAAAAGTTGTATCGTTTTGGTATCTCTAATCATGGCTGCCAATCATAATGTGAGTTACACCTTAGATCAAGTGCCTGCTCAGCTTCTAACCCGAACATCCTTCAGGACCCTAAGCTTCTATACGCCATTGATGGTGTCAAGGCCTACCACATCTCTCTTGGCCATGAAGAGTCGTTGACGCCTGCTAGTTCTCAGACCTTATCCCTATTGATGGTCCCCGCTGCGTCGGCATTTGCCGATGTATCCAACTCAAACAAACATGCCGAAGACTTCTACCTCCATCTTCATTTGCCACCAGAGCTTGACTTGCCTCTCCCGGCAACCACTCAGATTTATCACCAGCCACCAAGTAGCTATCTCATTCCGCGATGGGACCTTGGGCCTGATGCCGCTGCTTTCACTCGTATTGAGTTCCCTGCTGCGGGGTCTAGACCGGGGTTGAGAGAAGATGTTGACACCTTTGAGACTATCTTGGCTCAGTGTACTGCGTTCCTTGAGAGAGTACCTCCTCCTAGATCCGCGCCCAAATCCCGGTTGTCACAGAGCGCCAAGGAAAGAGAAGTGTTCGGAAGTCCTACCTCGGAGAAATCGGGACCGTCAGAGCCTCTTCCTCCCTATAACCCTGGATCATTTGCTCCTGGCCAAGCATATGCTTCTGGCAGTGTGAGCCAAGGCCACTCCGGTCGTATCGTTCTCATCGATGAAGAGGATGGAAGTGTTGTGGGTGAACTCAGTGAAGGCTATACTGTTGACGAACACTTGATTAAGCAAGGATCAAAAGGTAAATTCATTTTCCACTCATTATATCACAGAATAATTAACACATCGTAGAACCCGTCGAGATTTCGTTCCCCGCTAATGGTAGTGGCCCTATCAGTGTCACTCCTATGACTGAGGAATATCAGGAGCTTGATATCCATCCTGCTTACCAAAAGTCCACACTGGTTGATGGTGCTAGAAAAGCTTCTCGCCTAATTGTGACCACTTCGGACCTGCTTACGCGCACCATTCAGAATCAAGCCAAAAACTACGTTAAATCGACCGCCCCGACGACTACTCCAGTAAAGTTCAACGCCAATACACACGAGAATATTCGCAAAATCAACAACCTTTCAGCTAAAGCTGCTCAAGTCTCTGCTACCACCGTGGGTCACATCGGAAAGGTAGCTCAAAGTTTCGGTGCTAGCATCGGCAGGAAAAAGGATGGGTCTGGCAAGGGCTATGATGCTAATGGAAATGTCATCCTGGATTACAAGCCTGGTCTTTTGAATAAATCACTCATGGCATTCAATACCGTGGTTGATGGGATTGATTATGCCACCAAGAACCTGTTGACGGGGACTTCATCAAGTGTCACTACCGTTGTTGACCACAAATGGGGCCCTGAAGCCGGTCATGTCTCGCGCAATGTTGGATCTGGCGTCAAGAATGTGGCTTTGGTCTACATTGATGTCACTGGGGTGTCCCGCAAGGCTATTCTCAAGAGCGTTGCCAAGGGTATGGTGGTTGGCAAAGTGTCAAATGGTGATACTGTCATGGTTGGTGGAGAAGATGGTGGTGCAATTCTGAGCCCTACTGGTTCAAAGCCTGCTTCTACACATAGAACTGATACTTCCAGTTCATCGAGCAGTGGAAAGAGCAAGACAGAGCGGTACAACTAACCTTTAGAGTTTTTATTATGAATACAATATGATGTCTTACGAACTTTCCACTATCAATATACTGGGGTCACCGTTCCCAACAACCCTAACAATGTCTTAGTCAGCAGTGACGTCCCAATTTTACAATTAGGGTCGTGACGCCAGGTGCATGTAGATGTCAATAAGCGCTTGAAAAATGATCGAATATTAGGAAAAAATCACTAAATTTTGAAAAATAAAAAAGGATTTCAATAAAATTACAAGCCCCAAGTTCTTCCATAACTGAATTATAGGTTCTTTAACCATCACTGAGCTAACTGTGTTAAAATCCCATGTGTCGTTTGGAGATCTGTGGTAGTATTATTTTGTGGTTTCGCGCACGGAAAATCCATTTTGAATCGCACTCGCATGCTGGGTAACACAACTCCCAATCAAGCTCACTTCAGACTACATGTCATATGCAAACTTATGTTCAGCAAATGAACAACAAGCGTGTTTGCTGTCAAACTCACAGATTACCCAACCCAGAAACAAACATACCCTTTTACTAATTGTCAATTGGTCTTGCGCCACACACTAGATCCGACGATAGCTCATCCAGCAAATGCTCCATGAAATTCTTCTCTCGTTGGCGGGCAACCCGTCGCCACTCCTAGCGGCCCCGAAGACCGATGCTTCGACCAACAGCCACGTCCCGAACCCTTCCGTCATAACCACACCTGAGCGCCAGCTCATCGCTAGATGCGCCGAGCTTAGCGATCTCAACACCAAGCTCCAGAGCTACTCCAGCCAGATCCGATCGTCACACCCGTCAACGATTTGCCGTGCTGCGGCAACTGCAATTGAGGTAGACCACTTGCGTGCGTTCCAGCAAAGAATTCTCGAAGTTGAACGAAAGATTCTGGTGGAAGACTCGTCATTGGTTGGGGCATACAAAGCAGTGCCTTTGACTGCTGTCATGGGAGAGTTTGCAGAGTGGGGCAGACGGCTACAATGGTTTTGGGAAGTTGTTCAGTTTATCCTAAAAGTAGATGAAGGGAAGCCTTGCGCTGGTGCTCGTCTAATTGATAGATTGCGCAAGGAGATGCAGACTGGATATCAAGATATTGAAAATGCGGCCATCGGGCTAGTCAAGGCTGCTGAGATGGCATGGTTGAAGCAAGCGGCGGCTTGGATCTTGTATGGAAGAACACCAGGTTCTGGAGTGACTGACTTTTTCATTCAGAAGACTGCCTCAGATGTGAGTCGCGATGTATCTCATTTCGAGCCGACAACAACTAACTGATTGTACGATAGGAATTTGCCTTGGCACCTGATTTGCTCCCCGGATTCGTCATACCCTCGGTAGCTTCTTCTATGCTATTCGTTGGCAGAGCATTGAACCATCCCAAAGTGCGCATTTCGATAGAGTCTGGACCTGCTGGCCGAGAACTACTGGCGGCACAGCTCAAACAGCTTTCAGAACTCACACACCCCATAAACAAGGAACAGTTCAGTCGCACTATCAACTCCGTAAGATTGGCACTTTCTAAGCAGACATTACAGAAACTGTTGCCATTGGAACAGGTCTGCTCAACCCTTACGC
Organism: Ambrosiella xylebori; assembly: GCA_002778035.1. Classification (NCBI taxonomy): domain Eukaryota; kingdom Fungi; phylum Ascomycota; class Sordariomycetes; order Microascales; family Ceratocystidaceae; genus Ambrosiella; species Ambrosiella xylebori. Next base: position 66,837 of record PCDO01000014.1, read on the forward strand.
TGTTCCGGGAATTTTTCCTTTTGGGTCGTGGCGAGTTTGCCATGACGTTGTCTCACGAGTCCGATGAAAAAACACGAAGCCGCTGGAGGCGACAAGATAGCATGACCTATGAGAACAGAGACGCAATGGGAAATGTGGTGGTGAAACAGGGCGAAGTAACTCGTGTGATGGCCAGAGTTTGGGCAACGTTAGGCTCCATGCAAGGTCTTCATGCCGACGAAGACGAAGGCCTGGAACGAGCTCGTGATTTGATTCGCCTCCAGTTGGCCAAAAGCAAAGACCAGACTCCCCTCAAACTTGCGGCACGAGCATCGTCAAAGTCCACGAGTATCACTATTGCAGATACCCCATTCCGGAATATGTTGTTTTCGGTACCTACAGTGTTAACAATCCCGGAAGTTCCATCACCATTAGACATGTTCCTGACACCATCGGACTTACAAATTTACTCTGCCATTAACTCTTATCTGCTGTCCATCAAGAGAGCCCACATCAGACTCACTGACCTCTGGAAGGTGAGTGCACTACGAAGACACCACCCCACTCCTCCGGGACCACCAAGAGGAAGTACAAGGTTTGGTCGGAGCCAGGTCAAGCTGCTACGTCAACGCCAACAAGCTCGCTCGCTGATCATGCGGAGTGCTTGGGTGACGTGTAGCGCAGCTGTCTTTTTCTTGTCAGAAACCGAGGCCTACATGCAATCTGAAATCGTGGCTGGCCTCTGGGAAAACTTTCATGATTGGTTGTTGTCCTCGGAGCAGTCCCACGACAATGATTCTCAGCAGGTTGAAGGGGATGATGATAATGATGATGTAGCAAATGATGATGTGGTTAAACAGGATGTTGACATGGTCGATGCTGATGCCTTTGCTGACGATGACCCATGGCTCGACAGGTCAACAACTGGAAACTCTCGTCACCGTAGTAACACTGGTCAGTCCAGAGGAGGCTGGTTCCAGAGCCAGACACATAGCCGGAGTCAAAGTCAAAGTCGAGCCTTCTCTGGTTCGAGACCAGCTTCTCGACGAAGTGTCCAGACTAATCGCTACAATGTAAACACTACTCCCAGTACACTCGACCCGCAATCAATATCAGTCGCCCACCGGGCCTACTTGCGGGCGTTGGCAAAGTCTCTTTTCCTTACACAACCTTTGTTTACCAACCCTCTGTACAATCTCCTGGTAAATGTTGATCAATTTGTTGCGTTGATCCATAGCATCCAAGCTACCTGGGCGGCGTTGGACCTCGAAGAGGACTCTGGTGTTGTTGATGCGTTTGTGGATCTCGGGAAGGAGGAAAGAGAGACACACGCGAAACTGAAGGTGGTGGAGGAGGCAGTGCGGCAGTCGACCCGGGAGGTCGTTGCTGCCTTACGAGCACTGGAAGCTGACTCTTCCTTCATGGCTGATATCGAAGATGATGCGACGGTTGCTATGATGGATGGCGAAGGGGCTATTGTGGAAGAGACTAAGTATGTCCCTTCGCGTGTTGGGGGCATCAGTCATCTTCTGATGAAGTTGGATTTTGGGACATGGTTTGGTGGGGAAGACTAACAGCCAGTCATGTTTTAGGGTGTAGATATAATTGGGTCGGATAATCATGAAGGGCCACCATAAACTTTGATTCGGTTCTATTTATGAATTAATGGGTAATGAAGACACAATGACGTCCTGAGCTATTTATTTGCATACTGTCCCGTCAAGGCTAACTGTAAGTCACTAGAAACTCTATGCTCATATGTCATAATTCACATAACGTATCCCTTCATAGAAGAGAGCAGACAATTTCGAGTTCATGGTCGAAGCTAACTTAGATTTGTAATATTTCATAACCTCGTAACTTTTACTTGACCTGCATCATAATCGTGGTTCTGCAATACCACCATGACAGCAACACCCTAACAAGGAGTACGGAATCCTCATCACATCTTCACCACGTAGCGTTCATCAATTGGCACACTTTGGACTTTGGAGATCCATCATCTTTTCCTATCTGTTGACCGGGCTCGTGATCTTGGGTCATCTTGGGTTTCCAAGGCTATATGTCTGTGGGCCCGGTCAACTAACTGGGGTGTCTGGGTATGCCGCTGGAGTGACGGCATTTTGACTATCTATTTTGACACAGACTGATCAGGGCTTTCGGGAATAGCTTGCATCTACGCACATGCAAATCTTCAAGGCTTTGATTTTCGGTGATAGCCTATCACGGACCCTGCAGTGCAGGTCATTGTATCGGGCAGCTATGCTTATTTGTTGTGGCCTGCCAGCAAGACCCTTATGCTCTAAGAGGAGAGGCCTTGTCTGTATTCCGAGGCTGGAGGGTTTCTGGAGGGCTTGTTAGGTTAATAGAACGACGAAGTGAATATTATAATCATTCAGGTTGGTGGGGTAGATGGATGGGTGGTTGGTTAGAGGACCAGGGCGGGCAAGAAGGCGGCAATTACAAGCGATGTGATTGGTTGAGCATCTGGGACGGGAAGGAAGGAAGTAGAGGAAGATGGTGGATGGGTCATTTTTTTTCCAGCCTGATGTCAAGCAAGGTGACTGATGCTTTAACTGCAGCAGCAATGTGGATAGCCGCACTGTTTAGGTGCATATAGATAAGTTACTGTACATGTGTATGTATGTATGTACATACATATGCTGTATGCAGGTTTAATAGATGTGGTGTCTGCCAAGCTGACGTGCCTGTGTGTTTGCAGAGTGTGACTATATGTTCCATGACGAGCCAAACTAAAAAGCGACAGAACAGACAAAGAGGCCAGTAATTGATGTTATGAGGATAGTGAGGGTACATCGGGGTGGTTGAGTGTAGGCCATTGGGTGACCGTGGCCAAGGCCACATACACACATGCTTTGTGTTTGCAAGGTCAGCAAGCTCTTATCACATGGACCTTGGGGCCCTAGTTTTGATTTTGGTATCTACGCATAAGGTTTTTGAGCCTGATTGGAGTCCGAGATTTGACCAATGATGATTTCTATTGTCGATATAGTAAAAAGAACAAAAACAACATATGTGGAGGGAGAAAGTTGACATGCAGTTGGATGGATGCATTGTCATGACCTAGTCTAGAGTAAAATGTTCCTTTTTGGTAGATAGATGAAGATGCGGCTTTCACAAATAGTTAAGGGAACATATAGTGTTGAGGTAATCATAATGGTTAGCCTAATGTGATGATGGGCAGAAGTAAACTTCATGGCTGAGACAGGGCTTGATTCTAATGGTGAGATTTCTGAGTGGTTGGATGATTGTCTCTAACACACTGTCATGAGATGGCTCAAGTGCTGTTATGTTTAGACTGATATTAGGCTTAGTCTGAGGAAATTGGAGGCAGTAGACTGTTTGCTCATAAATGCAAAACATTAGTAATTATTGGTTATGTTATAATAGGCGCTAAGGAATTTATGTTTAGACACTAGTAGCGCAAACAATGGAAATATTACACGCTTTTTTATGATCTAGCATTTTTAGTTGATGAAACAAAAAGCAATAGAGCTAAATTTGAATTATGTGTAGTTTAACTAATAAAAAAATCACAAATGTTCCGACCCAGATATTGCAGCAACTATTAAACCAACTAGATGATATGAGTAACAAGAAAAAAAATCAAATCGCAAATGTCGTGCAGTGAGCAACTATGCAAGTCTTGACCAAAACCAAGAAATTCCGCCTAGAAAATAGAGAAAAGCAATGATCTGAAAAACATTAAGTGAAGCCTCCTCGCTAAAAACAAGAAAGCAACGTAATATTTAGAAAAAAACAGATTGACAGTGTCACTTTAATAATAATAGTAATAGCGGATGTCCTCAGAAGGAATGCCGCTCGAAATGCTAGATGATAAACAAAAGAAAAAAAAATGAACATCAAGACCCTGAACAAGGGATGATGTGCCTAATTCAGCGGGAAAGAAGCTCTAAAGGTGGCGAAAATGAAACGTAAAGCAAAAACGATGGATCATGGAATGCGAAATGCGACAGGAAACAAGTAAAAGTAAACAAAAAAAAAAAAAAGGAAAGAAGCCTAGACACCCAAGATAGGAAAGAATAAAGATAAAAGAAACGCGGCAGGAGGCGGGGTTTGCCAAGTGGGGTCTTGCAAAAAGCGGCGAAGGAAAATCACCATCCCGGCCGAAAAAAGATGCAAGAGTGTAGAGTGAGGATAGACCTCAAAAGAAAAAAAAGTATGCACCTAAAAGTGGCGAGCCTTCAACAAGAAATCATTTTGTGTTGTTGTTTTTTTAGTAGTCAGTATACGCCTTATTGCGCGAGAGGAAGCGGGGCAGGAATTTCTTGTGCAGGGCCCCGGCCGGGGCCCCCATGCCAGTACCGGCCATGTGGACTCTATGGGCAAAGTCCAGCCCCGACGTAGACCGTAACGACGTCACCGACTTGGCACCCAGAGACCGCACCACCGATTTCTTGGGCTGTGAGGGCCAGTGCGCGCGGATGCAATCGTCGGTCAGCGCCATGAGGCCCGTGGCAACAATGACGTCGGCGTGGTCGGTTTGCTGGCGGAGTACGTCTTCGTTGCTGATCCACATGTGGCAAGGGGGGATCCATCCGTGGGCCGCTTCGTCGGCCATGATCTGGTTAGGCGAGCGGGTCTCGGGAACAATGTGGGCCAGGGGGCCAGCCACCCCGGTGCGGTACAGATGGAAGGAGACGACGCCGGGCATGTTCTGGTCGTCGGTGGTGCGGCGCCATTCGTAGGTGTGACCCCACCACTCGAACTCGTAGCGGAAGGCATTACTGCGAGAGCTGCGACGGGTAATGTCGACGCGGGCGTAATTTGAGAATTCGAGCTTCATGATGTCGGTGGCAATGGGTCGGGTGAGTAAGGCCGCCGACGAGGCAGATGAAGCACTAGAGTTGTTGCTGCTACTGGAAGAAGACGAAAAGACAGAGTGCGCACTGCGATCTGAGTCGCTGTCGCCGGTGACGCGGGAGGAGTCTGTGCGCGAACCATCGATGGAGCCGTAGGCGGAATCCAGTGACGCCTTGGTGTCAGCGGAGCCCGCTTTGCTGCTGCCGCCGCCGCGACGGAACAGGTCAGCGACTGAGCGCTTGGACTCGCTGGGCTGCTTGGTGACGTAGTGGCGCTTGGAGGAGCAGACTTCACGGCCCGAGTCGCGGCAGTAGCGGCGCAGGGAGAACTCGCGGCGGGCCAGGTTGTGCAGGCGTAGGTGGAAGAGCTGCATGGAGATACGGCGGTTGCGGTAGGTGGCGTCGGTCTCGATGCGCAGGTTCATGTTGCCGTCACTGGTGAATTCGTCATGGCGGATGGAGAGACGATTTGTGGAGGGGAAGAGACGAGCGAAGTCAGAAGGGTTGGAGGGGCGAACAGTGGTGTTGATGATCTCGTGGCAGTAAGGCTCCAGGGACGGGATGTCAAAGTCGAAGTCAGGCTCCTGGGGAGCAGACAGCTGGTGGTGGAAGCCATGGTGGTAAGGCTCGCAGCCGTCATCATCGAAGCTGGAGGCAATGCTGGAGGCCAGAGTCTCGGATGAGGCCCGGCTCACGAGGTTTGTTGATGGTGAATAGTCAATGTCTGAGGCCGTCCTGGAGAAGCCGACAGATGACGGGGACGAGTTGTCGGAGTCGTAGATGGAATCGGCGTCACTGTCGTAGTGGTAGTTGCTGGAGGCCATTGTGTGTGGCATGGTGAAGATATGTGATATTTGGAGAAGGGGAAAGGAAGAGAAAGAAAGAAGTGAAATGGTGTGTGATGAAGACGAAGAGAAGGAATGACCAAGTTCAGATAGGTTGGTCAATGAAGAGGAAGAGGAGGAGAGGTTGATATATCCTATATATATCAAATGCAAAGATGCAAGTAGCAAATCAGAGTCCAATAATTCCAATGGTATTTGACAAGTAGCTCTGGGAGGTTCTTTTCCGGCTGAACAAGAGCTATGCTAAGGGTATAAGTGAGCGAGGAAGCTATGGCGTGGTTGTAAGTGGTGTGATTCCGCTGAGAGCAGGAGCTTAGAGACAAAAATGGACATGAGAATAAGTAAAATAGAATGCTGAAGAGTAAAAAAAAAAGAGACTGTATTATGCTGTAGTCAAAGCTCTTTGATGGTGTATGAGCCAATGCGAGTATTTCTATAATCTAAAAAGTGAAGAGACGAAATCTCAAGGTTGGACCATGTGAAGAAAGACGGGATGTCAAGCAGCTATATGAGGCCGTCGAAATACAACATTTTACTATTGCCGGGAATCTCTCACATACACTCTCAAGAGGGGTTGTTGGACCCCTCTCCTTTCTCTGCTGTTATAGCTAGGGTATATCTGGATCAGGCCGCTGTTTTCTATGGGGTGTAAATGAAGACAAGACTCAATTGTTCTGTGTAAAAAGAACAGCGAGGAGGGGCGTGTATATCAAAGGCGTGTGGATCGGCCAGTTAAGGATTACAGGAGCTGCAAGCCAGCAAATAGTACATTGAAGCGACCAGCCTTCAGTGGAGCAAGGTACTAGAAGAAATATAGGTCTCAGTATGTGTTGAGAAGTCACTACTGCTTTACTAAGTATGCATATAATAGGGCCAACGAAAGAAAGAAAAAATAAAATAATATATTTTTTTCTCTATTAAAATAATAATACACACATGGACAACTCAGTATAAAAATAACAATACTTAAATAACGATGCCCAAATCTCAGAGATCGACACAGCTCTTGTTCTTTTTGTGTTGTATGGACTATGACATTGACAGAGGGCGTGTGAATAGGCGTCTCGCTTATCATGACAGACGAGGTATAAGAGCGCTTGTTCAGTGTCGTGTATTTATACATCTACTATAGTTGTGGCATCGTGGTGGTATCAATAGATATGAAATATTCACACAGACACCATGATCACCTTAGTTTATATTGTCATGAGTGAAATGGTCGAGCACTTTGATCTGGCAGCCAACGCATTGTTCTTGGGCGGCAAGCTGGGATTAATCCACTCACACTCTTACATATGGCTAACCACATACGATGTAAAATTCATGATTATCTACAAAGTAGTAGATGAATGACACTGATATTGTATGTAAAGAATTTGGGTTGTTTAGTCCCAGATATATAATGCGTCTAGAACTATCTGTTCAATCCTCTTCTTTTTGGTATCATATATGTACACCTCCTTGTAACAAGCTATAGACTACACTATATTTCACATTTGTATAGCCTCTGATATACAGACTGGATATACCACTATAGCCCCCCTAATAGTTAGAAAGAAGTAAAGATAGATTAGGAGAAGTATGTCTATTTTATTTCCTACTTCAAATTAACAAAGTGAGGTTTCAAATCAATCAAATCTTCATCACAATATAAAAGATCTGCCAAAAATCCATCTTGTCAAAATGTCACTACAGGGTTTGTCCCGGACCCTCGACCTTTTCTATATTCTTCATGTAGATAGAGCTCTGTGTGACTCTTTTTTCATTTAGTGTTTTAGCAAAGACCATTGCTGCGCAGCACCAATAATTACTCAATCTGGAATCCTAAGAGACTTCCTCCTCTTTGTCTCGCTATATTCTACTCAAGACGACAATCAGCATTTTATGCCACCCGCAATGTGTATCCACTATATTGAACATGTGGGCTTCCTCTCTTCTCATGAAATCTACAAACGTTTTATATGTTGGCAAAGGCCTTGACGATCACCGGAGATATCTTCTTGCACGTATATAATGACATACTCTCTGACCGCCTCCGGAATCATTGGGTTATTGGACAGCCAAGACAACAAAAGACATCGTGATGAAAGCAAAAGCCACCACCAGTCAAGTCATCTCCCTCCCGCGCCTCAATCTGATCCTGTCGATGGAGCAATTCCATCGCATTCATACTTAAACATTTTGAAATCAAGGCTGATCTCTTTGTATTGTCACCCAGAAAAAAAAGCTCCCTGGAACATCCGGAGCTGTATCATAGACTTTCCAAACTCTGCTGCCTCACAACTTACCCCTCATTTAGCCATTTTCATGTGCCCACTATTGAGGCGCAGTGTTGAACCTGCAGCTGGAAGAAAAGCCCCTCTCCCTGAAAATGCCTTCTTTGCCGTCCCGAATTCACATGACAACCTGCTGGAATGAATCTGGTCACCAAGTCAATTAGATATGTACCTGAGTTGTTGAACTTCATTCCCTTTTCAAATCATTGACCTGCCGAATGAAGTTGTGTCTAAGCGATATGACATTTACAAACCCTTGCTGTCCAGACCCTAACCGATCACTATGTTCTCTATAATTTTTCCAGACTCTACTATATAAATTGCTCTTTAATGTAACTTAACAGAAAAGTGAAAAGTCGGCCACGCCTGACCTGTATTCTTGGTCACATGTTCATGTTGATTTAGTGGCGTTGTGTTTGCAACTAGCAATATACAAGCTCATTAAATACACCAAGAATTCCAGCTTTTACCTTTACTCTTAGAATGTCTTGCTTCGGTTTTAGTCAAAGGTGTTGACCGAGAGCTCAAGATCTCAGACAAGTAGTTCTGATACTTTCCATGCCATTTTTCTGTGACGAAATGTAAAGTTTATAGGCGATATATGTGTTTGGATATTAGTGTTGAGACGTCCATCTCGGTGTTTGGTACATACTTTGTGGTGTACTGCAGAGTGCATATTCACATAAAAAAATCAACGTCAATCAAGCATGTGAGCAAGAGCATTGCTATAAGCACCCACTTTTCTGATATGGGTTAACGGTATCTTAACATGTTTCCAAGGTTCAGAAACGTTGATGGTAGTAAAAAATCTATTAGCAAGTTCCTCAATCCGATATCACCTTGCCTTTACGGTCAATGGGCGTGAATTCTAATATACCGCCGTGAAAACTAGCCAAAGCTATGAACAAAAAAAAGGTCTGTAAGTTAGTGAATGGCGCTAATATTTTTTTTTTTGCTTTACTAGCCACACGAAAAACAAGGGTTTCCTAAGGCTTACTAGAGTATCGTCACTCGCAACCTTCCACCACCACTCGTGGTTCATGCATTATGCGAGGCGACGACCAAAAAGTTAGACCTGTCGACCCAACTACATCACCACCCGACCGTTTGGTGCGCTGAGTTCAGATACATTCTATAGTATCAAAACACGAGACTGGCTGGGCTAGGTCTAAATTCAAACACGGTGACAACTATAGTGTTTGATCTGATGTCACATTATCATTCTCAAGGCGCCTACCACCCATTGATGCGAACTTGTATGTATACCTGACGGTAATCTGACAACCCTATCAAATAAACTCAACATCATGACCATCATCTACCATACCTGATCACAATCTTCTCGCCGCCTCCCGCCTTGGTAATCTCAAGAAACCACAAATTGTGGCTACACCCTTTTACTGATTTCCCCCACTACCAAGTACACCCATGATTTGCATTTAGTAATAATTTTGCTCGTCTAGCCTTCTACGCATGTTCACCATAATCTATCAGCATTTTACAGCTTCTGCTAGACTTTTAGTGCAGCCCGAGTCCTAAATGATGGTTGCACTGTCTCAACACTGTGTTACCTTCCCAAACTTCAACGCTCATTGTTCTGAGAGGCGTTGCTCGGTACTTGAAAAGTTGTGGTTCCTGCACGGGTTTGTTTGATATATACAAACAAACACGCATATAAGGGCATCACTAACACAACCGCGAACTGAATCTTAGAGCGTGGCTATTGCTTGCTGTATATGTATCAATTATACATAGATATAGAGTTTTAGTAGTAGCATGTTTGAGATTGCTCAACAGTAGTTCTCCATCATGATAACAATCATCCAGCTCCATGATATGTGTACGTCCACCATGATTTCCGCCACAAATCTAGATCCGTAGATTCTGCCAGACCACAACTTTAGTACCGTAGGTTGAGAGAATTTATTAGATTGATTCCCCCAAAGTTCAACCAAGAGCAAATTCTTCATGACTACTCCCTCTTTTGTCCTCTTCTTGCATTACACTCCGCCTTCAGCCCTTCACATCTCCCCTCATTTCTGCCTTCTCGATGCGTTCCTCAAGCCATGAACCCACTCCCCCTCCCAGCTGACTGAGCCTACGGAAATGGATAGTTTGGTAAACAGACTGCGGAGCTCAAGGATTTGACGGTTCCATTCACTTTGTCTTCCGTTGTTCCCTCCCAGATTCCTGAGATCCTCATTCCCAGTGTTTCTTTTTTGGCTTTGCCTCATGAATTTACGTGTACTCATGCACAAGAACTCCTGGTTGAATCATCGATACCCTAGTCAAATGTCCATATGTATCGGCATGTTGTCCGTCTCTTTGCTGGCAGTCACCCTGGTCCTATGGGTATTTTTATCTTTCAGAGAGAAGCTCTGGTATCACCGATTGCCCAGTTACTTTGAGTACATAAGATTCGGAATCCATGGAACGGTTATTTGTTTCAATGTTTATGTCAACAAAAAAAAATCACAAAAAAAAATACAAGTCAGATAAAGATCAATGTCTCGGAGTTGTGATCTGCCTTTTCGAGGTTTATTTGTAGCGGGCTTGATTGTAAAACATCAGACGAGAGTGAACAGTGTTGTTGCTCCGCCCAAGTAACGTAAAAGCCAGGGCTCCCGGCTTGAGGACAATAGACATGGTTCCCCTGTTGCATCACATCAAGGCAAGGCAAGGCATTATCCAGCAAACAAAGTTACGGTGAGCAAAAGACTCAGCGACTTCTTTGCGTGTGAGCCACGAATATAGAATTGGGAACAGAAATCTGGATGCCCAATCCCAGTACAAGGTGGCATATTTGAATGAGACAATGTATGTAGATAATCGTCTATGGGTACCTGTTATGACTCTTATTGTAACCACTGCTTGTAACCACGAGAATATATTGGGTATCATATGACGTCAGTGGTCAGAATTTCAAGATATTCGACTCCGAATCCCCGGAAGGGATAATTGTTTGTAGATGTCAAAGAATTCGAGCCACGCTCACACCGTAACCTTAGGAAAAGGTCCAGAAGCCAGAAAAAAGTCACAGCGCGCTTGCTCTATGACGGCTTATATTGCGTAGAGTAGCACCAATAGGCTTATTAAGTGGTAATCATATTACAGGTGAGTCTCCATTTAGTTCAACACCGCCTGGTTTTCTCATGGCAAGAAAAAAAAGCAGGTGTCATGTGCTCTACCTTTTCATGTTTTTTTTTTTTGCGAGCCCAGTTCTCTGCAGGTCGTGGGTAAAGTGTACAAAGCGAGTTGCTATTCAAATACTATATAGCAAACAAGCATGAATTCAAGAAAATAAAGATATAAAGATGTCTAGTTATACTTGTTCGCCACCAACACAGGTCCGAGCACGCATACACTGAGTTAATTCTAAAATAATACCATTAAAATACTATACAACACTAAAAATCAGAGAATTATGAATCCATCTGGGCGTTGTAGGGCAGAGAACCAAGACTAAATATAAAGCATTGTATTATCAGGTCGGTCAACCCAGACAATGATGTGCGGTGTGCAGTCTATCAATATAGTCTCCCGTTAAATCGCCGCTGACTGAAATGTGATGCCAGCAAATTATTTATGAGGATGACCCTTGAGGTGTGTAACCCAGGACTTGTTCAGACCCGCATGTGCTCTAATGATGTCATCATAATGGTAAGCATGAGCGTCGTACTCCCGTCCAATACAGATTTTTTTCTAGATGCATCTTTACCGCCAAAGTCACGGACTAGAGATTGACCACAATCTGCTGTCATCATCTTTATTGCATTCACAACGCACCGTGAGATGTGATGATCAAGAATAATAAGGAACTCCCTGCTTCCACACTAAACGCATCAGCAAACCTCATATTTTCGAGTGAAAATCAGCTTATAAGAACTCACGATGCCCTCATTGGCGTATCGAAATATTTACTGCAGCCGTAGGGATTGATATCAGTCTAGTACCGACAACAGTTTGAAAGGAATACTCATTCATTCACCTTAATACGCAAGCTATGTACATGTGTATGTACATACATCTGTCCATCTACCACACATACACCATCTGACCCGTTCCTCTGCTCGTATCGACAAGTCTGTTTGGCCCAAAACAGACGCAGCCACGTCTTGAACTGCCGCATTAGGACCACCAGTGCTGCTGATCGTTTTGCTTCGCTGTAACCATGCTTGTCTATGCTCGTCTGTTGCATGTCCGGCAATAGAAAAAAGAAAACAATTGGGTCTAACCATATAATACACAGTTGAACTGTTGTAAATATTCGAATAATCAAACCTAACTGTCAATCATTTTCACTCGAGGATCATGGAAAGCCGGTTATTGGTGTCGAAGTTCTCAAAGCTTTGTGCAACAATTGTTCCAAGACCCGTGATGTTAGTTTCTATGTTGTGTATCTTTTATTGCAAACAAACTTGCAGAGTTCTCGAAACAGCACATTGTCGGCCGTCATATACGGAGGGATGGAATTCAGGAAGTGGCAATTTGATAGACCGCTACCAGTCATTCTTTTTTTCTTCATTCTGTATGTATCTATTCTGAGGACCCTGAGGCCCCCCATTGCCTATAGTATTATATTGAAGGACTTTGAGTAATAGATCTGTTCCTTTGCTTGGAATGATATTTGAAAATTTGATATTATATCATCTTTATATAATTTCTGTCTGTCGTCGAGACCTGCAAATAGTAACCGGGATCCTAATTTCTCTTACATGGTCCCGGATGAATGGCCGGCCCCGGCATGTTATTTGAGGCCGTGTTTTTTTTTCAGGTTCATGTAATTCCAGAGTAGATTTCCGTGACAGACACATTTTAATAATAAACATATACAGCATCAATACTAAAAATGTCAGTCTACAGAACCCGGGGCGGTTTCTTATTCCTAGATCGTAAAGATGGCTTCTAGCATATTCAAACATATCATTACTCCTGAAGCCTGCAGTAAAAATGTGATAATTTCCCCCGAACGGTACAGATCGGATTGTCAACCAAATATAGTCACGATAGTTCCAAGCTCGACTCTGCATCTTGGGATCGTGATCGTCAAATATGCTTGGAAATATTCGTAGTTCTGCATTAAAAAAAAAGTGGATTAATGTACAGAATATGGTTTCTTTTTGAGTGGCTATCTCAGGTGTTGTTTACTATCGAGGTCGTTTATCTCCACATATCAAATTCGATGCTCAAAATAAATTATATGAAGCTTAGAGTTACATACGGTCACTAGGGTTTGGAACCATATTTTTCTCTGAAAGACATTGTTACCTTTACTCCAGATTCGAGCCCTCCTCGCCACGGGCAAGCTTTGTTTTACAGGTTCCCTCCCGACAATTGTTTCAAAACACATTCGTTTCGTTCCATCTTCATAGTTTTTTGTTATTTTTTTTTCGCCACCAACAATGGCCAAAGCTCTAAGTTTGAGGAAACATGTCAAACTATTAGCTTGAAAGGATTACGTGATTCATGCTTCTTCACCTTCTGTCTGTGATACTACTTTGGCCTAGCGTTCTAGGCGGATGTATAAACTAAATGTTTCCTCGGATTATGCTCCTTTGTAAGTCTTAGGGCTAGAGGGATGGGGTCCGTGGCTCACCGCTTGACAGCGTTATTGAACCCTTCTATGTTAATGATGCTACGTGCTGACATCATAGTTTAGGTTCACCCCTATAGATTCTATTTGCATTGAACGAGACTTTCGAAAAAAAAAATTCTTGCTTTGACCTTGTAACCAGGTAGAAGCAGTAGGCTTGATACTCCAAGACACTTATCACTACCAATTATTAATTTTGGTCATGATTGGTGGAATATTACATCAATAACATACATTTTAGGGTTGTTCCTTCGGCTCTTTATCTTAATCCCCATTGTTCGCCACCAAACCGGCAAGAGAGGTACAAGCGAGTTCTTCGTCTTGGTGGAATTTGCCGCAATTTCTCCATAAAGTTCTTACTCTCTTCCCGTAAGAAGCGAACCACATCGCCAATCCCAGCTCGTCTTTTTGCTTCTTCGACTGCAGCCAGCCAACCTTCGGTCCTTTGAAAGCCCGTCCTCACAAACAAAGTCAAATCGCTACCCCGCATTGAAAAAAAAATTGCCTCCTCATTTTCTTCTGCTCACGACCAACTGCACCTATCACTGGCCGACCTCCAAGTGTAAGAGTCACATAACCGACGCCCCTCTATACCAGACCAACAGCTAGCTCCCTGTGGGCAACATCTTTGCATATGCGGCGACGGGGCATCGATCCATGGTGATGAGCGTTAAATATCTGTTTATGTCAAATTGATGTCACTTTTTCACTCCTAATTGCGGGACGAAATACTTTCACTGCCGTATGTGTAGATTCAGTATTCCCGGCAATCAGTGGGATGCACCTTTTGCAAGTGGTCATCTAATATTCATCGGCATCCGCCCGAGGTCCCGCTGCAACAACTCAGATAATCATCCGTGTGCCTACTACACATGGTCTGCATGTATCTGTCGTCTGGGGGAGGGGAGGGGGGGATATTGGTCGCGATTTTTGGCATATTGATATGTTTTTTAGTGTGGGCCCAAAGGGTTAATTATTATGTACTGATGCCCAATGTTTTTTTTCCTTTGTGACTGCTGCATCTCTCCACAATCCCGGACCAACCAGAAGCGCCAAAACTATCAAGCGTTCTGACAACATTCTCAGCTGCAAATTACCAACATAGTAGCCGCAGTTATTAATTGTTACCGTCAAAGTGTCAACATCAAGCCCAAGTCACATGGCTTTTGTAATGGGAATGGACAGTTCATTATTCTAGATGCCCCAAATGTAGCCTAACGGTACTTTATCACATATGATGGGGATATTTAGGCTCTCAGAAACCGTGTAGCTACCTGATGTGTAACCTATGCTAAGGTGAAGATGTTATCAAGATCTTAATTGGCTATCCAATCTGATACCAAACCTGAATAACTCAACACAATCACAATTTGGTTAGGTAAGGCAATTATTCCTTGTGCATTTGATGTGGAACAAAGAATAGACGGCTCACAAACTGCAGATTAAACTTGAGTGCCTGCATAGAAAGTGAATGAAACAGCCTACGGGAACTCATGGGACCGGAACTTTTCGAACCTAGTGTCACAAAAAAAGATGGGAGGACTTCGTTAGCTACGTACTTACAGGCTTTGTGATTCCTCTAACATATCGCTGCTGTACTCCATATTCCTTTTTTCTCCCGTCCCGTCCGAGGTGCCGTCCTTCAATTTGATTCAGGCCTATGCTATCAAATCCCTATATCGAGCTATTTGGAAAAGATTCATCCTTCCGAGTACGCAGAAACGCCATTTATTGGAAACCACCTTTTTGCAAACGTCATTCTCATTGCATGTTGCCTCACGCTTATAGACTTAATTTGGATATGAGCTTGACAATCTTTCGGTGGCGATAACATCCTCAAATGTCAATATCTTATCTTCCGAGGGCCCTCCAGTTTCCGCTCCGTGCTGCAGCTAGTCCGTAAAGGCTGCCGGCCCACAAAGAAGCTACATAGTGCATTTCATACCGTATCCTTTGTCCTCTTCCCGTTCCAAATCCGAAGAAGCACGATCCTTAACAGCCATTGACACCCTCCATCAGCCATCGCCAGGAACCAGCCCAACTAGCAAACATCGTTTAGATCCAATATCCACGATCCTAACAGCTGGCTACCCGCACGACCTGGCACGGTCCCACTTTCTAGTGATTGTTCTCTGTGAGTTGTCAGCTCTCGGACCAGGTGTTGCTGTTGGATGCATGTATGTTGTCGGGTACCAAGGCATATGTGTAAATGTTGATTCATTTAATTTGTGGAAGCCTTGATGGGATGGACTTGACATAGCGGCCCTGCCAGCATGGCAATATGCTTCGATAATTGCTTGGTTGTTCTGTCCATTTATCAGGATGAGGGGCAGAAAGGAGGTTGAGAGGCTGTCTTTGTTTGCTCATACAAGCAAAGTGGGTTCTTTATGTAGCAGAACTTTATTAAGGTACACGAAAATTTCAGATGCCCTGATTCTGAGTTGATGTTGACATTGTACTGATTATGTAGTTTATATCATATGTATCATTTTAATTACTGTCTGGAGTCTTTGGGGGCTGTTTGCATGCAGAAGCAAGCCATATTCTTTCTAAATCAGAGTACAAAATTATAACTTTCTGCATATCAAACAACTAGCTTGCATATCCTTTCTAGACAAGAAGCCTCTATAATCAACTAGAAGTTACTATGCGACACCCGGCAATTCAATACTAGGAAAAACTCTGGTCATGTCGTGGACGTGTCTGAGTTGTCCTTCCAAGCCACTGAAGATAGAACATTTCATATATTCCAGTTGTGCAATCCACCCGCTCTTCTTTCTATTCGCTACCAAAAGCAACCACAAGACTGCATCAAGCAAATATCTAAGTCATGCTGCAAGTCCGATTCGACACCGCACACCATGGAGTCAAATGCGACATCAGCGAACCCAGTGGAACGAATTGCGTAGCTTCCAGGTATTTCTATATTTCATATGTATCTAGAGCTAGTTAGCCATTTACAGAAAGTAATGGCTGATCGCTTGGTTAAATGATTGGTACTCAATGGTCAGCAGCATTGGACGGAGGAGGTAAAGGAAAGTGTAAAGAAGGGTGAGGCCAATATCTGATATGCCGAACGATGACATGCTTTTTTTCCGGCAAGAGGATACATCTGGGTTAGAGAAGGGTGACATTGCATCGTATGATGTTGAGTGATCGATAGCGAGGTATTCTTTGTTTGAACCTGTTTTATGCTCGCTGAGTTCCCGGTGTGACTGGCAGTCCATCACCAGATCGTTACCAGATCTTGTACCCATTTGACTTGGTCACTCGGCCCTTAGGTAGGGCACTTTACTTCTTTAATCTTATTGAATCCGAGCCATCTCATGTTGATCTCTAAATCTTACTATTGACTACCCCTCATTCGCCACCCTACCCACACAGAAGCCGGTCTCACCTCACGCAGCTCGCAGCTCTGTACACTATAAGCATGTCCCTGAAATAGCACATCACAAGCGAGTACTACTCTGATAGCCGTAAACGCAAAAAAATGACATCAGAGGCCTAGATCACTAAAATGTGGCATCATTGCAGCTATGCACCCGTAGCATCTGCAATTACAATGGACCCATACATGTCCCACGCCCCCATATATATATATATATATATATAACACAAGAGGTGATCGACCTGTAGTAGGGTCTATTATTCATCCATCCGCAATTTGGCTTTATGTCTCTCTCGTGGCTGAGGGCCCACGTTCACTCCAAACGTCCGTTACATGTATAATTTGCTTTTATTGCGGGGGTATATAGCAATATTGTTGTAGTGACATATTTTGTGCTATTAGCATCCGACGTATGTTGAAATGCTACAGTAATTCCCAACCGGGTAATTGCTTCCTTTTTGTTACCCTGGGAATTGCGTATCAGTGGGGCCAGCTACAATGTAATGAATGCACCTAAAATATAGCGTGGCTTGTATTCAACTTGGTAATCTTTCTTTTCTTTTCTTCTTGTTTTCTGTCTTCCCTCCCCAGATTTGCAACAATATGGGCCAACTCATCGTGATCCCCCAATTATAGGCCATCCGTTCTTTACGACCTCTTGTTACACTCTAGTGTTGCTCCAGGCTTGCATTCTTGTCAAGTTGAGGACCCTTCATCCTTCTTTGCGGTAGCATTGTAACAGAAACTGGACTATCCTCTTATTATGACTATGTTATCATTGTTACCCATTCAGGCCGGCGACATTGCGTGTCATCGGCGGGCCGGCCTAGACTGAGATACAGTTAACAAATTGGCCATCCAAATTCGCAAGTAAATTCGGGAATACTGGCTAGCCAACAAACAATTACTGCAAGTACTAAAGCAATTTAAATCCATACTAGAAAGTCTCCACTGTTCTGCATGATAAGTTAGGGGAGGCAAAAGCTGTGGGCTTCCAAGAAATATCAAGACTTGTGATGGATATGTTTCCTTGCATTGCTATGCACAGTGGTAGGCCTGTCACTCTGTTGATGGGAGAAAACAAGACTCTGATACGGACTAGTAACAAGAGACATCGCCTGATAGTGTACTGATAATGATGATAATGACAGAGAGCCACACCCAGCAGAATGTGAACTGGCATAGTACACCGTGCAAGTGAGAATTCTGGGGATCCTGCAGATGGATCTACTTGGTGCGGAATCATGTGTGAGCAATATATACACGGTACTTTGCCTGGCGATGACCATCTCCAAGCATTTTGTGTTATTTTGCAACTATTTACACAGACACAGAGATAGCAACAGCAGCCATCGTCCACTTCTTCCCGCTATACTCAACATGTGAGATATTTTTAAAAAGTGACAACCGGATCAAAGATGAGTAGCATGGAGGGTGTCATTAGGTGAGGGGCAAGCGGGGCCCATAACAGAGGAATGACAACCAATGCCCAATGAGAAATCCCAGTTTACCTGACCTCCACAGGTAGGTGGGGGTTTACTCCTCTGTGAATTCAGGCTATAATTTCGACATTTTGTCATTATGATTTCTTACTGTACCGGCGGCTCATTTGCTTATGTTACTAGTGGTAAATAGAAACCTTCCTTATCATCACCAGACCGAAAAGGCTCCTTGCTCACCCGCAATAACAACTTGTCAAGTAAGCTGTGATCTTGTGTGTGCCGCTCATCAGCAGGTCTCCTCTACTTCTTACTCATAACACAAGCCGTGTCATCACTGACAGATCACTTGTAACCAACGACCTCATGCATACTCAAATGGTGAACTGCTAAACACCAATCGCCCATCTTCACCAAAAAGAAAAATGGCGCACCTAATACCTAGCCAACAAACAAACCAGACAGCTTCCGCTTCAACCGGATCCCTAAAACCCTAACCCAGCTCTCACAAACGCCCTTATCGCCACTCAACTTTTGTCATATCCCTATTCTGCATGAATATCATAGACAGATTAACCTTCATTTACAAGCCACGGCAACCAAAGACCGAAGCCAGTTATGAACGAATATAGTTGGAGCGTATGCCTCACTGAAAAGCTCCGGTGATACGACGCACAATTACACTAGGTTATCGTATTAGTGACAACCTCTATTCAACAAGATGCGGAGGGTAACTTGACATTGTGTATCACCACATAAATGATATGAAAGGTCCTACAATAAGATATTCGAGAAACTGTTTAATTTATAAAGTCTACAAGTTTATCACGTAGAATCAGGGCCAGGCGATGTCATATTAAGGGGCATGATGACTGCAAGCATAAATTAAAATAACAGTATACAAATTCTAGAATTAAACGCATACATTCTGGGAAATCTGAAAACAATCAAAGAATTCTCATCAGAAAATCGAAAACATCGATGGCATTCAAAACCATCGAGCATCATGTATGACAGCGCTCTGGATCGATATGCCACCATCGGAAGATCAGACAGGATAACCGCCTTGTGACTCCAGAGAATATCCACTCCGTAGACCACTTCATAATAATGATGCTGCAGTCTCAGCTCAATACGAGACAAGTTCCATCTGGGTTGACCTCAATTTATTTGGCACCACTCCAGCCGACCCACGTTCTGGGCATGACCCGGAACACTTTGACTTCACCGCTGCGAAGATCATCCAACTTGAAACTTTCCAGTTTGATCTTCTTGCTCTCGCGGCCCTGCTCCCAGGCCCTCACCTTCTTCTTCAAGCCATCCCATTCGGAAACGATAGCCACATGATAGTCATTTTTACCCACTTCCATCGAGTACTTGGCGTGCATGGGACCATGCTTGCCCTGGAACTTGGCTGAACGACAAGAAATGATGTCACCAGGGCGGATCTGGTCAACAGAGGCTCCAGACCCGAGACTGCTATAGACTTGGGTACCGTAAGCTCTAGTCCCAATAGGAGCCAAAAGATCATTGTACGGTTTGAGAAGCTCCAGTACCAATGCCTGTGGAGATCCGTCACCCACGATCGTATCTTTCCGGGCTGCGGCAGCTTCCGCGACAGCCTTGCCATAGCGTTCATGGGAGTCCTCGAGTTGATCCTGCCGAGGAGCACGCGGTGGGTTCTCGTGACGTTGGTCTGCCTCAACATCATTTGGGTTGTACGGATCGTACTTGACAGTCAAGATAGTCTGTGAGTAGTCCTGGAACAAGACGTAGACGGTACGAGTGACGATAGTCTTGGCACCGCCGTTTGTAGAAGTATCGTGTTCGGACTCAAAAAGAATATCCTTTCTGCCCTGGAACACCGGTGGCACTTGATTGTCCGAGATGTACCACTGAGAGTTGAGAGCCAGATCGATGTCATTGGCAATGTAGCCAGTCTCGACCGACATGGACTGCCGGCCAATATCGATAGACCTACGAACAACTCGGGAGCCATCAAATGACTGTTTCGCGGATCTACTAGGAGTACCTGCAGTAGCAACTGGACGAGGAGGAGTGGAAATCTGAGCATGAGGATCAAATACGCCTTCCTCTTCAATCATCGGCTCAACAGGAGCCTGTCTGGAGTAGCTGAAACTCTGTCTTTGAGGTCTGTAGGGCACGTCATTATGCTGAGTGGAAGACACCACAGGAGGTAGAGGAGGCGCCGCACGAGGGGCATCAATAGAGCGCCTGGTTTCGGTCGGTGCAGGACTGGAAGGCACTGGCGGCGGAGGGGGTACTGCTCTGGGAGCAGCAGTGGGAGGTAATGGTGGAGGCGCACCAGGAACACTCTCAGCATTAGATTCACGACGCAATGCATCACGATGAGGGGCAGAAGAAGCAATATCAGTGTCATAGTCTCCATCATATTCGGTAACCTCCTCGTCCTCTTCGTGCTTGTCAAACACCGGAATAGCTGGAGCCCCAGTAGGTGGTGGTGGGGGAGGAGCTCTAGTCTGACTAAGTATGGCCGGAGCAACCCCAGGGATAGGAGGTTGAGGACGGCTCAGCCGTCTGCTAGAAGGTGAAGTAGGCGATTGGGGAGTTTCTTCAGTAATGCTGGGAGCAGAAGTTGGAGGAAAAGGAGGAATTCTAGGAGCTATAGAGCTAGGCGAACTTCCGATAGGAAGAAGCGAGGGAGACCGGGCAGTGGAAGTATTAGAGTCTGAAGGCCGGGTAGCGGCAGCATCCGTCTCTTCATCATCAGAAGCCGACCCAGGGCTAGGAGAAAGAATATCGGCTGGAGGGGCCAAACCAGGAGGCGGGGGGGGTGCAGGACGTGCTAAACAAGGTGTCAGTCAATAGTCCTGTAATTTTTGACTGAGTTACGAATGGTACTTACATTCGGGCTGTGTCTGAGGAACTGTAGGTGTGATACTGGGAACTCCCGGGGCAACACGAGGTGAGGTGGTTGCAGTTTGGTCGTCGGCAGAGTCCCGAGAGCACGTCGGTCTATGGGAGATAGGCACCTGAGAAACAGCAGGGGGCGTGGCATCCTCATCTTCGACTTCCAACTCGGGATCAGGCTTCTTCTCCTCTGGTCGCTTTGTTTGGGCTAATCCAGGAAGACCCATCATACCAGGAATTGGGATAGGTACTGCAGGTGCAGAAGGAGCTAGCGCGTTATCCTCACGATTTTCATCAATCGACTGGCGCTCTTTCGGCACCGCTGGTTTCTTCTTACGTATGGGTGGAGGTCCCCCCATACCCATAACCGGAGGGCCAAACATACCCGCCATTCCCATACCGGGCATTCCCATAGCACCACTAAGCTTAGCCATTCTAGCTCTGAGCTCTTCTTTTCTTCTAACTTCAGGGTCGACGTCTTCTTCCTCTTCTTCCTCTTCCTCGTCCTCTTCTTCGTTCTGTTGGCCAGCAGCAGCCGGAGCCACAGGAGTCCCTCGGACAAACTCGCCTTCATCTTTCTCAGTAGCATCGTCACCACCCTCAGTGGTATCACCGCCACCAGACAGGTCTGCTTCATTACCATCAGAAGCTTCAGCAATTGATTTCGACACCCGGCGTCTACCGGGCGACATGGGGATCGGGGGCCGCGCCTCATCCATAGAAGGTTTAGCTGAGCCAATGCCATCGTCGGCAATAGCACTTTCACTGGTAGTAGCCTCTGGCACTTCAACAGGCTTCTTGATAGGCTTCTTAGGCTTCTCTTTCTTGGCAACAAGATCAGCATGTCGCTGAGCTGCTTCCATCTGCTGCTTCTGAAGAAGAGCCATACGCTCCTTAAGGCTCATGGGTTTCGGTTGATCATCATTTTGTTCATTGTTGTTATCAACCAAAAGGCCGGCTTTCGCGGCAACTTCTCTATTCTCCGCTTCTTGTTCCTTGATTTCAGGATCTTCCTCTCGGCGATAGATCTTGGTGGGAATAAAGTCTTTGCGAGCAGGCGGGACGTAAGCATCACGGCTGGGCGGGGCAGCAACGAAAGGTTTCTTGATGTAAGTATTCGCACCGCTAGGTTTTCCAGGAATAATGGGACCACCGCCGCCCTTGTTGAAAGCAGCAATTCTTTGGAGAAAGGCATTGTTGGAAGGCTTCCCTGCGACAGGGGGCGGAGGTTTGGATGCGGGAGCGGAAGCGGAAGCAGGGCCAGAAGTCGGGGGCACGGGTGCAGGTGGGGCAGCCTTAGGGGCAGCCGGTTCGGGTTCCTTGGGCACAACAGGGACTGGAGGAGCGGTTGCTGGAGTTTGGATCGAAACCAGTAGTTGAACTGGCACCGGGGCAGGTGCCAGAGTTAGGACGGGTTCCTCTCTGGCAACCTCGGATTCCGGCCGCGGTTCAGGAACGGCGACATGGGCTGGTGGCGGGGGTGCCGGAGCAGAAGTTGGAACTACAGAAGGCGCAGTAAAATTCAGGGCAACAACTGGTGATGAAGGCGTCTCAATTGACTCTAATTGTGCGAATTCGGGTTCGGTTGGGGCATCTGCAACGACGGGTTCAATAGAATCCCGCTTTGCGCGGCGAGCGGGCCGCGGTGGGGCAGTCGGCTCGAACCTCTCGACAAAGTTGCGCGGGAAAAGACCCGTCTTCTTGGTTCCCGATTCATCGATATATTCTCCAAAATACCAATCATCATCTTCCTCTTCTGTCACAGCGATGATTTGCCCCTCATCAAAATTCAGATCATCTTCGTGTTCAGAGGCATAATCGTACAAGGCCTTGACCCGAAAAGGGACGGACATAGCGACGACACAATACAGCTGCTATCACAACAGCTGTAATCAATGATGATTCTTTATGTGATCAAATATGATGCAGTATATGCTCGATAGCTTCGTTAAGAAACCAATGCTCCAACGCAGGGTGGGTCTGGATTGAGGTACAGTTTCAATAGTCCAACGTCACAAGGGAGCCGGAAGTGCAGGCAAAGAAGCTTAATAGGGCGTTGGTGCAAGAGCAACACAGGTGGGGTCTGGGTTCGAACTGCAGGTGCAGATGCAGACCACTGCCAAATACTTCAAGGTACAGAATGGCAAATTGGTAGCCTAAACCGCTGTGGCAAACCAGACGAGGCTTTTGGTTTGGTGCCGTGTGATCATAAACCCGCTTGGATCTATCAAGTTTACAAGGTATATAACGACTCGAACTCGGAAGTGTCGGTACAGCGCTGGTCGAGGAGGATGTGCAATTTTCTCGGGATAAGGACGTTTACAGGTTCAACTAAAACTATAAGGAAGATAAACGTAAATCAACAATTGTGAGCTAATACTGGGAGGAGCTGTAGCTGTGGGCATGATACTCGTGGCGTCAGCGCATGAACAATGACTTCTACTAGATGTTTTGGGGCATGTAAAAGTAGGATTAACAAACTGAGTCAGCCACCTATCAACCATGGGTAGCTCTGCCTAGTTTGGGAATATGGGACGCTTCAACCTCAGTCTCCAAGTGTACAAAGGATGTTTGTTGCAAGAGTGAGGTCGTATTGTGTGCAGTACTACATGTAACTGATTATACCTACAAGTTTGATACACTTGGCCTGCTTGAAAGATCGCAGAGGCTCGCTTCTGTTGGGTAAAACTAGAGTATCAGGTGATTGGTTCTTTCAAGTCAAGCGGCCGGCATTCCTGAGGGAGTTGATGGAGTCGTTCTACAACCACAGCCCGTGTTGATTGAAGGAACGAAGAACAGCTCTACGCTGATGCAGAGGTATGGCAAAATGAAATTCTTGATGAAATCGTTAGAGTCATTGACATCCTTCAAAATGCGGGGAAATTTATGACTAGCAACAAAAAACAACATCAGTTCAGTTCAATGTTTCTAGACGTTCAAGCCTCTCTCTAGCTTGAAACCTCAAATTTCTAACACCGACTCAAGGTCCAAGCCCCATGAACGGCTACGACCTCCAATTCGGTATAGGCTGCTAAAGAGCTTCATTTGCTTGCCACCTTCCCCTGCCCCTTGCCCCGCCATTATCGAGCATCTTGATTGGTCAATGATGATGGCGCGTCACGTTATGTGATTAGCAATTCCTTATGACGACAGAGCTTCTGACAAAACTTCGACTTATGGGTCATAACCCTACTTTGGTCAGTTTGAGGGACACTTATGATAAGATAAAAAGCTCGACAGGGAGAAGTTGCGATAGATAATTTTGGAAAATCAGGATAATATTGTCATTATCAACTAGTACTCAACGTCGATTCTGTGGTTTTTAGTTACATACATATAAACATCAAACATATAGATACATTCAATCTATTAATTTAATACTCGAATAACCGGCGAAATGGATCCTGCCATCACCACCGCAAAACTCAAAAGTATTCTGAAGAAGTCCCAGCTGCTTGATGACGAAGAAGATATCGCCGCGAAAAAGGAGAGAGATGCTTACGCCCGCGAAGTCGCCATCCAACATGCCAAGACAATTCAACTACGCAAAGAGATCGAAGCTCAAGTCTTTGATAGTCTAGTTGTTCTCTCGGAATACCCAACTCATCGAAGTGCTCCATACTCAGCCAAGAACTCCGCGCGCGACGATGTATCTGATTTCAAAGCCCGTATACGTTTGTTTCAACCCAGCGACTATGACGATCTAATCGAAGAACGGAATCATAACGGTCTATGCGGTTACACACTCTGCGGCAAACCTCACATCAAAGTTGCGGGAATCGGCGCCTGGAAGATTGTGAATACTGGTCGCAAAGACTTCAACATCGTCCCGAAAGCTGATATCGAAAAGTGGTGTTCTACGCATTGCGCACGCCGGGCAATGTACATCAGAGTTCAGCTCAACGAGACTGCTGTCTGGGAAAGAGCGGGGAGCGACCTCTTGACTATTGATCTATTGAAAGAAGAGCACCAAGACTCACAAGAACTCAACTCAGTGGTATCAGAGATGGATAAGCTCAAGATTGAAGAGGACTACCAAAATGCTGAAAATCTTAAAACCTTAGCCAACGAAAGAGGCGAAAGTGGTAGATTCGGAGATGCCACTACTCGAGTGCGTGTGAGCATCAAACCAAAGATGGCAACAAAGGTAGTCGATGTGACTTCAGAGATAGAAAACGACAGAGATGCCCATCTCAAGATTGATGGTTACAAAACTACAATTGGGACCACTCAGACAGCGTAAAATAGACTCCATGTTGCTTTGTTACAGACAGGAAAGCCATAAACATGTACATTCTGGTAGCACTACGATGACATTCACACATTTTTATGGTACGGGCATATCCCAGATTTACATTCATGTTCATGTTGGGGATCAAGAAATACTCCAGGTTCGACCATAGTATACAGACAGCGAGTTTTCCTCGTGTCAACGTGTATAGCTAGGCGGAAGTCCTGATCCGATACCATGACGGATAGCCACAGCACACGATGGTTATTGGCAATCAAGCGTTATCAAGAAGCACAAGACCTCGAGAATCGGCGACACCTTGTTGGGGGAAAGATCCGTTCTGTTTATAAGATCTAGAGTAAGACTCACTACTGGTCCCCCCTTTGACATTTTGCAGTAAGTCAAAAGTTCATTTTTTGTTTTCCAAACCGTTGCAACCAAAAACCACAAAAAAATTTAGTCACGACGGGGGCGCTCACCAAAGCGGCGGTTGCCACGCTCGTTAGTCTGGACCTGGGAGACGGCAATGACGTTGACGGGGATGGAGTCGAACTATAAAAAATGTCAGTTAGACTTGATGGATGGCGAATGCCTATATATATAAGAGGCATAACTTACGCCGAGAGACTTGAGCAAGTCCTTGGTTTCAACATCAACATCCAGCTGGCCAGACTCAGACTGGGAGAAGTCTAGAGCGGAGACCTCAGGGACGTACTGGTCCTTACGCTCACGTTCCTCCTCCTGAAGCTTAAAGGAAATGCCACGGACGGGACCACGCTGGATACGCTTCATCAGGTGGGTGGTGTAACCGGCAATCTGTTGTAAAAACTCGAGTCAGACTTGGTTCTTGCACATCGGTGAAATTGATGTTGGATTCGGGGCTTGGAGTATTACAATCCCTGAATCGAGGAATTCAAATGTCGAAGGTAATCGTACCTTATTGCGGAGACGCTTAGAAGCGATGATGGCGATCTCATCGCAGATACGCTTGTTGGTTTCGAAGTCGAGGGTCAAGCGGGGGTAATACCGCTCAATGATGACCTTGGCGGACTTCTTAACGGTCTTAGTACGAACGCGACCCATTTTGTCTGTATGTGATGAAGGTGTTGGTTGAGAACTGAAGCGACAAGAATCACCGACAAAATTGTGATCGTGAACGCAATTTGGTATAGTCAAATCAATTTCGCAAGTGGAGCTAGTAGCCAGGAAATTTTGTGTGGTAGGGCTATTTCAGATCACGTGTCTATTTCACAAATCCAGGGCTCATTCAAATAAGATGCCTAGCTAATCATCTTGACAGGGAAGTCCCTGGTAGTTTCTGTGTAACGTGAGGACGCAACGTAACTTACGAACATGTGAGAATGTAAGTGAGACATCCCACAAGATCATCTCAATATTATAATATACGCTTTATCTACCATCTGCGACCTTATCTATGCAACAAAGCTAAGATTCCTTGTTGTTAATAGGTTGAGAGAGTTGCAACCAAGTAAACCAACAACTCATGTGTTTGTTGTAATCATAAAAGTACATGTATTCAAGGCTATATTACACAGTCGATATACATAAATCTCACACCCGATCCCTATATACTGAAGGGAACAGTAATCTTTAATAAAGATAAACCCCAAAAGCCTTACTGGTCAAGACCATAGTTGGAGGCGCTTCCTATTGTAGTACTTTGTTGGTACTGAGTGGGGGTCTTAGGACGTTTTGTGATGATTGGCATCGGCACCTCAACAGGCTTCTCTTGGGACAAGTAAATTTTCTTAGTACCCTGAAGCTCCTGGTAAATCAAGCGAGACTCAGGCAGACACTCATCAACAGAAATGATGATGTGGCCTCTTGAATCGACCTTTGCAGCAGTTGGTACCACAGAAATCTTGGCCCCACCTTCAATATTCGGGTTGAAATGGAGGATACCAGCGGAATCAGATCCCGTCTCAGCTCTTGTAAGGTATCTAGCATTATAAACACTGTGTCCCACAGGGGCGTCAACTATGAAACCAGCAAGACCAAACTTGGGAGCATCAAAACCTTTCCAAGGAGTGACAATTCTAGCTGTAGCCGGCCGTTGCTTCTGGGGACCATAAAGAGGGTGGTTCTCTAAGAACTGAGATGTCCGAAGGTATGAGAGACCAGCAGAAGGATGGCACTTTGGTGGTCCCTCGTATGCGTAAGGGCTCTGAGGAATGGGAGTTTCGTCGATCTTCGTCTTATCCAACGGTCGGGAAACTGGGGGAAGATCCAAGAATTCACCAATGTAAGAGAAAAGGATATAGCGAGAGGAGTCGTCGCGAAGGCGGTGAGTAAACTCATCCATCTGAGCATCTG
The DNA here is from genome assembly GCA_002778035.1 of Ambrosiella xylebori. Lineage (NCBI taxonomy): Eukaryota > Fungi > Ascomycota > Sordariomycetes > Microascales > Ceratocystidaceae > Ambrosiella > Ambrosiella xylebori. The sequence continues at coordinate 94,658 of PCDO01000014.1, forward strand.
TAATACCCTTAGGTGTAGTAGGATTCACAGGTTCGGTATGACCTTCCTCGACAGCTTTCCGGTTTTGTTCATCAGTGATTTTCTGGGCGAGCTTCTGGCGCAAGAAATATCGGAATTCCTCCCGTCTGGTGGACACCTTGGCAAGGTACTTGCTGAATTCACCAGGCGTCATACTGCTGAGCCATGGTCCTTTGAACTTCCATCTTTGGTGGCTAACATCGTGATGCTTGGTATCATGAATTGCAGTAAAATCGAAATCTTCATCAAAGACTGACTTCCGGTCCTTCTTCCCAACAATAGAAGTAGGCTTGGTAGTTACTGACAAGGCAATACCAAGCTGGTGGAACTTTTCAACAGTAAGACCGAAATCAGATGCAGAGCTGAAATCAGTCAGCTTTTCGACGGCATCGATGGCCTTGACACGGATCATCGGTGTTGTAGTATTGAGGGTAGTCTTCAAAGGAAGCGGGCGCTTTAGGCCCCAATCACCCTTCATGCGGGACGAGTAAGGGGCTGTGATAGCTTGTGATGTCGGATAAGGAGTAGTGGCGGTCGGGGGCGTCACGTGGATGGAGTTGGCGGCTTGGGCGGCAGGGATCGGAGTCGGGAGAGAGAACATGCGCGAGCTCCGGAGGAGCCGGGCTCCAGGAGAGACTTTGGCCGTTGACATTACGAAGTGTCAGATCAGTCCAAAACCAGCAGAAATTCAATGGTGGCAAATGCGGTGCAATGCCGTCATGCCGGTATCAGCACACCAAACCCAACCGATAATACTTGACGAATTTTTGCCCCTAGCACAAATTGACGCATGTGATTGGTCAAATTCAATTCTGGTGTTTTTAAGGCTGCCCCACTTTCAACCTCTATTGATCGTAGTCAAGTAGCGCAAAAATGAATAATGGTAGAAAATTCGATTTTTAGAAGGTACCTCAGTCTAACAAAACTTTCACAAAGGTCGGCAACAAAATTTGTTTACTCTTGAAGGTACTATCATTTTTGCATCAACCACGGGCCTCCATTACGTTGATGTAATGTGTAACAGCTATCTCAATTCTCAATACTGTTTCTGATCCTATACGATCATCCCAATCATCCTTGTAAACCATAAAAAAAAATGGCGAGCAGTGCATCTCCCAATGTCTACAAGTCCGCTGCTTTACAGTTTGAGTTGGTTGCACGATGCTCAGTAAGTTAAGATTTCGAAGTCTATTTTATAGAGCGACCTTTGGTACACTTTGTTAAAAGCACTAGATTCTAACCCTGTCACAGACAACCCGTGCCCGAGCATCTCTTCTCACTCTTCCTCATGGGCCAGTTCAACTTCCCATCTTTATGCCAGTTGCTACTCAGGCGTCATTAAAAGGAATTACACCGGAACAGTTAGAAGATACTAACTGTAGATTGTGCTTGAATAATACCTATCATCTAGGTCTGAAACCTGGCCAGAAGGTTCTTGATGCCATCGGAGGCGCTCACAAACTTCAAGGATGGAAACATAATATTCTTACCGATAGCGGCGGGTAAGTAACCAAATAATATTTCCAAAACTTTGGTCGTGCTAATCAGATATACAGGTTCCAAATGGTTAGCCTGTTAAAACTTGCCAAGGTCACTGAGGAAGGTGTCCGGTTCCTCAGTCCTCATGATGGTTCTCCCATGCTTTTAACCCCAGAGCATTCTATAAGTTTACAAAACAGCATTGGTAGTGATATCATGATGCAGTTGGATGATGTCATTGTCACTACCTCGCCGGATAAGGAGCGCATGCGGGAAGCTATGCACCGCAGTATCAGGTGGCTGGATCGCTGTATTGCCGCACACAAAAATCCATCTGCTCAGAATCTTTTCTGTATTATTCAGGGTGGTCTTGATTTGAAAATGAGAGAAGAATGTGTTCATAAGATGTTGGCCAGAGATACGCCCGGCATCGCCATTGGTGGCTTGAGTGGGGGTGAAGCCAAAGATGACTACTGCCAAGTCGTGGCTACTTGCACAGCCCTCTTGCCTGATCTCAAACCTCGCTATATAATGGGGATCGGATATCCTGAGGACCTCATTGTTTCTGTTGCTCTTGGTGCAGACATGTTTGACTGCGTTTGGCCAACTCGTACTGCCCGCTTTGGAAACGCAGTTACCAAGTATGGCGTGCTCAATCTAAAAAATGCCAAGTACTCGAATGATTTTGGGCCTATAGAGGATGGATGCGCCTGTCTGTGCTGTAAAGGCAAAGAAAATGGCGGACTTGGTATCTCTCGGGCATACATCCATCACAACGCATCAAAGGAAACGGTATCGGCCCATCTACTTACGATTCACAACGTCTTCTATCAATTGGATCTGATGAAGAACATACGCCAGTCCATTATTGAGGACCGGTTTCCAGAACTCATTAAAAAGTTCTTTGCTGATCAGTGTGGAACCAAAGACAAGTACCCTAAATGGGCTATTAATGCACTACGGGTAGTGAATGTCGATCTGATGGAATGAGTGTTGATAGAAATTAAGCTTGCTTTCTTTTTCTGTTACTTTTTGCTAGGCGTACTGTATAGAATTGTGTAGGGCATGCGATCATTGTGTGAAAGTTATATCTTTCCTCCTATAATTTCCAGTGACCATAACTTTCTCCGCTAATAAAAGTTAACCTTATGATGTCTTACTAAACATGAGTAATCTTGATCTTTTTAGGCAACTTAGACAATATCCTTGCACGAGCACAATGTGGTCATCAGTAGGGTTGCTTATCGGAGAACCCCAAAACGATAAAAACATTAGCAAGCTGCAGCTAACTTGGGTTTACCATTTCAGGTAATGCAAAGCTCGCACACTTAGCACGTCTTTGAATGAGGCATTACATTTACAATGCATAGACCCTATGATAAAAAAGTACTTATTTAATTCTTGTTGGGCGGATGTATTTGTTAATGACAAATGTGGGGTCTTGAAAGTATGTACGGTCGCAAAGTCGCATTGTCGTACGTTCACAAATAATGCGACAGGTACTCCTATAAGACTGTTCCAGTAAATATGATCTTGTATACCGCAAGTTGCTTCCGATTTACGAGTAGCTTCGTACATAGGCAGTCATCATATTTTTACATAGAATCAGGCCATTGATGTGTTCTTGAGTCCGCTCATCTCGTACAATCGCTTTATATGTACAAATGTATATATATATATAGAATTCTCCGGGGAACAGTTGTTTCAAATCATCAAGATAACACGAATGCGAATCATACCCTAGTTAGAGTTGTCGTATTCGTGATGCCGGTAAAATCCAGGCAGTCCTTTTACTGGGTGGTTATCATTATCGTTCAAATCAGAACACTACTGTGCCCATCCACTATTCTTTGGGCTGTTGCATATTTGCGATGCGGAGACCGAAGTGACATATTACCTGAAGGCCGGACCATGTCTAGTAAAGACCGAATTAATTCTTGGATGTTTCCATGAATAGAATCTTATATCACCTTTGTTGCATATTTTCAGGCTTTAAACATGCATCAATATCATTCATTAATATATAGAATGCCTTTGCGGCACACAGTATTCAAAAAATATGACATTTTGGTACTCGAAATCTGGCCTCTTTTCCTGCATCATGTTAGTGCCGTATAGCCGATTAAACTTGCGCTAGAACAATTTTGACGTGGATTCTCAAGACTTGAGCCCCTGGGATACACATGCTACTGTCGCGCAGAAGTGATCAAGGGCATATGGTGGGCTGGTTAAGAGCTGATCTTTCCTAACATATCTCCCCGCATCAGTGACGTCACGTGAGAAATATACAGTGATAGATGGTTATGGTATAAATTAGAGGTAATGATAGCATGTCGGCAGAGGTGGGGTGTAAAAGAGGCGGTGTTGTTGCATACATTCTGTATGTGCACAACTGGTGACTTTTGGGAAATGATGGCTGTCAATGTCTCATGTATATATGATAAAAAAAACATGTACAGAATTGGCTACACTGATTATCTGATTGCTGATTTTCGTGGGGCAAGATTTGACAATAATAGCAAGTGATTTAATTGCCTATCTGGTCCCTTGCACGAGATGCCAGTGTATAGACTTGGGACCAAAGGTGTTAGTGTTTCAACCTCATTTTCATAGCCAGTGGTCATGAAAGCTTAGCGTTTGTTTCTTAAACAAGCCAGGAGTCTTTATGGAGATTGAGCTTCTATTGTTTGATTAAGTCAGCAATATACATATCTAGACAACTGATTGTATATCATTGTGTATATACGATGCCGTGCAAAGATGATAGATGTCCACTCCGTCATCATTTGAAGGGTATGTGTATTTAGTTGATGGTTAAATAAGTGATCGGTTACGAATATCGTGATCTGGATTTTCCCAAGAGGAATCTCCCATATATAAATATCATACAACAGCATATGGGGATGCTGACTATTTTAATATGATAGGTATTTAAGAATAGAGTGTTACTATGAATTATGGCCTCATGATTGCAAGCTGGATCACCAACGGATTTTTTTTGCAATTTTCTCATACTAACCCACATGATGTGAATATCCATAAATCGACTTGTCCGGGCGAAATCATCTTGTCGGATGAAAGTTTGGGTGAAATCCGGTTGGGTATCGTGCCATTGGCTCAGTATATGCAGTCAAGCGAAGATATCCATGATGACCGTGCCCACCATCTGACCATGTGCTCATTCGCACTTGTAACAAGGGTGTATTGACAAGATTAATGTCTCGTTGAATCGGAACGAAGACCGGGTAACATGGTGCTGGATAGTGATGATGTTTGGGATGACATATGTATATATATCATATATGAAATAAGTTTATAGTTTTGTAGTGGATTTGAATTCGTGGGGCAGTGACTTGCTGACCAAGCTCCCGGGGAAAAAGCTTAACGTGCTATGTGATTATTTACTTTGTTCCTTTTCAATATGTAAGAGGTCCAGATGGCTAATGTAGTGCAGAGTTATAATCAATGACATCATATCAAATCGGTGACCTATAAGCCAGTTCTCGCGAAACCTATCTATTTATTTAGTTAAGGCAGAATATGAACTTCGAGAAATATCCTGTCTATGATTAGATATCATGTCAAGTGTCATGCTAGTTGTGATTTGTAACACATTACGAGACCTGAATTAACCACTTCAAAGGTCTTAGTTTGCTAGAATGTTATATGTGTAAGCCCATATGATTAATCCATGACACTTGTATCGTTGAGTATGTATCAAATTTCTATAAAGGAGATAATCAAGTACTTTCACCCTGACATTCATTGGCTGTGAAGCTCATAATTATCTTCTACGCCATTTTTGTCCAATTTTTGTTGGTGTGCAGGTGTCAGGGAAAAATTAGCGCGACACCAGCCACTGTCAGTCCAGGGGTAACTTACCTCTAAAACCAATTCTAAATGTTTTTTTTTTATCTGGTATCAATCAAAACACATTATTAAACGATGGATTGACAGGTCAGTGCTTAGTCATTGGCAATTTACAGCCCATAATCATTGCCAAAACTCCTAATCTGGCATAAAAAAAGAATCGCCATGTAGAAAACTGTTGAGACATATTCCTGTTCGTTATATACTACGAAATTCGATTGCAATGAAAGTAGATATTTGATGAATGTAAATATATGGCGATACTTTTATGTTATATAGGTCCGTGATTGGTCAACGTAAATACATGCATTGTTTACCGGGACTTCACTGACCATGTCTATGTTTCGGCGTTACACGCAGGCCGTAGATCATCTAAAGCTTTATTCAGCGCTGACCCCTCTGTGACAACAAATTTATCTTTTGATCCAATCCATCAGATCCCCGCCCACTTTACTGACAAGGTAAAAGTTTCAGTTGAAAATAGTCATCGAGCATCGACTTTTAGGGTCTGCGTAGCTTTTGTGCTGTTCACATAATTGTCAACTGATGAGGTCGGTGAGTATGAATTTTTCTGTCGTCAGCGCCAACAACTGTAGATTCCGTAGTATTCCTATTGTGAAAGAAATATAGTGAGTAAATATAATCTTCCGGGAATCACGGAAACAAATGCATTTAGATGACGGGATTTTGTAGGAATGTTTACAGAAAAAAAAAATAGAAAGCTGCACAGGAAGGGTTTACATAAGTACCTACTCATACTAGAGTGGGTAGATCGCAAGTTTAATAGAATCGGCAATCATCTACTAGCCACTTCTTTCCTTAGCACTCAAAATGGTGCAGTGGAGGTACGAGGTAGTATTTTGTGCCATTCCCAGGTCACAGAAATCCACATTCGTTTTTTTCTTTTTTTTCTATCAACCCCCCCTCCTGCTGCACCCTGCAATCCGTTAGTGGTCTGCCAACTTGACGCCGCCGCATTTATTGATGAAACTCTTGAACGAGTTTGTTCTTTTGTCTCTACTGAGGATATACAAATCCAGTATCCCCCGACACCAAGAGTAGCCCAGAAGTCAGCTTTTCACTTCTTAGACCCTCTACCCGTTTCTCTGTCTTACCAATTAATCTCTCTTTCAATCCAACTCTATCGAGGGCATTTTGTGTTGCATACTCCGTGTGTCCTATCAGACAACACATTGTATTTGCATACCCGTGTTGCGCCTTCGTCAATCTAGTCGGCGCCCCCATCCACATATTGCCAGAGTTTTGCTACTCCGCGTAAACTGTTGAAGGTAGGTTAAATATCTATTATCCACTGTCATTTTCGTCATCCAATTCCCCCCCCCCCCCCGCCACGAGAGTGGATTGCCAAAATCTTTAAGTTGGCATTATGTCCACATCCGTCAATTCCGACATTCCCAACAAGTAGTGCCCGCTCACTGTATTTTCTTTTCCCCCGCTAGTCCTCCGTACTTAATTATATAAATTCCCTTACTCCACCCCCGAACGGCGCGAAACTAATCCCGGGACTGTTGGTCATCATTGCAAGCGCATATCGTGTCTCTTTTGGTTGCGATTACTAAGCGAGACTTGAAATTTATATATATACATTATACTATTCTGTACTCATTATCAACCTCGTCCCTGGACCAATTATTTGTGGCAATTATTTGAGTTCTTAAACTAACACACTGCGTGTCACCTGTCTTGCAGCAGTACTCTCGCTTCCAGAAAAACGTCCACTTCGGCTACTCCCCATTCGATACCAAGTTCGACCTATCCTACGACGACGACATCGCTACACAACGGTGTCACCACTTATCATGACAATGAATGATACGAACTTCGCCTCCGTCCTGGCGAACTCCAGGTATGGATCGGTGTCAATTCCTCCGCAAGTTGACTATGTCATCGACACGGTCAGCAACATGTCAGTCTGGATTAGCCTGTTCACCTTCTTGGCGATTGCGGTTGTCTATGACCAAAGTAAGCTTATTTGCAAACTTGCATCTTTTTTTTGGCTCTAAGCTGCCTACTAACTTTAATACCAGTGAGCTACCTCATCAACAAGGGCTCCATTGCTGGCCCTTCCTTCAAAATGCCATTCATCGGCCCTTTCTTGGAGTCTATGGACCCCAAGTTCGAGGAATACTATGCAAAGTGGCTTAGTGGTCCTCTCAGCTGCGTCTCAGTTTTTCATAAGTGAGTACTCCATGAAACCTCCGGTTTCGTCTTATATCAGCAAAGGTTGTTAACTCGATTGTACCTAGATTTGTCGTCATTGCCTCAACCCGCGACATGGCCCGCAAGGTTTTTAACTCTCCTGCGTACGTCAAACCTTGTGTCGTGGATGCTGCTCACAAGCTACTTGGCGCTGACAACTGGGTTTTTCTTGATGGCCGCCCTCACGTTGACTTCCGCAAGGGCCTTAACAGCTTGTTCACTCGCAAGGCGCTCGAATCCTACCTTCCCGGTCAGGAAGAGGTCTACAACACCTACATGAAGAAGTTCATTGAAGTTACCAAACAGAACAACGGCAAGCCTGTGCCTTTCATGCCCTACTTCCGCGAGCTCATGTGTGCTGTCTCCCTGCGTACCTTTGTTGGCTACTACATCTCAGACGAGGCCATTCAGAAAATTGCTGATGACTATTATTTGATCACTGCTGCTTTGGAATTGGTTAATTTCCCCATCATCATTCCCTATACCAAGACATGGTATGGAAAAAAGGCTGCTGATATGGTGTTGGCAGAGTTCACTAAATGCGCTGCCAAGTCCAAAGTTCGCATGGCTGCTGGTGGCGAGGTCACTTCTATTCTGGATGGTTGGGTCAAAAGCATTCTTGACTCAAACCGCTGGCGCGCAGCTGAGGCTACCGGAAATACTGAGGGTCTTGAGAAGCCTACCCCTCTACTTCGTGATTTCAACGATTATGAGATCGCGCAGACTGTCTTTACCTTCCTATTCGCCTCCCAAGATGCTACCTCCAGTGCCGCTACTTGGTTGTTCCAGATTATGGCCCAACGTCCGGATGTTTTGGATCGCGTCCGCGAGGAGAACCTCAAGGTTCGCGGCGGCGACGTTAAGATGCCCTTACACATGGATCAACTTGAGTCTTTGACCTACACTCGCGCTGTTGTCCGTGAGTTGCTGCGCTACCGTCCTCCTGTGCTGATGGTCCCATACCTGGCGAAGAAGCCTTTCCCCATCACTAATACCTACACTGTCCCCAAGGGTAAGCCGTTTTCTTGTCATCAAATATCGTCATGCCTGCCGCTAACATTTGATAACGATTAGGTGCTATGATTATTCCTACCACTTACATGGCTTTGAGAGATCCCGAGGTTTACGATGATCCAGATACTTTCAACCCTGATCGGTACTACACCGGTGATGCCGAAGAGAAGGGCTCCAAGAACTATTTAGTCTTTGGTACTGGTCCTCACTATTGTCTCGGTCAAATTTATGCCCAGTTGAACCTGGTTTTGATGATTGGCAAAGCGTCCATGGAGCTGGACTGGACTCACCATCCTACTCCTCAGTCAGAAGATATCAAGGTCTTTGCGACCATCTTCCCTCGGGTAAGCTTTAATTATCATCTATACTATTTATCTATACTAATCTGTATATAGGACGACTGTCCTCTCTCATTCTCTGCGAGGGCTTAAGTGTTGTCAATATCCTGAAAAGTTTTGATGACAGATGTATGCTCTTGATATCAGGTCTCATGGTAGCTCTTGTCCTGATCATGTCGAGCGTGATTTACATCATCGTGGCCATTTAGACGGACTTTGATGCTCTTGTTAGCTTCAACTGAGCTTGATGATCTTTTAGCATGTCATCGAAGTCGATTTTTGTTTTTTTGTGGGCCCCAATTTACGTGGCCAATTTTTAACTCGTTTTTTTGGGGTTATTGGTTAATTTGATTTATTCGGCAGGAGTTTTGGATAATTTGACGCATACGCACGCCTCTAATTCTGAATATCGGAACGGAGGCATGGCGTCATTATAATGGAATAGCAGACACCACAACATTCTGGAGGGGCATACAGCCCAGTAATCCAACTAATAATTCATCATGTCTTGGGCGGTGATAGTACTAAGTCACGATAGCTCCGACTGTTGACATCTGTAATATTATAAAGGCTGGAACTCTTAGAAAGAGACTTCCTGTCTTGGTTTTTTTTGTGTTTGAAATGACTTGTCCGTTTGTCGAAAATAGAATATTGTGATTAGTGTACTTGATAACCAAGTGAATTTGTTCTCTTCTTCATCTTTGCGGATAGTACTTTTGGCATTGTATAAATATAGATTCTGCTAAAGCAGTTACAATAACTAGCAAACTAGCAATTTGTCGATATTTCTGTGATTTGTCATCTTACTTGGTAATGAGCCCATATCTGGTCGGCGATAGGAGGAACCCTTGATTAACCCTATATTATTTGAGGTTGTACCCCGATATATCCTATTATATTAGACAATATAGGACCAGAGGCCAAGCATCAACATCAAATTATGTAATATATCTGAAATTCATTTTTTCTATCGTTTATTATAACAAGCAAAATGTCATCTAGAATAGCGACTCGTGTTTTTCATGGTCTCCGCACTACCTCTTGTGCGTCCGTTGTCCGCCCTGTGGTTCTTTTGCCATCTAGAATCGCTGGTTCATATTCATACAACCCAGCTATTGGGAGGTCATGGTTTAAACCTGTCGAGAGTCGGAGGGGCTTCCAGTCTGAAACTGCTCCTGTTGAGGAAGAGCCCTTGGATTTTTATGATTTTAAAAAGGTTGGTAGATTGGTTTGGGGGTGTCATCTGAGCTTGACGTTAACATGCATATATAGTTGAAGAACCTCTTGGAGAACCTCCCCAATGACTATGTCATTGTAGGTAAGTGCTGTTATCTCGAGCTTTCTTAAAGAATCTATTGACACCCCCCTTAGATGCCCGTGAACCTGGTGAACTCGTTCAGACTGGTACCATACCTAATGCCATCAATATTCCGATTTCCTCATCACCTGATGCCTTCCACATTCACCCTGAGGACTTTGAGGACAGATTTGGCTTTGATAGACCGGGAACGGATAAGAAACTTGTGTTCTTCTGCAAGGCCGGCGTTCGTAGTCATGCTGCAGCCAAACTTGCGCGGGAGGCTGGTTGGAGGACGGCTGAGTACCCGGGAAGTTGGGTGGATTGGGTTGCCAATGGTGGCGACATCGTTCACTCGTACAACTGAGGCTCCATTACATCCAACGAGAAATATGTATAATAATTGCAAGAGAAAGTTATAGTTGGATCATTGTTGAAACTTGTTTATGATATGGTAGACGTAAAAAATAGTTATATATATTGAAGCTTGTTAACTTTAAATAAACATCAGAGTTGAGTTACCACCAGCTCCATCCTTATTCAGCGGGCTCTTGTGAGCAAAGAATAGAATCTTGATGGTCAAAGATAGCGCCAAGTGCAGAACAATAATAACACCAAGCAAGATCTTGCTTGTCTGTTTGTCGGTCGCGCTAAGCACGGGATATAGGTTGCGCAGCAAAAATGCCAGAGACATAGCACATCCAACACCAACGAAGACCCAGTTCAAGATATCGATGGGTGACCAACTGATCAAGGCAACAGGAATCCAAATAAGATTACCGTATCCATACAATGCCCAGCATTCAAGAACATTCGTAGACTCACTACCGAAGTATTTGAGAGCGCCGAAGAGCACAACAGGAACAAACAGAGTGTATCCATAGATCAGACCAGCAGCACCTGTATCATTGCATGTCAGTGATTGAATGAATAAAGGAAGAGACAAACGGGAATTTACCGCTCAACAACTTAAAGTTATAGACAAACTCTTCACCGTGATTCAGTGCCCGGTATTCACTGATAGTGCCACCCAAGAACAGAATAAGCACAACCGTTGTAGCAATCCAGAACGGGCCATAGAGATCAGGGTTGCCTTCCATAATGTCAAGGAAGTTGGCCTGAGGGTACAGAGCCGCAAAGCACCGGTTGAGGACTGCGGTGGTATCAACGTCGAAGAACTGTGCATAGAACCCCATAGACCAAAGCATATGATTCTTAGATGATGAGGTGTTAGCAGTCACGGGAGGAGGTAGGCCGCCGGAGGTGTCTTTGCCTCGACCAGAGCTTTCGTTGAAAGTCGAGTTGTGGAATTCGAGGTCATCTTGAAGATCAGTGTGGCCGAGGTCACCCTTTTTTAACAGATACGTTGTTAGAACCTGAATGACTGCATTGAGATAATGCGCTGATGGGATTGGAGGAGTGTAGCTTACATCATCGTCAACATCTACTACAGCATCATATCTTGAGCTCGACATATTCACAAGGCCAGCTTACTAGAATCAATATAATGTACAAAAAGTCAAATCAAGTGACAGAAAAGACTAGAAAATGTATTTTACCCGGTAAGAATTGAGAATAAATTGACAGTATTTGCCAAAGAACTCATGCATGTACAATATCACGGCGAAGTTAAGCGGCTGATTAACAGGATTAAAGCTGCCACTTTGGTCGCGAAACATAATGCATCCTGGCTGGGCTACGCATGCCTGTCAATGGTTTTGCCACAGTTTACCCATAGTGTGACATGAAACCTTGAACACCTTCCCTGCTAATATCTTGATAGTGACGCATCTGGGCTGTATGACTATGTACAACATTCATTAATCATCAATGCCAAGATAAAGAATTTTTGATAATTGCGATTTGAAAAACTAGTTACGGTACACATGTAATCACTTGGTTTGACTTTGGAGGCATCATAATTTGGCTTATTTTTTTGTCTTCCGTTGCTATTATAAAGGGCTGAGGTACCGACAATTCTTGAGCCAATTACCCAACCAAAATGCACAATCCCGGACGCCACAATTCCTTTTTGACATACCAATAGCGTTGCGCGCATTGTCTATTTGAGCTTCTTCTTGGGGCGCAGCTGGTTGGTGTGGCCGCACTTTCGCTTACGGCAGTTAGTAGCACGAGGGGGAAGACGAGCCTGCAGAATGGGTTAGTTATCTTGTCACTTTAATGTATAATGGAAAGTGTAGGTAGACATACGTAACATTTGCGACAGATCATCTTGTCGCAGTTGAACTTTGAGGCCAGAGCCTTCAGGGAGGGCTCAATGATACCACCACGAAGACGAAGGACCAGGTGGAGGGTGGACTCTTTCTGGATGTTGTAGTCGGAGAGGGTGCGGCCATCCTCAAGCTGCTTGCCAGCGAAGATCAGACGCTGCTGGTCCGGGGGAATACCCTCCTTGTCCTGGATCTTGGACTTGACGTTGTCGATCGTGTCCGAGGACTCGACCTCCAAGGTAATGGTCTTACCCGTCAGGGTCTTGACGAAACTGTTGCCCAATAGTGGTTAGAATCGATGTTGATAGCTACTGGTGTCGATAGAGATTTTGGATTTTGATAGAATAAAGTCAAAAAGAGTCGGGTCGGTAGCAAATAGAATGTCATCGTTTTCGCATTTGATATCATCTTTGATATCATCGCAAATATGGTAGGGTGAGTTCATGGGAAAGCTTACATCTGCACTATTGATGGAATGTCATGTTAGTAAAACTGCTGCGACCATATGGATAATGTCAGCAGGCATGACGACGGCGTCATGAAAGCCCATGGTATCACTTACTCTTGCCGGTATTTTGTGACGGTTGGATGTTATTTTAACTTGGAGAATGGAGAATTCTTCAACCGAGTAATTCAATCAAACCATCCAGGCAGTAGGGAATAGGATGTACCGCATGACAACTCTAGAGTGTGGCCACAAAAGCCCTCTTCTCACGTGATTCACACGAAATTTATTTACTGGTATGGCTATTTTTGGAGCTTGTGGGATGGTTTGAACATGACCCCACTTTTGTGTCGCTCACAAAAATTAGGATTATTTCAGTATGAAAACTGTCAAATGACACCGTGTGGAGTCAAATACCCCATGTCCGATTTGTGTTACTCAAAGGAAGCATTTGCACAACATAAAGAACTCATTTAACCCCTGTTGATGTTAACTATGCATATGACATGTTTTATCTGTGACCTTTCTCCACAGCCTGGATTTGTGTCTCTACCATGTCTACTGCTCTGATAAGGGTTTCATTATCGAGTCCAGTCACCTTCGAAACCTTTTCGTAAAATACCTTGGCATCTGCAGAAAGATCAAAGATGTCTCTGTCGGATACACTCACATAAGAACTCGATTTGTTATCCACATTAGCCCCGTACGAGATGGCTTTTTCATAAACTTCGGCAAGGACACCATCAGATTTGCCAGTTTTTGTTGACTGTGTGTCTTTCTTCCCCGGGCTTTCGAAAGGGAAGAAGGATAATAGACGAGAATTAGATTCTAGAAATTGTCAGATAAGTAATAAATTAGGATTCATCATGATTATTGTTACCAACCTTTGTTCTGCATGGATATTGATGTGATTTGATGCAAAAGTTTCTCTTGTTGCTCATCGGACATAGAAACAAGCTGATCGCCACTTATATTACGGTAATCGTTAATTTCAGCTTGTGGCTCCTCGATCGTCTTTGAGTACTTCTCCCATGTACTCCAATCAATCTTTGGCAATGTGTCCGGTCTTGATTCAATGCCACTTGGGCCCGAAAAGGGGAAAAAGTGTTTGACGATCACCACTATTAAAGCAATTAAGTGAATCTCTGGTTGATCAATCAACATGATTCGAGATTTTGTTACTGGTAATGAATGAGGTGTAGTCAATATAGAACAAAGATGTTTGAAGATAATCATAACTTCAACTGCATATGATGTTAGTGTCATAACGTTGTTTCCTGGGTTTTCATTGCTGATATCTTACTGGGAAGGAACAAAGCTTTGACTAGACTCAAAGCCATTATGTGATGATTGACAGGCGGAGTCACCATACCATAGTTCATGTGATACGCTAGACACATGTCATTTACTGTGGAATACAGGTCATTACCCTGCATCGGAGTACGCGCCGCTGCTCTGAGCATTCGAGGGTACGGCTGTGGTAAACGTTCCGACAAATCTTTCGGTAAGATTTCCATCTGTTTCCATGTCAGTTTTTTATCAATACGAATATTAAGGTCAGCCCTACCGCATTCACAAACGGAAGTTGTCCTATTTTTGCCCATGTGTAAATATCGCAGATCTTTGTGGGTATACGTAGTAGCAGACATCCCATATAACATATAGCTAAAGTCTCAAGAGGCGATGGTACTGTCCATCTTAATCCGGGTGTGACAGTCCAGATTAACCTTGATCGTGGAATTGACTGGACATGTAATTCCTCCTGCAGTTGAGTGGGCTGTGAACTCGAGAAGAAAATCTCCTCTTGTTCACCATCACCATCATTCTCAGCCGGTGGACAGCCACGTATCCTTAGATCCCAAAGATCTCTAACAACATCATCTAATTCTTGTTTATGAGCTTTCTCATTGATCAGCCACAGTACTTGGCTATGCAGAAGATACTGCAAGAACTCCAGATAAAGGTCACGTCCCTTAGAACCAGTTAAGCGCTGCTTTTCGTGTATGCGCTCCTCCTTTTCTTTTCGGGCCACATGATGGTTCGTCAATCCCGCCGCACCATCTTCATCTGCTGCAAATTCAATGTAACCTTCGATCTGATGGCCGTTCTGGCAGAATCTGAGACCGTTTTCAGAGTACCATCGTTTTGCAGAACATTGACTACATCTTGGTGAGTTTTTCGGGAACTTGTGTAATTCAACTCCGTTGTTCATGGTTAATGTGGCAAAAATGTGATGAATTCTGGCGGTGAAGGTAATTCAGGATTGTAATGACTCTTTCCATCTCAAGCTAGTCGATGACAAAAGTGTTGTTATGAAGGACGATGACCAATAGATTAGCTGATCTTGATTATATAATATCTCAGCGATGGTCTCATGAATCAAAATGCGGGACGCAGACGGTTGAGAGTGGGTCTGAAAATTGAAGCGATTTAAGCAACTGCGCCTGATCGCAGATGCAAGTTTTCCCTAGTATAACTTTGCAATGTCCAGCCTGAAATATATTTATTCTACTAGATAGTTTTATACATAAACCGGGGTTTGCAAGAAATAAATACATGTCTTACCGAAAGGTTAATTTTGACATGCGCCATACAATAGCCTCCACTTTTGACTTTGTTGGACTGAAAAAAAAGGCTGGACAGCCCTGATGCAAAGTTTTTGATATACTGTTTGTCTTTCACATGTCACAAGTACGCATTCACATGATTGATTAGAAAGGAACTTGGTATCTTAAGATTCATTATATCTTTTTTTGCTCTCTAAGCAACACGCTTAGTCACTACCACGAGGAGCCTCCTTGGCGTCAATGGCAGCCTCCTCACCCATAGCGGACAGAATAACAACCACTGCAGTTAATTAGCACATGTCCATGATATTAATTTAATATACACTAAGAGAAAACTTACGAGTGTCCTTGCCCTCGTCAAAGAGGTCACGGATCTTCTTGCCAACCTCACCCTCAGGGAGCTTGACATCGTCCTTCATATCACCGTTATCGTTCATGAGGGAGAGGTAATCATCGTCGGAGATGTCCAGAAGCTGGAACTCACGGCGAGAGACGTTGGGGACGTCCATATTGTGGGTGGAGGGAGACAGATCCTCAAGCTTCTTGCCGGTAAAGATGTCAAGGGCGACCAGGTGGACCTTGGCGTGACCATGCTTGCCAGTCTTGGAGGTGGACATGTCGACGATCTTGCAGGGACGGCCCTTGATAACGACGTGGCCGTTCTTCCGCAGAGCAGAGCACTGCATGGGGAAGGTGGTCGAAGCACCGGCATCGGTGGACTCGAACTGGTGGTCGTGCTGTGGTTTATGGACCGTTAGTAACTGGACAAGCGAGTTGAGATCATTTTGGGCATGTTGAGCCCAACATCAATGCCGCCCTGATCGTAACAAAGCCATAATGACAAGTAATTAAATACATATAAACCAAATGCTGGTATATGAACTTGAATTCCCAGTATTCCTGACAGTTTGATTGGGTCCTTCTATGGTGCCAATGGCTATTGGGCAAAGCGACAGTTCATGACCTTGCCTCTCAAGGGCATGATGCGGGGCATATCAAGAACATGACGGCAGTGGCATCATCAGGCCACAGATGCTTTTAGTCTCGATGTAAAAAGATAATAAAGAAAATTGTGAAGGCCAAGCGCAAAGCACTTACATCGTCAGACATGGTGAATAATGTGGTTAGATAGTACCTGGAGATGGAAAGAAAAAGGGAAGAAGATGAAGAAAGGAATTTTGTTTTTTAAAGGTACGAAGAACTAAGGCGGGGTGGTGAGTTTTGATCGAAAAAAAAACAGTGCACACTGTGTACCCAGGTAGTTGCGCTGGCCAGCCGAATTTTAGGGAAAGGCGAAACTTTTTCTCGCTCCCTCCATGTTTTGGGAACGCCATGATTGGTGGGACGTCCATTGGAAACTATCGCTCAACCCGGCGAGCCTGAATTCAGCGTTTGTGGGTGGTGGTCTTCATGCAGTCTAGATCGTGATGGTTCACTCAGGGCTGATTCAAGACGGTCTGTCTGAAAAACTTAATTGTCATGTCAATCATGCAGGTTATACTACAGTGGTTGCAGTTTCTGTCTAGGACTTTCACTAATTACAATTTGTCAACACATTGGAAACTCTATAATAAATAAATATAGATATTTGAAGTACTCTACATGATCTCAAATCTGTTTGCATGATGTGGTGAACAAAAATTGGAGGTGACAAAAGATACAAGCATACAATGTGTGCAATTGGCCTCGTCAGCACTGTGCCACCAGCTTGACTAGGGAGGTTGTCTTTATAGTTTTACAAACCTTGGAGATCGTTATAGATAGAATATATATAGCCCTAAAAGCACCAAAGGTTGCGAAACCCCGAATGATCTAGGCTCCTCAAAAAAGTCTTTGTTTGTACTCTGCAGTCCCAAATTTGATAAAGAGAATAAAAATATTATTCTTACGGATACAGCCAAATCAAACTATAGGGTTATTACTATAGGGTTTGAGATCACCCTTAGTCAGCCATCAATTGACAAGGGTTTGTCGAATCCAATTGGCTCCACTATGGACAACAATCGACAAGTAAAGGAAGTTATAGCTAGTAGTTCAGAAATAGAATAAATCATGCGCTAAACATATCTTAACACAAAATACCTCGAAATCAGCAATATTGCTTTACCGCATAGCAAGCGTTTACAGACATAGCAATTTGTATGCTTACATTTTGCTGGATCTGCGCCTGACTTCATTGCGCTACTACTACCAATTGTTTCCATCTTCCAAACTGTCAACACTCACCCAACTTGTTGTCCCTCGCTCGCAACGCAACATGTGGCTCGACCGAATCACGGCGCAGACGAACCAGCAACCGTCATTAACAGCACCATCTTGTTCTTCTTATAATAATGGCTCTCAGCCGGCTCGAGCCTCTAATTCGTTAAGTCCCTATGTGACTTCCCAGAGATCATCCAGCGCACAGGGTCGTGCCTCACCCGGGCCGGGACTCACCAACGACCCTTCTACTTCGCTGCTAGCCTCTGCTCGCAACCAATCTGGTCGCTCGCGATTGCCAGCTCCATATAGCCCTGATGCCCTTGTTGAGAGGTTACTAGAAGTGTCCAAAGACAAAACCGAGCCCATAATCGCCCCGGCGCATTCATTGACGGACGACGATCTGGATCTCGAATATGATTTTTTGGGAATGTCGCTTTCAGAATTTGTCAAATCGCAGCCGCAACAACCTGCCTCTAGGGAACGACCTTTGTCCATTGACCGTATGCGCCGGATATTCAATTCTCTTTTGTCCATCTAGCTGACATGCCAGTTTCCAGATGATAAAGAGAAAGAAAAGTTTGATCAACTTCATAAATCCATAATCGATTGTGACACTGTCCTCGATTCGGTTGAAGCAAATCTGGAAAGCTTCCGAAGCGATCTTGAATTCGTGTCAGCCGATATCGAAACGCTGCAAGCAAGATCCACTGCATTAAATATCCGAGTCGAAAACAGAAAGGCGATCGAAAGAGCATTAGGACCACTAGTTGAAGACCTCAGTGTTTCGCCGGCTGTCGTCACCAAAATCTCGGAAGGCTCGATAGATGACGCATGGATTAGAGCACTTCATGAGGTTGACCGACGCGCTGTTGCTTACAAGAAAGAAACCAATCGAACAGGAAAAGCTTGGACTGAATTGGGGCCTCTGTTAGAGAAACTAGTTTCAAAGGTAGGCATTTCTTGAACCAGTGACGGAAATGTTCCCTAACATCTCCGTTCAATAGGCTCTTGAACGCATACGAGATCATATTGTTGCGCAAATCAGATCTCTACGATCTCCTAGTATCAATGCTCAGATCATACAACAACAAAGCTTCTTAAAATTCAAAGATGGCTTTGCCTTTTTGTACAAACACAACTCTGAATTAGGCGATGACATATGTCAAGCTTATATGAACACTATCCGTTGGTACTACCTTTACCATTTCACTCGTTACCAGAAAGCTCTCGAAAAGATAAAGATTCACGTCATGGACAAAAATGACGCCATTGGACATGACGACTCTAAAAAGAGCTCTATATTATCAGTACCTTCTATGCGCCAACAAGTACCTCCACATGATACATTCAACTTGGGCCATCGCATTGATCTGCTCAAGACCAACAACCAAACAGCGTTACCATCTTACCTTGCAGAAGAAACCACGTCATATCATTACCTTGAAGTACCTTTTCGTAACTTTAATCTCGCATTAGTTGACAATGCTACAGCCGAGTATACGTTTTTGGTATCCTTCTTCTCGCCCTCCATCTCACTTTCCACTATTCAGAAGCACTTTAACTATATTTTCGAGCCCACATTTGCTTTGGGGCAGACACTTACTCAGTTTTTGATAGCCAACACGTACGATGCACTGGGGTTGTTGCTTTGCATTCGATTGACCCAGCACTTTGCTTTTGAACTCCAAAGAAGACGAGTTCCGGCATTGGAAACCTACATCAATACAACCAATATGACCCTTTGGCCACGCTTACAGAAAGTCATGGATTTCCACTCCGACTCTGTGCATAGCTTAACCACTAGTTTGCCATCAAAACCTTCAAGCTCAAACATGTCTTTTGCACCTCACATGTTGACACAACGGTGGGGCCAAATACTCCAGGCTATTTTGGCTTTGAGTTCAGAGGCTGCCGATGATGAACCTGTTATCACTAGCTTGGGACGTTTACGCATGGAAGTCGAAACTTTTTTGTCAAAGTATGCCCAAGTTCAGAGTGGCGGAGACCAGAGAAAACGAGCTCGATTCCTGTACAACAATTTCTCTCTGATTTCGACCATTATCAGTGATACTACTGGCAAACTTGCCCAGGAGCAGCAAGACCACTACGAAAATCACAAGAAGCAGTTTCAAGAAGAGCCTTAGTCTACGAGTGTCATTGTATATATACCCATTTTGCACGATAACATAGCGTTGCATTTTCTCGCAAGAATATGTCATCCCGATTTCAAGAATATTATCTTGGTCATTAAGTCTATCTATATAGGCGGATATGTGATATTGATTATACTTGTATATTATGAGATGAACGGCACAATGTTTCAAAAGACTGCCCGTGAGATAAAGGAGGTTACCACATTGACAGGGGCTGGGTTTTTGCGAAGGTAAACAGCCAGTAGGCCAACGGCAACGGCGGCACCGACGGCCTGTGCAGGCTTCCGGTACTTCCAGAGTGTCTTGCTAACGTAGACGCGGAACTCAGTCCATTCTAATTCTGTTGTTTGTTGCTGGAACCATCCTTCAACTTCTTTGACAGTAGCATCAGACTTCTTATAGGTTTTGAGACAACTGGCTGGTGAGATCTTCTTCCACGCAGGTAGTGTCTTTGGTGGGTGACTCTTGAGGAGTTTTATGGTACCTGATATGAGGCCCTCAAGGTCTAATGGTTGCGGTAGTTTAGAAAGCATGTAATGCAACATTGATTGGTCGTCATCCGGGGTATCGAGGAGATCATCTCGCCGTGAGAGGATAATTTGAGCAAACATGTAAACACTAAATACTGGAGGTGTTGCCAAGAATGCATCAAACAGGCGGGAGATATCACCGTAGCGTTCAATATCATGAGCATACATTGTCAGAGTACCGGCGAGGGCATAAAAAGGATCAGTCCCTGACAGATGTTTCCGGAGTTTTGGGTCGACGACATCGAGTAGATCTGGAATGAGATGAAGCTGTGCTATCGTTGGTCCGAGATTGTGAAGCATAAAGTCTCTGATGCGGAATAGTGATAGACGGCGGACGGCCGGAGCACGAAGATGTTGGGGGAATACAAGGAGAAGAACTTGGCAGATATCATGATAGCCTTGGAAGTAATGGAGGTAAGGATGTCGTCTCAAAACTTCTACGATGAGATCTGATAGTTCTTGTTTGATAGACTTGAGTTCGGCGTCGCTTTTGTCTATGGATGTTGTTAGCTCATTGTAATAATGATTTTTGCTTCGGAGGACATACCTGTGGGATAGTAGACAAAGGAACGGTTGACGTCCAAGTCTACTTGGCCTTCATCATGATGGGGTGGTAATGACTGCCAAGATGTAGGCTTCTCTCCGGTGGGAATGCCATCAATATCATTGTCACCAAGTAATAATGGCCCTAAAATGGATGGCTTATGCATTAGACATTGTTATCTGGTGAATCAGGTCACTCTTGTAGTTCAACTCACAGGCTTGTTGCCGCAATTCATCTGTCAATAGACCTCCTTTTGATAGTGCATATGATTTCAATACTTTGGTTTTCCTACTTTGACAGGCTTCTTGGATTTTCGCGGATTTTTCAATAATCCATGCCGGTGCTTGGGGATTCACTTCTGTAGGCTCATTGATGACGTCAATCGAAGGCTGCTTTTCTTGTTCTAATTCCATAGTAGAGAGATACGGCCGGAATGCCTAATATATACAGTTGGAAGTCCTGACGATTCAGTGACACTGGCTGTAAATATCAAAGCAAGAGGACAGTACTTAGTTTTAATATGAATGGATGGGTGTAAATTGATTGTAACCAACAATCATAAGGGCGATATCACGATACAGAACACGCGATGCAGGACGAGAACTGAGTCTGCACTGATTGATAAACACGAAAACAAAGAGGTAATTTCTAACTGTCAAACTGAAACTGAATATTTGTAAACTTATCTTTGCATGAAAAGCTTCACAGAACATGTCTTAACAAATCTTGATATGCACCGCGGCCCAAAAGAGTCATGGAAGCGCATCTGAGCTCAATTCTGAGCTAGCTCTTTCCACTCTGGGGTACATGGATCTAACTGTTCTTGGTATTGTGGCGCCAAATTATGTGGCGCCACATTTCCTGATTGGGAAATATTTAGTTGAGCCATATAACGCTATTCATTTCTAGTTAATTTGTCTGGTGGGTTTGTATATATCTTTATTCTTCTCAAAGAGATATCAGTACTAAACATAGAATATACTTGATTCTGGAATCATTATTTACCCCTTACCCTTAAATGCAATCATTGAAAAGGCTTTTCGGAGTCACAAACCTGATAAGGTACCATGGAGTGTTTGACGTGCAACACTGAGGGATGTGAATCCTTACAATATTTCGGGGTAGATGAGACCGAAAGTTCGGTCTTATGAATTAGTAGACTTGACGAATGCGATTAATTTTGTTAGAATTCATGCTAGTTACTTCAAAATTCCAAAAATTAAGCCACGCTACGCCATTTTGTTGGTATATACTCTCCTGAAGGTGAAGTTATTGTATGTGACAATCATCTAGCGACGGCACGAGGGACGACTAAGCAGACAGCACACCGGGGGCACAATGCAATAACACTCTTGATTGAACACTATCCATGCTCTTGGAACACGTATTATGGAACCAAGACATGTGGTATCAGTGAGTGCATAGTATAAATGATGTAGCCAATTCAAGCTATAGACCAATATGGTGTTCCAGCAAGTCTCAGCTCGGAATCACTGGCTTCATGACCTCAAAACAGGCGAGTTTGGCCATTACGTGACTGTTTGGGTCAAGGACATGTTCGCAGTTCGATGTCTGCTGTCCAAGTTAGCGTAAAATCCCAAGTTTAGAAGGCGTCCTTATGGTTGCATTGTATGTATACATATAGCATTGTTGACCAATGGACTTTTCATGACTGACGGCCTCATGATTCTACTCAGTTACCCATGTATCAGTTGGCCAATTGTCCTAGCTCATAGATTCAGCGTAGCTAGGTGGTTGGGCAACGACTTTGATGCTGTAAAGGGCCACACGACGGGGCTTTCTTGGTGTGAGGCATGGCTTCATGGCTGCAGTAATTGAGGCGGTTGACACATGTAAGCGGCCACATTCTTCACGAGTGTTAGAGAAAGTTACTCGATGTGCAAATGGAGAAAAAAAACTTGATAGCAAAAAATAGCCTTCCATTGGTGCCCAATGAAATATTATCCAAATTTATGTTGATATTATCATAATGATAATATTAGGGTTTACTAGGATAGACATGCAAGAATCAAGATTATTGCTGGAGGCTCACAGGGAAATAAGCATGATACAGCAGTTAGCAGCTCTAAGTGAAATCAAATGATGTGTGCGACAGAAAAAGAAAGTACTCAAAACTAGAAAGTTGGAAAAGTTGCGGAGGTAGCATATCTTAATAGGCAGGATAAGCTGCAGGGTATAAATATTGGATACTTGGATTGTCCAATCTCAAGGCCATTATGAGTTAGGTCTATCAATTATGAGCAGATTGATAATATAAACATTTTTGCTGTCAATCCAGTATGATATTCAATGTTCGATATTTTATTCAAGATTCAGCAGTAATCCTTTGCGAGTGGGGTGGACACCCTGCTACTTCTGTTCTCACATAGGTGTAACTGATATCTCAGCGCGTATATGGTTTTCATCTAGATTCAGATAGACATCAATTTGTGGTAATTTCCTACAATCATGCGGACTCGAGAAAGTGACTTATCTGGAAATAACTCATGCTTATTTTGATGCGGAAGGAGGTGAAAATTCAGTCTCAACCCTGAGTTAAGTGAAAGGCTTTACGTGTTTTGCCGATCTTGAATGGATGTTAACAAGTCAACGTGTTTTGCGATATCTTCAACTTGAGTTAATTTTCAAAATCTTGACCAAGACAAATTGCCTTCTTCTGTAGATACATTGTAACAGGTAATTTCATATTTCATCCAGTCTTGACAAGAGTCGGAAATTTCGCCGCTCTCCTGTAGTTGACATATCACATTAGTTTTTCGGACAAGCGTTTCACCTTAGTTGATACTACATGAGTTGGTTTTTATAGCCATGTATGACGGCTATACATCCCACAAAATTGTGTCATCTCACCTTTGCTTCTGAATTTATATTTCTTTTCGGACCGCCAAAACCACGATTCTGATACCTGTTACGCACCCGCTTCATTTTCACCGACGCTCGGTACAGGTCCGCGCATATCCCCACCAACCTGCCCATTTTGACCCAACGTGCGTCATTGAAGTTCCTGATCCCGACCTTCTCAGTTTATCAGGCCCTTTCTTCCGTCAAGAGTTCTTAACGTTAAACTGCCATAAGCTGATACATTTGGGTATTTTGCTGGTGCCTGAAATAATTCGGTAGATGACAATCCTGTCACGTCTTACCGCTTGCCTCAAAATATCTCTCATCTGTCTTCCCTAATTCCTGCCAATTTGTGGAAATCCCTGTTCCCAGCCTGGTCGTTAGGTTGTACGACACATTGGGGTGAACATCACTGCGGTTTCTGTGTTGCGTGAAGCGGATTGAAACTCACAGTTGACAACAAAAATTGGCATTACCCAGGGAGAAATTTCTGTCTGAAATCCTTAGTGTCGATATATTGGTGCTGATGCTTCTTGCGTCTTCCTAGAGGTCAACCAAATACCTCTAGGTTATCAGTTGTAGTTTCCTGTGGCTATCGATGCGCATCATCTCATTTTGAAGTGTGGGGTCACTTCCATCAGTTCCGTTTGTGTTATAATATCCCACAGAAGATCCAGTGCGAATCACATACAACAGACCTCGATAACGATCAAACATCAGGGTATACAAACCTGATCCAGTAATCCGTATGCTTCAGAGGTACGTATTGGTAATGTCTTACCTATGAATGCCCCATATATCGCCTATTTCCACTCTAATCCCATGTTAAATCAGTCATGGATCATGATAAATTCTGGATAGTATCCATAGGCTACGGGATGCTACTTAGAGGGTAACAAGTCTGCATCCTCTGTGGTGTCATTGAGTGATTGACCTCAGCTGTATGTCACATTGTTTCCATCTTCTGGTATAATGAATTATTATCAATCACACACAGAAAACAACATCACAATCCCCAAGTGCTGCCCAATAATATCAGAGGAGCTTTTGTAACATGAGTCATGCCAGGAATTAGGCTAGGGTGGTATTGGGATGACAATATTGTTGCCGAGATGTGCGATCGTCTTGGAAATGTGGTGTATATCCATATTTTTCATCTCACCAGCACTACCAACATCTAGTCATCGGCAATATCATTCTCATCCTGCATTTTTGTACAGAAAGTACCACCGTGCTCGTGCTTATGTTATATCAAGACAAAGCAGACGGGATTTTGCTTCCAGAAGACCAGGAAAGCCGCATGATACTCCATAATCTTGGCGCCACATGGATATATTGAGATTAATGTAAGGACTTAGGCTATATGATTGCATTCCATCGTTCATCACTATTTGTCGTGGCAAATCATTTACATGGTCACCCAATCTCAGATCCACATATCAACACCGAGTCTATTATGCACATAATTTTCCATGAGGACAGAGCTGGTAGCTGCGGTATCGCCTCGGTGCTCCATCGTGTTATTGGGGTGTATGGTAGACATTGGACGATAAAATATAGAAAATGAACTGGCAAGTGCCACTACTTTCTATCACGATTTCAACGTCGTGAATTATGACAGTCTTTATATCAGAATTACAAAGCTGATACTGAGACCGAGTTACCCTATTCGCAGTTGTTCCTAAATACTCTTTCATCCTACCACATGATTCATATAATCTATGAATCCCCCTTTTCAATACAAACATACTAACCCTTGGTTTTCAGTCCACTAAGGTTGTTTGTAGATTTGACAGCCCGCATTCTTTCTAATATTTGAGACCTCAGACTAGTCATAGTTTACGCCCCGAGTGAGATCACATAAAAGTAAAAATTGTGGTTGACCCCTTGAATTCTTTCGAGGTTCTAGTAATATCAAGCTCAGATCCGATTTAGCTTTATTAATCACTTAGTCTTCTCTGAAGTGGCTATCACTTTACTAGAGACATCAGGTATACCCGACAAGACTGAGACAAATTCTGGGTCGAAAGCAAGTTTTGGATGGACTGTTCAAAATGTCCTTCTCTGTAAAAGCTCGCCAACAAGAGACCTGGGTCCATCAGGGCAGCAACATACACTTCTACTCTGACTTTACCCCGCCGCCACTGCTGACACCGGCAGATGATAAGCCGTTAGAAGTTGGCATGCTTACACGGACTGTCGTTGACAGTCCTATAATCCGACACATAATACATGCCCGTATACGATCCGAGGCTCATGCTGATATCTTATATATTGGGGTAGGTTGACAGTATATCTTGAAAAGAACTGACTTGAATTGACGATTTATTCTAGGATGATTTTGTGACTGTATCAGAGTTGCGTGGTGATGGAAATGTCTACGAGATTATCCGCAAATCCGATTTTGATTCTCGGATCCTTCATGTTGGACTTTTGGGACAATTCTTCGAAAGTGAAGCTCATCCGCTATGGGAGGACGACAGGCGGCCGAAACCTAGCGAAGTCCCATGTGCTGCCAGAATTGATATAGAAACTGTGGATGATTATGGCATCCCGTTAGGTCAAGGCATTTTGCCTCCACAGATTCTTGTTCTTGTTCTTGAGTCACAACAGCTTGTTTTTCTATTTCTTGCATCGAGTGGATCATCTGTGGAGTTTTGTTCTTCTCGTTACTCCCTGAAACCTGCTGGCTCACAACATATAGACTTCCGCGAGATGGACTACACACAGATCATGCAATTTACGGTGGATCCGCTGAGTCGATATATGGCGGTATCTTTTGCCACTTGTGGCTTTTGCGTCTATGAACTCGAAAATCGTGAAGCACTCGAGCATCAATTCAAGACCACTGGGAGGATTACCCCAGTACGAAGCTATAGGGCAAAGTTTACTCATGACATAGTCCTGAAGTTGGCATTTTTGTTCCCTCATCAAAACACTATTGATTCTGTTATGTTGAACATGGTTGTACTAGTGTTGGCGCTTGTTAGAAACGGCGAAACACGCATCACTGCGTACGACTGGCAGGATAGGGCCGATCTCAAGGGGGTATTGGCTAAAGGCAAGAAGTTGCACAAAGTCCCCACGGAGTACGAATTGCCTCTATTCATGGTTCCATTAGGGCTGAACTCCAATCTTCTCTTGATCACTGAATCAGTGCTCACTGTGTGCTCAGGTCTCAATCACGGGACGATATCATTTTGTGATATACCATTACCAGATTGTCCACCTAGTGATTGGTATCATGGACATGGAAGACCGCTATGGACTTCATATAGCCGACCTACTCGCACGTCTAAATTCTCTTCTGAACACGATCTTATATATGTAGCTCGTGAAGATGGTGTCGTCATATATATCGAGTTTGACGGGAATGAGAATGCTGCCGCTGCCATTGAGATGGGCGACGCAACTCTTGAAACAAGTGTTGATACAGCATTCTGTGTAGTACCTGCATACCGATTTGATGCCATATTTATTGGGGGTGATTGTGGAAATGGTTCAGTATGGATCGTGAATCCACGTCAGTCTGCTGTACGAACCAATGTACTACAGAATTGGGTACCATCCCTTGATATAGTCTCTTCCGATGGCTCGCCATCCTGGAATGACAAACACATGATTCCATGGTCACAGTCGCCCATCATGGATGATGTGGCTACACCTTCCTCTAAACTCTACACAGCCTCGTGCCGTGGTACCAACGGTGCCATCTTTGAGCATCGCGTTGGGATTCGAGCGAACATCTTGCAAACGTACGAGGCATCTAGGGTTGAACAAACCTGGATCTTTCCAGTGGAAATAGCATCACAACATCCGCAAGTTACATTTGATACGAGGCCCATGATGCCTAAGCCCACCCATTTCTATATTCTTTCTTCTTCTCGCTATCGGTCTGATGTTCTTCTGGTGACGCATCATTCAGAGACACGTCACAGGGTCCTCACAAAATTGGAAGATTTGCCCTTTGAATTTGAGGTTGAGACGCTGGCATGTGGTTATAAGAATTGCCCTTGCCCTGATAATGACTGCTCAGATCCACTGCCCGTGTACCAACTAACTGCAGATGATCTTGTCATGTTCAAGGGTTCAGAAAAGTAGGTATATTTCAATGTTGATTCTGGGATTAATTTGACTAATTACTTTGCTAGAGTTACTGTACCTATTCCCGCCATCACCAATATAGACCACAGTGTGGCAGAAAATGGCAGTTTTGGCTGCGATATTTTGGCATTCACTGTGTGCTCTGGAAACCTTTTTACCTGTTATCTACTAGATTTCAATGATTTAGTCTACAATTTCCGAGGCCAGATCATAAGTGATGGTGAGATAA
This sequence comes from Ambrosiella xylebori, assembly GCA_002778035.1. Taxonomy (NCBI): domain Eukaryota; kingdom Fungi; phylum Ascomycota; class Sordariomycetes; order Microascales; family Ceratocystidaceae; genus Ambrosiella; species Ambrosiella xylebori. The sequence continues at coordinate 122,761 of PCDO01000014.1, forward strand.
CGTATCTTCACGTCAATACAATTTCTGGTATCAAGCATCTATTTCTCGGTATTCGCCGAAACGATGGCACATCCAGTATTGCTTTGTACAACATTGATGACTCTTCATCATGGTGTCAACCTTGCGCCGAGTTTAAGATTTGCCATGATGAAATGGCCGAGTTTAATTCTTCCGAGCCTGTTGATATCGAACCGTTCAAAAGTCTCACCAAAGTATTCGAGTCCGAACGGTCAATTGCCATAATGGGTGGAACGCGGGCAGGATTTATAGTCACTTTGACTCTCAACAAAAGCTCTCTTACTTGTGTTTCCATGTCTCTTCGACGCCTTGGAAATCTGCCAGTAGCACTTGCTGTCGTCCTACCATTAGATTCTGATTCCAGTGCAACATCTAAATCCATCATATCGCCCCGAGTTCTAGCCACGTCTGACGATTCTGTTGTGGTGTTGGAAGACTTTATAGAGCGAGCTAACGGAAAAGGGGACTTTCGTCGTACTACCAGGGCTCTTACTACTACTATGGAAAGGCTTAGTGCTCCTTTGCCCGAAGTATTTGGATTAACAGTAGTTCCGCATGGATGGCCATCAAGATGCTCTGAGAATCCAGGAGTTTTGATGATTACGGAAAAGGAGCTTCTGTTTACTGAACTGGAAACTGCGGCTCGTCCGGTACCAAGACAGCTTTCGACTAATGGCTCGCCCAAACATGTATTGTATTCTCAGAAGTTGGAATGCTTAGTCACTTCGGTCATCAATGAAGGGCGTCCTTTTTTGAAATTTATCGACTCCAAGGATGGTACTGATCTAACCTATCCAACCTCACGCAATGGTCAGACCAGGAGTTTATTTATTGATGGCCTGGGTGAAGTTGGTGAAAGGATACTTTGCCTCAAAGAATGGCTTTATACAAAGGATGGAAAATCTTGGTTGTTTTACCTTATTGGAACTTACCGAAATCGACTACTGATTGTATCAGCTGAGAAAGAAGATGACCCCTCTAATCCCGGTCGAAAGCGTATCCGCTGTTGGCTACGCCACAAGGTTGAGTCCGTTTCAGGACCGATCTGGAATGTGTATACCGTTGGAGATAATGTGTTTTACAGCACTGGCATGTGTATCAACTGGGCACAAATCAGTCTCGCCGAAAGGAAACTGGTCACGCAGGCTTCTTCCGAGCTCAAGTCACAAACCGTCAGCATTGAAGCATACCGTGATAAAATTGCAATCATGACCTGTGATCATTCTCTATTTGTGATCACCTACGGATTGAACCCTCAGGGAGTACCAGAGATGAAGTTGGACAATATGGATCCTAAGTCCATTCTGGGAAGTGATATGATTCATATTGGACCCGATGATGATCATCCTTGCCATTTACCAATTACTCTATTCTCGGATAGAGAGAAGTCAGTATCCGGTAACTGGATTCCTCCTACTCATAACCAGGATATTCACACATTGTTCGATATCACCTTGCGTTCCTCCATTCGCAAGTTTTGTCGAGGAAAGACTAACCCTCCATGGTGTCATAACTGGGCCAAACCTCGCTTCGGGAGAGTTCCATCAACGATAGACGATGCGGAGATCTTTGGCATCACACTGAATGGCATTATCGAGCACTTCACAATGCTAGATCTCAAAGCCTGGAGATTCTTGGTTTTAGTCCAAAGAATGGCTGAGCAGTCTGAATTGGTCTGTCCTTATTCCTACGAAGGGTTCGCTTCACGATCCTATGCTACGGTATCAGACATGCGTCCAGCGCTTGATCGACTGACACTGCATGTGGATGGTAACAAATTGAAGCGTTGCCTAGACAAAAAAGCTCTGGAGCATTGCTTCAACACTGAGATTTCAGTGCAACTTATGAAGGAACTGCTTGATGATCTCGACACCGATCGTTATTGGGTGCGAGAAATTGACGCTGAAACAGATGAGAATGTCAAGCACCAGCTGTACTTTGAACTTGCGTATGATGTATTGGAGTATTTCTTGAGACCGGTACTATGACTGAATTTTTGTGTTACTAGGGGATGGCCTTTTTTCTTTAGCTAGCTAATAAAGCAGACCTTTAATTTATTGTGTAAATGCGGTCATGCATCAAATTTGATCATGTGTCCTAACTACATCAACACGCAGGTACTAGTCGGACATGGATACAGATACTATTTTGTGTTACATTGCTAGGGTATCTTAGAACCCACAAAATGAAAAGTCAAAAATTCTGTGTATTATGTAAATTATAAGGGTTCAAGTTTAAGGGTGACGTCATTTGGAGATATTAAATGTTATATTGAATGAAGGGCATTTTATCGTGTTAGGCTGCATGTGGTTTATTGATGAGGTAATATGAATTAAGAACTATTGAAGATGATGCCACATAATGCTATTTTTGGTATCTGAATTGAAAGGATATTGAATTGGAATGAGTATTGTGGCTCTGTGCTGGACTAATATTTCAGCATTTCGTCCAGAGACACCGTTGCACTAATCTAGAGAACTTTAAGACAGCCTCTGCTTTAGGAATCAGAAAAGTTTGAGAAGTTTTTAAGTGAACTAAAAATAATATTGGTAAGATTTTGATGCAGATGCTATTTGCCACCAGAATTAGGGTTTACGGCGATCTATTAAGTAATAATTGATTTGGGCACTAAGAACAATGCTTAGAACAGGCTGCCGCATGATAGAGAATAAAATCAAGGAAAAGAAAAATCGGACTTTGAAGTATGTAAATTTTTTGTGGTGGCTTTAGAATCTTTGAAACCATCAGTATTCTATAACAAAAGTTCCTTTTTTTATATTATTGTTTGTAATGAAGCTCCTTCCTCTATTGCATCCACTATAAAATCCAAGGACGTCGTTACCTGGCAAATTTTCGGCTATTAAAATAACCCCGCGAAGCCGATCGACCCTGTATTAACGACCCTGCCAACTCCACGACGGCGGACCTTAAGCATATTGCTATCAACACGATCTCCCAGAGAAACCGTCGAATATCTAATACTTACTAAAGAACCAACCATCCAGCATGGCTCCTAAGAAGAAGGGCGGCAAGAAGGCCGCGATGGACTGGGAAAATGAAATCGGCGAGACCATCCCCGGTGCCGAGCCTGCGCTTCAGGACCCCCCTGCCGATAGCGAGAATGCCACTGATGGGGCCGAGGGAGAAGAGGAAGAAACTGCCGGTGGTGGTCTGATGGCCATCATGCGCCGCAACAAGAAGAAGAAGGCGGCTGCTGAAGCTGCGTCTGCCCCGCCGCCAGCTCAAGAGCCCGGCCGTCTGTTGACCAAGGCCGAGAAGGAAAAGCTCAAGAAGGAGCGTGAAAAGCAGCGCAAAAAGGAACAGGTAAGCAGTTCCAGTAAATTTATTGATTCCAAGTATCCAGAAAACTAACAAGTTGTTTCCATAGGCTGCTGCTAAAAAGGCCAAAGGTGGCAATGCACCTGCGCCTACCCCCGCTCCTGAGGCTAAGGTGGAGGAAACTGCTCCCGCTCCTGCGCCCACCCTGACTACTGCCGATACTAGTTCTAAGAAGAAAACCCCCGCCCATCTTCGGGCTATTCAGAAGCAACAAGAGGAGCGTAGAAAACGTGAGGAGGAAACCGCCGCTGCCCTGATAGCCGAGAAGGCCCGCCTTGAGGAGCTTGAGCGGAAGGAGGCCGAAGAGGCCAAGCGTCGTGAGGAGGTCAAGGCTGCCAAAAAGCAGCGTGAAAAGGAGAGGATTGAACAACTCAAGAAGGAAGGCAAGTTCTTGACTAAAGCTCAGAAGGAAGAGAAAGCCCGTAATGAACGCAAGCTGCAGCAGATGCTTGCTGCCGGCATCAAAGTTGGAGCTATGGAGGATATTGACAAGGAAAAGGCCAAGAAGAAGGATGTTCGCAAAAAGGGCCGCGTCGGCCCTAACAAGGTGGATGAACAGAAGGCACTCGAGGAGGCTGCTGAGCGTGCCCGTCTTGAAGCTGAAGCTCTAGCAAGGATTGCTGCCGAGAAGGCTGCTAAGGAAAAGGCCGAGGCCGAGGCTGCAGAGAAGGCCGCCGCTGCAGCCAAGGTTACCGAGGAGGACGATATCAAGGACAGTTGGGATGCTTCTTCTGATGAGGAGGAAGAGGAGAAGGAGGAAGAAGTGAAGAATGAACAAAAACAAGAGAAGGAATCCGAGGAGTCCGAGGACGAAGAAGATAGAAAGACTCGTGTTGCTCTTGAGGCTCAGCGCAAAAAGGAAGCTGCTGAACGCCGTGAGAAGGCTCACCAGGCCGCTCTTGCTGCCCGCTCCGCTGACAACTTACGTTCTCCCATTTCTTGTATTCTGGGTCACGTCGATACTGGTAAGACTTCTCTTCTGGACAGAGTCCGTCAGACCAACGTTCAGGAAGGTGAGGCTGGTGGTATCACTCAACAGATTGGTGCTACTTACTTCCCCGTTGAGGCTATCAAGCAGAAGACTCAGGTCGTCAACAAGGATAACTCCTTTGAATTCAAAGTTCCTGGTCTTCTTATCATTGATACCCCCGGTCACGAATCTTTCTCTAACCTGAGATCTCGTGGTTCGTCCCTTTGCAACATTGCCATTCTGGTTGTGGATATCATGCATGGTCTTGAGCCCCAGACTCTCGAGTCTATGAAGATTCTGCGTGACCGCAAGACTCCGTTCATTGTCGCTCTCAACAAGGTTGATCGTCTGTACGGCTGGGAGAAGATCCCCAATAATGGTTTCCGTGACTCTCTGTCCCAACAGGGTTCTTCTGTTCAAAACGAGTTCCGCAACCGTCTGGAACAGACCAAGTTGGCCTTTGCCGAGCAGGGTTTCAATGCCGAGCTCTTCTATGAGAACCGCAACATGTCCAAGTATGTTTCGCTGGTTCCTACCTCCGCTCACACTGGTGAGGGTGTCCCCGATCTTCTGAAGCTTCTGGTTCAGCTTACCCAGGAGCGCATGGTCGGCAGCCTCATGTACCTTGCCGAGGTCCAGGCCACTGTCCTGGAAGTCAAGGCTATTGAGGGCTTTGGTATGACCATCGATGTCATTCTGTCCAACGGTGTTCTTCACGAGGGTGATAGAATAGTATTGTGTGGTACGGAAGGAGCAATCGTAACGAATATCAGAGCTCTGCTTACTCCTGCACCTATGCGTGAGCTGCGTGTCCGTGGTGCTTATGTCCACAACAAGGAGGTCAAGGCCGCCATGGGTGTCAAGATCTCTGCTCCTGGTCTTGAGGGTGCCATTGCTGGTTCTCGTCTGCTCGTTGTCGGTCCCGATGATGACGAGGAAGATCTCATTGATGAAGTCGAGAGTGATCTCGCCACTCTGTTCAGCCGTGTCGAGACCACTGGCCGTGGTGTCTCCGTCCAGGCCTCCACTTTGGGTTCCCTTGAAGCTCTGCTTGATTTCCTCAAGGATTGCAAAATTCCCGTCGCCACTGTTGGTATCGGCCCAGTCTACAAGCGTGATATCATGCAGACTGGTACCATGTTGGAGAAGGCTCCTGACTATGCTGTCATGCTTTGCTTCGACGTCAAGGTTGACAAAGAAGCGCAGCAGTATGCCGACGAGAACGGCATTAAGATCTTCACTGCTGACATTATCTACCACCTATTCGATGCCTTCACTGCCCACCAGGCCGAGATGCTCGAGAAAAAGAAGGAAGAGTCCAAGATGTTGGCTGTCTTTCCCTGTGTTCTGAGCACCGTCGCTGTCTTCAACAAGACCACTCCCATCGTAGTCGGTGTTGATGTCCTTGATGGTCAACTCAAGATCAACACTCCTCTTGCTGCTGTCCGCACCAACAACAATGGCCAGAAGGAGATTGTCCCCATTGGTAGAGTGTATGTATTCACATAACAGCCCTACAGTTATGGTCTCAAACATGTCACTAACACTTGCCTTCTAGAACTTCCATTGAACGTGACCACAAGCAGATTCCCGTTTGCAAAAAGGGTCAACCCTCTGTCGCCATCAAGGTCGAAATGGGCAACTCGCAGCCCACCTACGGCCGCCACCTCGAGGAGTCCGACAGACTCTACTCTCTTATCTCTCGTGCCTCCATCGACACTCTCAAAAACTACTACCGTGCTGAGGTCACCAACGAGGAGTGGCTTCTCATCAAGAAGCTCAAGCCTGTGTTCGACATTGCATAAATGGTTGTGGTTGGTTATGCAGGCGTTTGCAGGTTTGTATCAGGATTGGAATGAGGTTGTGGGGGGTTTTGTGGGGGAAAAAAGTAAAAGTGGGAAATTTAAAATTACATGTTATTTTGGTTTCTGTCATAATGTTCACATTTTCATATTTTTTAGTGACTGTTTCTGAAGTTCTCCAAATATGAATGTTGTATATATTCGTGTGAGAAGGATAGTAACAAAAAAAGATCAAAAAGATGGAGACACGGGGAATCAAACCCCAGACCTGATTCAAGCCATGGAAGCTCTGCTTCAAAGATGCTAAGGATCCGTCATACCACTAGACCACGTCCCCATTGGTTAGGATGCTTGTGTAACAATGTAACATATTCTCGAGGGACTATGGATAACCCAACGCAACCAATTCATTCTAGAATAAAACCCACCAAGTTATTGAAGTTGACCAGAGATACCAAAAAGAAAACTAATGCTTCGTTTTTTACTGTTATATTTAATTCGATTTTAATCTTGTAGCATCAGAATGTACACGCTATCCGGGATATTCCTCTTTATCTAACCACAAACATTGAGACAGCATTCAATCCAGAAACTCCATAAAGCACCGACGACTTCCTACTCAACGAGTTTATTTAGACTCCTCAGCAGCAGGAGCATCAGTCATTTCCTGATCCGGCTCGGCAGGCTCGGCAGCAGCCTTAGCCTTAGCCTCAGCCTCAGCAGCCTTCTTAGCCGCACGCTCGGCCTCAGCCTTCTCAAGAACAGCCTGGCGCTCAGCCTCAACCTTGTCGAAGTAACGGGCAAGAACGGGGCCAGCCATCATGCGGAGCTCCTCGTACTTGGCGATGTAGACAGACTTAGTAGTATCCTCACCCTCCTCGTACAGCCAGTCCTGTGGGTTTGTAGGTTAACATATGCTCAGTTGCGTTAAGTTACAGTTGGATGTCAACTTACCTCAGCAGCAGTAAGCTTTTCCCGCATCTTGTCCTTCTCCTCCTCGGAAGCGAGGTCAGCCAGCTGGTCATCCAGCTTACTACGGAGATCGTAAATATAAGTCTCAAGTTCATTCTTCTTCTCCTCAGTATCAGCAACCAGCTTATCCTCGGCGGCCATAGCAGCCTCCTTCTCTTGGAGGGTGGTTCTGGTGGTCTCGTCGAGGGAGTGGGTGCCGGAGACGATGGGAAGATCACCCTTGCGGACTTGCTTCTTCACCAAGCGGGTCTTCTTAGGGGTATCATCCTTGGCGTCAGTGTCCATCAACTCATCGTCCTTGATCTCTTCTTCAACCTCCTGGTCCTCAACATAGTAGCCAGACTCGACGTTGAGAACACCATGAATATTGACACGGGCCTTGAGCTTGCAGATCATGAAGTCATCCTTGCCATCTGCCTTGACGTCTTTGACAGAGAAGCGGCCGATCCACGGCTTGACTTCGCCGGGCAGCTGTTCAGGGACAGCATACCGAGCCTCCAGGTCAAAAGGCTGCTTCCGGTAGAAGGTTAGAATCTTAGTGGAGGGCAAAACATTGCCCTGGTTGAAGACAGTAAGGCTGGTATCCTCATCAGGAATATCAGGAGCTTTCTCCCAGGTGAATTCAATGGGGTAGCTGACAATATCCTGGACAGCGAAATCACGGACACGGAAAGCGGGGGACAGAATAGCGCAAGAGAAAGCGCAACCACGAGCAACAGCCTCATCCTGGTTGGAAGTGAAAGAGAGGGGCTTGCCAAAGAATGCCTGAATGCTCTCCTTCAAAGCAGGGACACGGAGACCACCACCAATGACCTCAATGATGTCAATGTCTTCCTTGTTGAGCTTGGCATCAGCTAGAACACGCTCGAGAGGTACAGTCACTTTGTTGAGAAGAGGGGCAATGAGAGCCTCAAAATCAGCACGAGTAATCATAGCGCTGACATCAATATCGTTCATAACGGACTCAATGTTGAGGGGAGCTTGCTGGTTGGCAGACAAGATCTTCTTGACCTTCTCAGCAGCAGTAAGGACACGAGACTTGGCACGGGGGTTGCTGTAGATGTCGATCTTGTACTTCTCCAAAAACTCCTTCTGCAGATGGCCAACGAGGGCCTTGTCAAAGTCACGTCCACCGAAGTGACGGTCGCAGGCGGTGGCCTTGACGGAGAGTTCACCCTTGCGGAATTCAACGATAGAGCAGGTGTAGTCGGCGTAACCAACATCGACAAAGGCAACACGACGGGGCTGCTCCTCGGGACCAGGAAGGTCCAACTTAGTAATACCGTACCCAAGAGCGGCAGCGGTAGTAGAGTTCATTAGACGGAGCATCTTGATACCAGCTATTTCGGCGGCATCCAGTAAAGCACGACGCTGAGCATCGGTAAACCAGGCGGGGACAGACATGACAAGGTCTGACACGGGAAGCTTGAGCTCTTTGGCAGCAGTTTGCTTAATCTTACCGAAGAACATGGCGACGAGTTGGGTAGCAGTGAAACGCTCCTTCTCCCCACAGTAATTAACCTCAACACCAACCTGGCCGTTCATGTCGACGAGCTTAGAGCTAATGTACTCCTGCTCGATCTGAACCTCAGGGTCGCTGAAAGAGCGACCAACGAGACGCTCCAGGCAGCCAACGGTGTTCTTGAGGTTGGAGATCTCCTGAGTCTTGGCAGCCTCACCAAGGTAACGGCTCTTAGGGCCGAAACCAACAAGGGACCTGTCTAAATGTTAGTCAACTTGGTTATATTATGACGGAAGGTTTAGATGAAAACATACGGAGTAGCGCGGTTGGAAACTTCATTGGCGATCTGTTTTATTCAAGATTTGGTAAGCATAACAGTCCTTCTGATTTTTGGCAGTATCACTGACACGATGACAGCATAATCGGATTAGTAGACGGCAGGATGGTGGAAGAAATACATACAACATCAACACCACGGTTTCTCGCAACCGCAATGACGGTCTTGAGCGTACCGAAATCAACACCTTTCACGGGTTATGGATCAGTATTATGTTCTTGGCAATCGCAACTCCGATCCCTCAGTGTCCGGCCGCTCAGTACTAGATTTATGACGCAGAATAACACGAAAATTTAACCATTTTCATCATACAGACACTTGGTGGGGTCAAGTATAATGCGGCCGGCTCGAAAAAAAAACGGGTGCGGGATGGAAGTCGGTTCGGAATCGGAAAAAAAACTCACCAATAACAGACATGGTGGGCTAGAATTCGGAGAGGAAAATGGGTATAGAATGTTAAGGGATCGTGAGATCTTGAGAAGGAGAGATTCTCGAGAATTATTCTTCCTACTTTTGAAAGATTGAAAGTTTGATAGAAAGGAAAATAATAAGACTGTTAGGTCCAGTCAAAGGATTAATTGATGGGATCTAGGCGGGGCGCCAATGGCAGAGAATGGAGGGGTATCAAGGACGTTGAAAGCTCTGATGGCTTAGGGTTGGTTATACAACAGTCCGTTATGATAGAATTGCTGATTCAGTGAGATGGCGTCAATTGCAAAAGGCCAAAGAAAAACAAAAGACTTATGGGTATCGAGCGCAATGTAGTAGTCGACAAAAGAGAAGTTGGAAAAGCAAAAGTTTACAAAAGAAAAACAAGGCACTCAGAGTGTTCAAGTTGGCGGAATCGTCTTCAACTTTATGTATTTGCTGTAGATTATCAGCATACCTCACCTAATTTGGCAGTTACACGTTGAAGTTGAACCTACGGTTCCATTTATACCCCTCTATAATGGTACTTGGTGGTGAAGTACCACACTAATGGAGCGCTAAAGTGGATTAAGGATATGGCGATAATTCTGAATGTTTAGTGCTGCCCATGGTAAAATTTTAGCGTCAATCAATGAATTTTAGTAGCTAAACACAAGTACTACAGGGATCTCGGGAAGTGCAAGTCACTAAAAGATGAAGTACCATTGGCGGCCGTCATCCGTTTGTGCCCAATTTTTGCCCCGCCGCACATAACGTTTGTATGGAGCACTGGCTGCAAATCGAATCGCGGAGAAGTTTCCAGGCGCTTCGAATAACTACGGCTAAGGTCTGGCAGATACAGACTGCATATACTGAGGCTTGGCTAGAGATCTCTTGGTAGTTGGCATTACCAGATCATTAGGTACAAATTAACCTTATAGGGAGTCTAGTACGTAACTAGTTTACTAATTTATCTCATGAGTGATTCTAACACTCTCGGAGGTTTCTGTAATATGGCCCGTGATGTTAATTCTTCAGGAATCTGTGGGCATTGCACAAAGTCTTTCTTATGTACCATTGAAGCAGTTCTACCTGTCTTCAGATATGGCACGCATCAATTACGAGTGCTATTTTTATTAGAACTGCCCCCCACTTAAAACTACCCCTCGAATCCAACAGAAACGATGAATTCCGCATTGGCGACCAGCAGTTTGTCTGTTTTGTCTTCATCGGCTCTGGAGCATTCCATAAGGGTTCCAGAGATTCGAATTATCCAGATTACGAAAAAACTGACCCAGCAGAGACATTGCCTGTTTCGATCATGACAATGCGGCTCTTAGAGCTTGCAAGCAGGCTCTCGCCGAGATTCTTCACCGAACCAATAGGGTAAGGCTCCACTAAATTGTCTTATCGTTATCGGCGATAAGAAATCTTTTATCGCCAGCGCTGAAGCCAATTTTTTTTGTATGGTCGGTTAAGGCGTAGCCCTCGAGTATCGCATTGCATCCCCACCACTGTTCTTCATTCCTAGTCACCAATTCGTTGTTGCATTTGGATTTTATTGCATTTTGTTGACAACGACAGCATTTGAATTTGTTTTATATCCCCTAATTCGCATATCCCATCAAAATGCCCGCTGCTAGAAAGACTGCGGCCACCAAGGCGCCTACCGACATCCAGGTCGTTAAGTCTGATCAGGTACATACCGCTGATCACCACGCATATATCAAATCCGTATCTAATATGATCTTGACTACAGGTTCTCAAGGCTTCCAAGGCCCTCCTTATCCACATTAAGAAATCCGCTAGCGAGAAGTCTGCGACTACCACCAAGAAATCTCTGCTTGACGATCCCGAAGATGAGACCTCTGCCGTCGCCGAGATCCCTATCTGGCTTACCCTGACCACAAAGAGACACATCGCCGACACCTCTCGCCTTCAACCCTCCAAGATTCTGCTCCCCCACAACCTCAACACTAGCGAGCACTCCCGCATCTGCTTGATCACCGCCGACCCCCAGCGCGCCTACAAAAATATCATTGCTTCGAAGGAGTTCCCTAAGGATCTTTCCAAGCGCATTACCCGTGTCATTAGCATCACCAAGTTGAAGGCCAAGTTCAACCAATACGAGGCCCAGCGTAAGCTCTTTGCTGAGTACGACATATTCCTTGGCGACGACCGCATCATCAACAGACTTCCTAAGGCCCTGGGTAAGACCTTCTACAAATCCACTACCAAGCGCCCCATTCCCGTTTTCCTTCAGGCTAAGCACGCCCGTGACACAGACGGCAAGCGCATCAAGCGCATCAAGGAGGAAGGCGACGTCAACGCTGGCACTCCCAAGGAAATCGCCGCCGAGATCAAGAAGGCCATCTCTTCTGCCCTTGTCCACCTTACCCCCTCAACAAACACTGCTATCCGTGTTGGTTATGCCAGCTTTGAGCCCCAGCAGATTGTCGAAAATGTTAACGCCGTCATCGATGCCCTTGTTGACAAGCACGTCCCGCAAAAGTGGAAGAATGTCCGGAGTCTGATGCTCAAAGGCCCCCAGACCGCTGCGCTGCCAATTTACCAGGCGGAGGAGCTCTGGGTTGAAGACAAGGATGTTGTCGCGGATGAGACTGCCAAGGAAAAGGGTGTTAAAGGGGACGCGAGGGCTAACAAGAAGCGCAAGGTGTCTGCTACTGAGGAGGATGGCAAGGTTGAGAAGAAGGAGCCTGCTGTGAAGAAGGCTAAAGCTCTGCCTGCGCCGGCTTCAGAGGAAGAAAAGTCGTTAAATAAGCAGGTTGCGGACCGGAAAGCCAAACTCGAGAAGGCCAAAGCCAAGGCCTCAAAGTCGATGGCGTAAGGGACTGGTAACGTGACATTTTGTTTGATATATGATTTAGTGTGTGAGTGGAAGATGGGGATCTGGAGTAGTTTGGGGAGCGAGAGCTGTTAAAAAGTTAAGACGTTACGGGTGGGCTTAGTAAATATTGTATCTCGGGGCGATCATTCATCTCGTTGGATCTCTTGTAACTTGGCTGGAATTGCACATTATCGGCGTTTTGGGAGTTTCTCATTGTCATTTTTCTCTAGTCTGTTTGTGAGAGACAACATTTAAAGAATAAAACCAAAAGAACTCAAATATCATCTTATGCATTTATAAATTACCACCACCAGTATCTAATATAACAGTATAGCTTGTTCAAACCAAAGATTTTTGTCAATGGCTTATACTTTTATCTAGTTTATATAATCGGTAGTGATCAGAGGAAAACTCTGTTATGTGCAATATAAAATAATGTCGTGAGATTAAAAAATTGAATTCGTAGGGTCCCAGAGTGATGTTACACAAATTGGAAGGAGTGGGTTAATAATAACCCTTTATATTTACCATACACGTGATGTAGAACGTCGGCCTTGATCAATTGCTTGATGGTAGTATTTTTAGTATTTTGACATTATGATGTATTGTATAACCCCCCCTCCCCCCTCCCCGACAAGGCAGATTTCGAGGACAAAGTGACTTGTATCTTTACACAAAAGATATTACTGGATGTGGAAATCATCATTGTTTCATGCAGGAGACGGTGGATAGTGGACAGTGATGAAGTTCCAGCTGGAAGACGGGCGTTATGGAGGATCATGCATTTTGTCTTTAATTTATCGACCAAGAAGAAACGGTCTACCAAAGTGGCTGATTATAGAATGAAATTTCAAGAACAATGTGCGCAGATGGGGTTGGAAGCATAATGTTGGCAAATTCAGTTGACATCCAGTGTAATAAAATCCTATAGAAATAAGGTTGTTTTATCTTATTAGTCTATCTATTATTTACACGAGGACCCGCGAGTCTATATGTTGGCTGCAGGATGGCAATTTCATCAAGACAAATCGGACGTTTCAGTGAAAGTCTTAATCCATCACTACAACCATACAAGACATGAATGCTGGCTCATAGTGAAATCTATATAAATAGACTTTCCAGTCCATAGTTGTCAATAGTTTCTATGAGCATAAAGGCTCAAAGAAGGATATCCCATAAACGCGGAAATAACCCGCTCCTGTCAGACTTCAATACCTGCTATTCAAGAACTTCATTTTTTCATTTACTTATGTATATTTTTGGTATCTTCATCATCTACACGTAACGATATATAGTTTCGATGGTCTTGTTCCTGATCCACTATCAACACTATCAAGCACCTAAACTTTTCACGAACATTTCCTTAAATATGACCTCATCACCATCGTTCTCAACACTCCTTTCAATCATGACCGGGCGAACCTCCCCCCCCCCCCCCTATGTCCGAATTACCATCTTCTCTTTCCTATGCGCAAACACAAAGACAACCTCCTATCTTTACTCCCAAGCGAGCAAGAAAACACCGTACTTTCATGCACAAATATCCTCTTTCCATTATCATCTCAAACTCACACACACACACTCACTCACTCATATAGACAAGGCGAAATCCCCCACAATCTGGTTAACTACCCCACATCACCCGGGCGTTCGTCAGTCACAGTACCCACACAGTATGGACTCTTTCACGACCAGCCAATATTCTCTTTCAATAGAGTCAATGCCGTAGGATCGACTTGCACAACTTTAAATAAGAAAACTGGTAAGCATAACCCTAAAGAGGAAACTATGATACTCTCTCTCCCTGGTCTTCGTGATAATTTCGGGGCGGCGGTACTTTGTGTCTTGGCTTCTCAAGGAACAACGCCCGATGATGATGGTAAAAATGCAAGTAAATATTAAATTTGTTCACTAGCTGGCAATAAAGTACATGATTGAGAAAACTATGTAATGGTGGAAGTATCTGGTTGGCTGGGCGGACTTAAGTTTCCTGTAGTGGCGGTTTGGCAGCTAATCGACTATATGTGATGCGGTTGATATCCTAAATAGCCAGATACCGCGAGAGGAAAGAAGAGAGGAAAGGAGGATCCCCCCACTGCCAACGTTTCTTCATAAAAAGAACATGGCCCTCTGCCCATTTTTATCTCCCGACTCTCGTTTCTCTTCTCTTGCTCCTCATCCGGCTCTATTTACTATCGAGTACTCCACTTCTTTGATCCGAGAGAAACAGTCACCTTAACCATATCCGAACAACCGCAATCCTCACAACTCACCATGTCCCCCCCACCGCAAAGCTACACGCCAGCCCCAGCACAATACCAACCCGTTCCGCTGCCAGTCGCAGCGGCGCCGCAGAAGGTTGTGCCGGCAAAGCAGAAGGGTCCGCAGCTGGTCATTACGACGCCGACTTGGTACACGGTGCTGTGTATTGTTAGTTTCATCTTGACGTTACCAGTGTTAGGAATTGCAGGGTGGATTACCCACGGTGTCTACATCGACTGCAACGGTCTTGCCATTGCCGAAGTAAGTTAGTTGCACATCAACCAGCGGGACAATGTCAAACTGACCCATTCAATAGTGCATCCTCACTTGGATTGCCCTTGCCTACCTCGTCCTCTCCGAAAAAGTCACCGGCCTCCACCTCCTCTATCACATCTTCGCCCACCTCGCTGTCATAACTTTCCAAACCATCATGTGGCTTGCCACCATGGCCTACGTCGCCCACACCCGCTCCACCTTCAAATACGACGTCCTGGTCTCCAACTGCTACAACGACGGCAGTCTCACCAACAGCAACTACTGCACCATCTGGAAACGGGGCATCCCCGTCCTCGGCAAAGGTCCCCTCGCCGCCCTTATCGTGGCCTCCGTTATCTCGGCCATTCAGATGTACGTATCCGCCGTCAGTCACAGTTATATCGTACTGCTCACTAACTTTTTGTTACTCTTCAGGATCCTCTGGATCATCCTTGGCTCCTGGCTCGTCAAAACCTACCTTGCCACCCGCAAACCCACCGCGAGCCCCGCCGCGAGCCCCGCCACTCTCGAGGCCCAATCCCTACCCCTTACCACCACCTATGAAAAACCTCCGGTACCCCCTCAACCCACCACCACTTACACCACTGCTCCACCCGTCTACCATCAAGCCACACCTCAGCACTCTCCTCCGCAAACCACCTTTGTCCAGTCAACGCCATCACCCACGCCTATGTCGGTGGTTTCCGCAGTGTCCACAGGATCACCGATTCCAGGGCAAGGGACTGTTTATTCAGCACCGACAGTAATTTCGGAGGCGAGTGAGTTGCCTTCACCAGAGCAGCAGGGCATGAATCCGCCGGTAGAGATGCATGCTGGGCGGCATTGAGTGATTAGTGAGTGATAGCAGCTAGATAGGGTCTGCAAACGGAAGATCGAAAGCTAAGAGTCAGGAGTGAGATCTAGAAATGTAATGTCAATTGTATACAACGGAAACGGTCAAAAGGAACCGGATTTTATGGGATGTTGCGATAAACAAAAGCCAAAGTGTAAATAATCAATAGAGAAATTACTAAAATATACCCAACACCAAAAAATCCAAAAAAAAAGTCATGAATCATGAAAAAAAAGAGAAAACCAACACCATGTTCCCAAGGCATCTCCAATGCCCCGTCCAAGCCTTGTACTGTGGTCCAATAAAAATATGTACTCCGAACTCACTACAAAGGCTGGCCCAACGCATCAGAAGACTTCACCCCCACTAACGCGCTCACTTCCGTAATCTTCAACGGCGCCTTCTGTTCCGGTTGCAGTGCACCTTTCCAGTTGGCCGCCTGCATCTCGGGCACCAATTCACCCATCTCAGGCTCTTCAATAACCTCTTCAAGCTTCTGCTCTGTCTTATTATCTTTAGCTACACGCCAGACAACTTCCATGCGGTCTAAAGCACGACCACCTTTGGCCGAGGATCCTCTCACACCATCCATGGCCTCCCATGGAACTTCAAAAATACCACTCTCGCCATCACCTTCAAAATAGGCATTGAACCAAACATAGGCTAATGATGTCATAGCATTGAAGGGGAGAGGCGACGGGGAGAAGCTCCGGCGTTCCAGAGAAACTTGGACATCGTTGTTCTCAATGCGGACGGGTTTGGAAGGACGAAAGATTACCGCGGGGCCTCCTTCTAAACGACCATCCTCTTTGTCAGAAAGACTAGATTGTTTACGAGCAGGTCCGATGACGGAATTGTTGGGAGAGGAGATGACACTATCGTTATCGGAAGAGCGAGAGGAAACAGAAGAGGTAAAAGCCTGGAAGAAGCTCACGTTCCCGAATGCTGAGCCAAACCAAGTCTTGCTGGTCTTGACATTATATTCTTGCCACGCCGTGCCACTAGTACCGGTGTGATGACCCGACTGTGGCACGATATACGATCTGACCAGCGGTTCTGAGGAATCAATATTGTTGCGCATGCCTGCCTTCTCGTCTCTTGGCATTTGAGTGACAACTTCTCGCTCGTCACGCTTAAAGCGGTGGACAACCTCAATCTTCTTGCCTTCGTCGGCGTAGGCCTTGATTTCGAGCTTAACGCCAGGCCGTAAACCCCAAGTCCGGATCTCGACAATCTCAATAGCACGATCAACATACTTTTTGCCACCTCTGGTCCAACGATCAACATAGTCAATCCAACGAAGCTGACTGGGGATGGAGATACCTTCACCATAACCGGGTTTCATCCGTCTCGCAGTAAAGCGGTCGAGGGCCTGCTGAACTTGCCATCCACACTCCGAGATAAGGTAACTGCAGGCAACACTTCCACTACGGCCTTTCCCGGCCTTGCAATGCACGACTACCACTCTTCCGTTGGCAGAAGGGCAATCATCAGGCAGATCAGTCTTGGGGTTGAAGAAACTAGTTTCGGAGCCACTGTCATTGTCCTCCTTGAGCCAATTTCTCATGCTAGCCATCATTAGTGGGACAAGGCGAAACGGGGGAGGCTGGTGGTCAGGCCAAGGGTAATGATGGATCCGGTTTTCAACAGCCTCATCAGGATACCCGGTGCCCTCGGCACGGAACTCCCAGATAGCCCACTTTTTGTAGTGCCTTGAGTCGAGGAAGGTCAGAAGCTGAGGTAATGGGTTACGGTATGAGCTCTTAAAAAAATCTTGAGCAGGACCGGAGCTACACATTTACAGTTAGAATTTGCGAAGTAGATCATGATACAAGCATTGGAAACAGAAACTTACGTGACGATGATTTGAGGAGTAACATAACAAAGGTCAAGACCAGTCTCCTCGTGAAGGACACGAGGGCCGGCAACCAGCTGTCTAAGAAACGGCGCCATATCGCAAACTAGTTGTGAATGAGTGAGGACAAACTCGGCAGTCTTCTTGAAAAGTGCGAATGCTGTGTCGTAAATTGAACCATTAGGGAGGGAGGTGGGGTGTAGAGTAGTATTATATGTTTTTTCTGGAATAAGACCCAGTGGACCCTGATGGGATGGTGCTGGTACCGTCTCTGATCTGTGCTTGACAAGGACCAAATGGGTTGAGGGTGTAAGTTCGGGTGAAGCAAGATAGGATCCAAAGATAGGGTGTATGATATCGGATGGTGTTTTAAGTGGCGAGGATAAGTGTGATATCCTCACAAGACGGCTGCATAAAGTGACTGGAACCGGGTGAGGGCTACAGTTATGGGAATGTGAATGGACAAGAACGTTAGACTCAAGTCTTGCAGTAGCTACCAAAGTCCGCTGTTTTTGATGTGACGATGCTGCTCTTGAAAACACCAGGGTGTGTGATAATAATACTTGAGTTAGATACAGAGGAGTGCGTCTTGACATGTAAGAAGCCCCGGTCCTCGAATTTAGCAAAGATGGGAAAACTCAGGTGAACATGAATGTAAACTTCCCAGCGGTGCCAATGTTTCCTGTTGCCAATGCAATATCACAAAATATGACCGAGAATCACCTGGTAAGGAGTAGGAGTCTTAATCCAGATCAACAGGTCCGTGTGGCTCTCTCCGGGTAAACTTCAATCTTGTGTCTCAAACAGACTGGGAAGGAATATGATAGGAATACGATGCTGCCCGTCTCGATGCGGCCGATCCTGGACAATCGTGGAAATGGACCGGGATAAAGTCAATTTACGATCCTGTCGTTCAAAGGCTGGACTCGGATGCAACTATCGGATGATGACAAGTTAATGTAAGTTCAGAGAAAACTTTACGTTATCAACTCTTGTCTATCAGACAGATCCAGATCGTTCGGATATTGAATACATACATTTTGATCGGGTTAATTGTAATCTACCTCTGAGGGGGGAAGGGGAGCTGGGAATAATAAAGCACTTCTTCAAAGATAGTTCGAGGACACTAAATGCACAATTTCGTGATTCTATCGACACAAAAGGTAACGAAGCTTTGGTAATATCGTGTAATAGACAAATCCCAACGCCAAGGTGTAACGGTTCAGCGAAATGAAGGAGAAAAAAGAATTGCAACCATTTGAATTACACAGGAATCACCAAAAAGAAAACCAAAAACGAAAATCATCGTCACAGGTAGAATGTGGAAAAATTTTCCATGTATATCTTTACATTATGTTTTGTGTGGAGACTACTGCCCTTTTTTGTCTCTCTCTCCATGAGTCGAAGAAAGAGCTCACGAAAGATCATGAGGCCTCACAATGAGCCACACAGTCGGTACCTCCCCTCCTTGACATTACCAGCGCAGCAACTTCCAATATTAAGCTCAAGCAATGGATACTAAATATAATAAACTAGTAGAATAATACAGCGACTCCTTCCTCTCTCTCAATCCACCGTGCACTGGCTGTAAACATTGACAGCCTCCTGTCAAACGTAAGTAAATAACAGTGATAGTTAACGTGTGCCCTGTCAAATTGTTTGTGGTCCACCCTACCAAATTTTCAGGTTACTCAATGCAATTCAACCGCTTTGGGAAAGCATCCTGCGCTTTTCATCAAATATACGCATGCTCAACCTTTTCACTACGTGTTGTGGCGATGTTGTCATGAAAATTACACTCTGACAATAACAGCATCTCAACTGGGTTTTCTTTGATATCATAAATCTATAGTTAATAACCGGCACATAGACCATTGAAATGGCATGGGTTAGATACTAGATTTCTTCATCACGACTCTACACAGAAAACCAATAATTGCAGCAGGCTGTTTCTGGTCATATTGATCGAAAAAACAAAAACAATAAAAAAGGAAGCTAGCCAGGTACCTGGTTGTTTCTCTCGTACCATTTCAAGGTTGTCTTGCATATCCGCCTCCCGCACCGCCTGTGCACTAGGAACTAGGTCGTGTAAGCGTCCACTCCCTGGTACTATGTGGACCTCCGCTTTTTTTTTTTTAGTTCATTCAATGTATAGGGCCTTTTGTTTGTCAAATTTTCCGCTTTTAATATATTTCATAGAAACTCTTCTCTTCTAGAAATAATTGGGGGTGGGGATCGAATCAATTTATTCCTTTATGTTCTCGAAATGGATAATATCATGATCTGTCAACACTCGCCTGTGGGTCTGGGAATGATATCCCGGGCATTGATGGACTTTTCAGAGTTCCGAGCTGCGAGAAGCACCCATTTAGGATCTTTTAAACGACAATCACTTTTTCATCTCATTTATTTTATTTAACCATCCGCTATATATGATTCTGACTGCATGAGTGGGATTGTTACATCTTAGTCCGGATCCTGCGTTAATATATCTCTCTCCTTCAACCTTTCAGACCAAACTGGGCAGCTACTACATGTTGGTGATGTTAATGCATTCACACTTTAGTTACCTTAGTCTTCCAAGGCGGTCACTCTAGATCGTGTAGCCTGCATATCAACATGTATTCTTACCTAACCTGCTATCACGTGCGTTATATTTCTTTTCTCTCTGAACATTGTCAGTCACACCTACGTATTACGATCTGCTTTAACCGCCCTCCTGCATACCACCTCAAGCAGACATTTATATAAATGCGACGTCGATATTCTTAGCCTTGTTCGATAAACTTGACTTGCAGCTTATCAGCCATCTAACATTACAATAGCTTAAAAGTGATCTCTACAGTCTAAAGGCCTTATCAAGCTTCAGATAATTCTATTAACTCTTAAATGACATGTTACGACATAATCAAATTCCGATTATCATGTCTGTTTCTAGCCGAACTAAAAGACATGCAGTTTCTCATGCTCCAAAAAATAAAGCAACTAGTCTATATACTCCTTATAACCACAGCCCCATTGAAACCCGGCATCGGAAATTGACAGCCAATATTTACGAGCGCTGAACACAATGTTATAATCAAATTCAGACCCGAGGCTTTGGAACACCCACTTCTGGTCTCAACCCACGATGCCCCCTCAGAAAACAGTCTGTTCTCCTACCCCTCGCATTAACCCGCATCATGTACCATAGTGATGCAAGCCAAAGTTGTTCACCATGGACTGACGATGCCAACAAGTCACCAGACCAAGATTGGAATTCTTTTCCCTAGCATTATTATGCTGGTTTTGATTAATATGGGAATTCCCACAGGGATAAACAGTCTATGTGATCTTCCAAAGTTCTTTGAGTGTGACGTTAGGTAAAGGGTAATCTTGTCATATCCCTGTGCTTGGACAGCGACGGCTAATATCAATATATTTGAGTCCCTATTGAGCAGGACTTTAATTCGAGGTCTGTGTGTCATTGAAGGTTTCATTTCAACGTTCCGGCAAGTCTGGAAATATCAGATTATCCTGTCCGTATATAGGATAGGAGGCCTGTATAACCCTAGTACGGTGTACCCTAACTGTGAATATTGACAGTAAACATGATTTCACATGATATTACGATATGGTTCAAATGTCAAAGATAACAGACTTCCGGAAATGGGGTAAGTCGGAGATAAAGAGAATATATTATACTTCATAATCACTGTAACAAATTCTTGGCTGTGACCGCCTGGACTTTTCTATTCATATTGAAGGTTTTAGTTACCCGATTTGATGACTTACATAACCTGGGACACTGAAGATATGCACCATGCTGGTAAACCCATGGTTCTCTAGCAACATAAATGGTGTTCCCTGGTGAAGTATATATATATATAGCAAAATTTGCATCTCTGACAACAAGCATGCTGAAACAAGGCAGGTTTTGATAGATTTGTCGACTTCCGATCATTACATCATAACATTCTTCCTTGTTCACCCTTACCCAAAGCATCGGAACCTCTGGACAAAACCTGACTGCCATGAAGTCCAGCGGTTAAAACCTTTCTTCCAGACTCATCTTGCTACACAAATAAACAAGCTGTGGTGACTATCAACACATTGACTAATGCGGAGACTGGAATGTCCCCTGACTTTGTCAAGTTCTCTACAGACAAAAATCCACACAGAGAATCGATATCCGGACAAGGTACACTTTACTAGCGTGAGGTTTGCAGCTACTGTGTGTTACATGTCATCTATACCATTTACCATCGAATAAACCAACTAATATGCCAGGATTTGACAATACATGACTAGACCCATGGAAGAATAGTTGGGCTTTTCTGATATCGATGTTATGGGTAGCTTTGGAGCACACACAACCTTAACTAGATAACCAACATGTTTTCCAGAGCTGTCAACTTACGTGGTTGACATGCACACTGGCAGTATGTGGTGGATATCCAAGGATCCGATATCATACCAAGGATATCTCCGACTTGAACCTTCTTGGCCTCGACATCCGAAGTTGAGTTATGTATATGTCCTGAGACCTACATAACAGTATAACACTGTGAGATATAGGCACTAGCTCGCATTCGTGATGTGAAGGGACATGTGCTGATGCGAGGTCACTGCAGTAGTCTTGTTATTCTCATTGGCGTGATGGTTGTATGCGCATGACCAACACTGTTGTCATTCGCTCTTAGATATTTATGTCAAAGGAAATCATTACTAGTATGGGAAACGGATAATTCAAAGTTAAGCTTTATGTAAGCTCGAATTAGAGGACATCATTAGAGGACTATAAGTTTACATGGTATTAATTTTGATAAAAGGGCCCCGCTATTAGTGAACTATGGCATTAACCGTAATATATTGAAATGTACTTGTAATAATCACTTGAATATATTGACTTGATGAAGCTTATGTCACCTTCACATAACATCTAGATAAATTTCAATACTCAAGCTGAATTTCTATCCTCTGTTTTCACAGCACACGAAGTTAACCTCATAGCGGCTCATATCCCATATTCTACACAAGACAATCCTATCAAAAGTCCTTCGGCCCGTCCTCGCTCAAAGCATTCACAAATACACCCATCTACTAATGACAAAAGATGCTGCCTAACCTAAACACCAAAATTAAAACTTCTCATATTCGATAACCATTACTTGTTGGATGCGGTCTGGAATTTACTGGATGGTTGTTTGGGGTTGCCAGTGAGGGAACTTATGCAACCTAAACTTTTATCTCGGGTTCGCGTTCATATGTCAGTTGACAACTAATCATCCACCGGATCAATCTGAGTTGTAAATAGTAACACCATGCCTAGACTTATAAAACTGTGGCGTAGTTGCGATATGTTAACGACACAAATATTATATACAAGCTACAAGAACTCTTGAAGTCCAAGTAATATCAATACTAGGTCCTATTCTTACTAAATATCAGATACTACTTCTCAAATTTTCCATTTTAACATCATCGTTATAGATTGCTACATTTGGCTTGTATACTGTATCTCTTCCTATAACACGTCTTATCTATGATAAAAATCTACATATTAATGTGAAATCTTTGTTGGTGACAAACCTCATGGGGGCCGTTACAACCCGCTCGAATCACTTCTTGGAGTCGGAACTAGGGCTTTTCTCTGAAGTGTGAGAGCCGGATGAGATTGATACTGGCTGGTGTAGACTCAAGGCGGCTAACAAAATATTGTGCTTTGGAATAGAGGTGAACGATATAATTTGATATGAACAGAGAAAACTCGGCTATAGTTTGGAGCCTAACCCAAATAGGAAATTTATATACTATCTCCATTACACAAATATTAATTAACATCCAGCAAATAATTCATTTCATGATTCGAATTCTGCAACGCTGAGTTATACAAAATTGACATAACGTCGACTTATCTATTTGATCAACGACCACAACTGCTAAAGCTCCATCTATTTTTCAGAATCAGGTGACAATTTCACTTAGACACATTTGACTATGCATCGAGACCCTTCGTTTACGAAGACTTCTTAGGGGCAGAGGCACCGCCAGCAAACTTGGAAATGTCAGTGGCAGCGTAGAACTGTTTGACAACAGACTTGACAGTCTCCCAGCCCTGGCGAAGACCAGGAGGGGTACCTTGGTAGGCCATCTTAGAGTCGATCTGAGCAGTGAGCTTGGTGAACATAGCCTGAAGCTGAAGGCTCTGGTTGTAGCGGACGCGGAGGAAAGCGGTATAGACCGTGATCAGGACCCAAGACCAGCGGCGGAAGAGGAGAGCGTAGAGGAAAAGCTCGACCCACAGACTGACCTCAAAGCCAGCAACCAGAGACATAGAAGCATCGTAGTGGGTGTTAACAAAGCTCTTCAGTGTGACAATCCAGCGCTCAGCAGCGGGGTTAGTCTGGGTCTTGGTGCCCTCAGCAGAGGAGACAACAGTCGGAGGGTACACAGTGGTGACAATGTTGGTACGAAGGTAAGTAGCGACGTGGAAGACGGAGTACACAAAGTAAGGCAGCAGGGCCAGAGTGAAGTGGGGCATCAGGAACCAAACAATAGACATGACTAGTAGGAGGCATATGGTCAGCAAAACTACTAGGACTGTGGAGATCTTGGTGATTGACTCAAACCCCCCGATGTCATGCGACCTAATAGGCACGGTATTAAGGAGATAATTGAAGAAACTTACAGAAGTACTGGACGTTTTCATCAGCGGCGAGAGCAAGAACGCCGCCCTGGGCACGGGCTCCCAATTTCTGGCGCGCAATAAAAGTTTTGTAGACAACGATGCCATAGGTATCAATGGCCGATAAGAAAGCAACACGGTAGGTGAAGCGAGCAAAACCACCATTAGTGTTGAACTTCACGAACTGGAAGATGTAAAGAAGGGTGTTGAAGATCAGAGTGACGTGGCTGTAGACAGAGGCGAGGTTAGTGAGCTGCAAAGTGCCGATATCTAAGATGTATAAAAGATTGAGTATCCACAGATGTGTATACTTCTTCCACCATTCTCGACGCTTGTCAAACAGTGGTTAACTGCAGTCGCACAGCTGTTTCAAGAAGCTTGTTGCCCTGTTTTGAGCTCGAAAAATACTGATATAGTTATGAATGCAACACAAAATCTTTATGTTGGAGTGTTTGAGGAAATGAATTATGTCATGTCGTGTTTCCAAACAAATGATCAACAATCGCTCAAGCGGGGGCGGGGTATCATAGCGGTAACTTCAAAAGCCTCGGAGGAAGGATAAATTTGGTAATCAAGAAAAGCGATCGAAGGGAGATAATGCTTACCCAGCGAACCACGCAACTAAATCGCAAGAATATTGTTAGCCTCAGTTCTGTCGGTGATATGCTAGCCACAGATGAACTATGGCGACGGATGAAGACTCAAAGGGAAATACTCACACTGCAGAGTCTTGGCGAGTTCTTGGAAGCGCTCCGCGAGAGGTTTTTCCGCCGAAGGAGGAGCCATGGTGAATGTTGTGGATGATTAGTTTGCGCAAAGTACGTAGCAAAATATTTCACGATGATTCCGGTATTGATGCCGGAAAAGATAGTCGAATGATGTTGATTAAAATACGAATGGCACAAATCTGCGGGGTTGTAAACAAGGCAGACCGAACTGTTAAGCTTGGGGGTCAATGTGGCAGTACCAAGGCAGAAGCTGATGAATCCGCTGTGGAGATGATAATATAGACGAAAAGCCGGGGGAAATAGAAAGAAAAAATATTCAGGCGGAAGTCTTTCAGAGAAGTGCAGGTGAAAAAATATAGGTGGTCTCTATCTCAGTTTAGAAGGTGCGCGGGTCGGATTTGCTCAGGTCGCCTGTTACTGTCGCCGGTACATGCAGCTTCAGTACCTGGTCAGCTGGCGGATGAAAAAGGTGGGCCTATGACACACAGAAGCAAATAACACCAGAAAGGAATACTTAGAAAGTTTGGCAACTGCAGATGAAAGTGAGCACTTGAATGTAGAAGTTGCAGGATCTGGCCCTTTACAGCATATTGCTCAAAAGATGCCGCTGACGCCGAATAAATAAAATATGACTGGTTGGGGTTCTACGTTGTGGACATGCCAGCCAACCTTGTGACCACCGCATCATTTACTCCACACACCTGCTCTGTATGCATCATCACCTGCTACAGCCATTCCTTTTTTACGTACCTTCATTTCAATCTGCAATGTGTTAAGTTGCCTGGAAGAAAGCACTCTGTATCGGAAGCGACCAAGAAGACACAGATGTCAGCGCAGAGTAGGCTGAAATTATCCCGACAGTCCATTTCGTCAACTTGCGGTATTTCCGTACTCATATCGCCCAGGGATGTTCAGGGACTTCTGACCCCTTGATTACCGGTGTCAAAGATGGTTCTCCAATGTATGAAGCAGGAAGTCCGGCCAGAGTAAAGTCAAAATCTATGTCATCTGTGCTCAGTAACGGAGTTGTTGATTTTAATGATTGAAAAATAACAATGTTTTGTACCGACTCGTTAATCATGGAAAGATTACTAGAGAAGCTTTGAAATGCTGCACGCGTCTGTTTGCTGACTTCATCCCACATTCTTGATGAACGATACTTATCTTGCTACCTTTTGACAATTAAGCATCATTAGTGGTCGCATTTATCATCCTTCAGACAGGTTCAGAGGTCGACTATTTACATTTCGAATCCGAATTTGTAAAAGTTCACGTGATCAAAAAAAAAAATATGTGAAATGGAGCACATGAGGTTGGGTTTAGCTTGATTTCTTGGCATCTAAGCTCCAATTGCTAGGGAGCTCTTACAGACAATGCCATATGCTAACAACACTGTTTTTCTTTTGAACAGAAGCTACTGCCAACCACAGTGCCTCACATATGCTGACGTAGTCTGACATCAGCCAGCTAAGAATGAGGGGCGAACAATGACTTTTTGGGACTAAGTCAATTGCTAGCCGCCCGGAACCCAAAACCAAGCTTAATGATTGCGATATCTATATACATCATCAATGGTCATAAATTGGTGTAGAAATCAAGATTAGACCGTTAAGTGCGGTAAGGAGTGCTATTGACAGCGGGTATAATGACCAGTCTATGAACTAATGCAATTTGCGTCCTCCACCTCGACGGGGCCGTTCTTTGCCGGCATATGGATGCCAGTGGGTATCATGCCCAGCAGGCCCGGAAGGGGGCCCGTGGCTTTGCCTACCCCGGTCCCGGCGTCTACCATTACCATGTGCCGGGCCCGGAGCTGGATAGTCTATGGGAACTTCATTTTCCTCCTCATACTCCTCGTACACATCCTTCGTACAACTTTCAACCTCAGCGGCCTCTACCTTTGCTCTCTCAACCGAAAATAAAAACCGAGTGGTATCTTCATTGACGCGGCCCGAGTTTCCTGGCCCGGGTGAAGCAGGTGTTGCAAGGTTCACTTCGGCGTCGCAAACTTCACACCGGGATCCAAATCGGTCTAGGTCTTTGTTTGCGTCCACCTCTTCATTGATGCTGATTTTCATCCCTAGAAAGAATTCCATGCCATATCGCTCACCCAATATCGTCAGCTTATGATGCTGAGTGTAGAGATCTAATAAGTCCAGCATCGATTCGACCACATCTGCCCGTTCCACCTGAAGTTTTTGATTCATTGCATTCTTAGCCGCCTCAGCGTGTTTTCCGAGAATACGGGAAGTTATTTCTATCGCCGCGATAGCCATGGTGTATGTACTCTGTTTTATCGGTATGGAGGTCTTGTACATGTCCATGAGCACATCATATGCTGTTTTGAAAAATCCAGTGCCATCCTCTTTAGGAATTACGATTCGACAGAGCTTAGCAAGGTGTCTTTGGGGATGTCGCACGCGGAAATTGAACCCAATTGTCTCCAAAATGATT
Source organism: Ambrosiella xylebori (assembly GCA_002778035.1). Lineage (NCBI taxonomy): Eukaryota > Fungi > Ascomycota > Sordariomycetes > Microascales > Ceratocystidaceae > Ambrosiella > Ambrosiella xylebori. The sequence goes on from PCDO01000014.1 coordinate 149,991, forward strand.
CTTTCAAGTGCTATTATGTTAGCCGACGGACCATTAAGGGACTACAAATGGTTAGCTTTCTGGACAAATAAACGTCAGAATATCAAAGACTTGCTTACCTTGTCGTCGGGAGTTATAGAATGGTCTGCAGAATTCAGATTGTGGGCTGCGCAAAGAATATCACGAGACTTTTTCATGGTGTCCTCCACTTTACAAGCCACGAACAATGCGGCCATTGCCGCATCATTCCAGTATTTTTCCGGCGAGGCAAACCGAAGACGATGGAAATAGCATGTTGCAGTGTCAAATGTTCGTACTGGCCTGTCTCTCATGTTAGTCACTACTCTCGTATCTAGGTGAAAGTGATGTCATGACATACAGGTGCAATGCTTTTCGAACTTTGTCAATGGCTTGTATCCCTTGTATTCTACAGACTTCTTCTGCCTGTAATGACATTGTTGAAGTCTTCGTTTCTGATCGAATATGCTGTTGCAGCATATATTGCACAGGAACGAGGTTCTTTCCAGGCATAGGACCTTTGAACGGCTCAACATTGTCATTGATGATCTGTACTTCTGGTTCTGATTGTATTAGCGGTGGCGGCGCTGGCGTTCTTGGGACGCTTCTCGCGGTCGAGGAGACATTGGGCATAGGCGGGTGCCGATTGGGTCCGGTGGCTGGCCAGATTGATCCCGGACCATGACCGAAGCCACGACCACTCCGAGGACTAGGGCCATGGTTGTGCCCCGGTGCACTCAGAGGAAGAGGCCCCGCCTTCATTATCTTATGAGGGGCTTGAGGATGCATATAGATGTCGATTCGGTCTGATGCTATGCAATGGGATGTTTGTCGTTGTTTCTGCGTCGCGATGAGATTGTTGAAAGGATGAAGATTGAAAAGTTTCAGTGGCAAGTTCTAACTCAGGATTAGGCTCAATATTCCTGGGGTTAAAATAGCATGCGCTTTGGAGACACGCGATAAATTGGAATTGTAATAATCACAGGCTGTATAGTTGCTTTCGCAATTTCGTCTATTTGTTTCTCTATGTCGACCCAAAGCCCAGAAAAGGTGCGCCACATCTGTGACAGCGGTTACCACGCCGACGCCACATCAATCAAACCCCCGGCAAGGTCGCAACAATGCCCAGAGCCGTCGCGACCAATCAGTCGCACGACATCATTAGAAATTGGGTTGAAGGCTGCAACTAATGATGTATTGTAGTTATCTAGAGTATTCGCCTTAACACTACATCTCTCATTACAACCTCGCCAATAGACTTTTTTCTCTCTGTATTCTGTAAGCAGTGACATGACCTTTCATCATGCGCTACCAACTCCTTTCTACCGCTCTTTTAAGCGCAGTTGCTATCTCTGCGACGCGCATTAAGCCTATCGTCGGTAGCGATGATGACATCAATGACACTCCGCTTCCAGTTATCATCTGGCACGGTATGTGATCGTCAATCCAATATTTAATTTTTTGCCTCCGAATCACATATTACTAACACACGTCAGGCCTTGGTGATGCCTACAATGCCGAAGGCATCCAGAGCGTGGGTGCTCTGATTGAGGACATCAATCCCGGCACCTTAGTCCACTATGTCCAAATCGGCGCCGATGGAAATGCTGACCGGTCTGCCTCCTTTCTGGGCAATGTTACTGCCCAGATCGAAACCGTCTGCGACACGCTCGTCACCCACCCCATCCTCTCGACTGCTCCAGCCATCGATGCCATCGGTTTCTCCCAAGGTGGCGCTTTCCTCCGGGGCTACGTCGAGCGTTGCAACAACCCCCCAATTCGCAGTCTTGTGACCTTTGGCTCTCCCCATGCTGGTATTTCTCGTTTCCATGACTGCGGCGCCACCGACTTCCTGTGCAAGGGAGCCATGGCCTTGCTCAAGTTCAACACCTGGTCCAATTTTGTGCAGTCCCGGCTTGTCCCCGCTCAGTACTACCGGGACCTGGAGGAATATGATAACTACCTTGCTTCTTCAGCATTCCTAGCTGATATCAATAATGAGCGTTACGAGAAAAATAATTCGTACAAGGAGAATCTGGCCTCCTTGACCAACTTCGCCCTGTACCAGTTCGAGGATGATACTGTGCTCATCCCCAAGGAATCCGCCTGGTTCGGTGAACTTAACGGCACCGAAACTATCCCCCTTCAGTCCGGGAAGCTTTACGAGGAGGATTGGCTTGGTCTTCGTGAGCTTGATAGTAAGGGGGCCCTCCATCTCCGCACTGTTCCGGGCGAGCACATGCATCTGAACGACAAGGACTTGACCAAGGCCGTCAAGGACTTCTTTGGCCCTTACAACCGCAAGTTTTCTCACAAGAATGATTTCATGGCTAATGAGCTGTAAAGTATGTACAGCTATTATATCTCGCATTTAAGCTTTATCACAACAGTCTAGTCTCCGGTATACACAGCACGTCATCATCCAAACACTATAGTAATATTACGTTCATCAAGTCCATCTTCTTTGAGCCTGGAAAAATATAGGTATTTCATGGTGCATATTTGCTATTCTACAAGAAGCTGTGATATATGCTTCATTAATCGTACACAATGTGCTTTCACATTCCTGGACCCGCCTGAATATGGTCCCACGTTCAAGCTCCCTCTAAACCCAAGGGATTATCGCCATGCCACTGACATAATCATAGTACATTTTATTACCGCTCTAACACGGCAATAACAACAGGAAAGGAAAGAAGAACATACACGGCTACCGGTTTCTGAATCACCGGACCTAAAATACAAGGAAAATGCAACACGCTGACTGACCGCCCCATAATTATCACCCCAAAGAACCAGCGATGAAAAGCCGATTACGAAACAATCTCACCGATATCAACATAAGGCGGCGTCCAAGACGCGGCGTTGGTACTATACATATCACTGGGCACACGGATATTGGCACCGGGACTGTATAGGTACCACGCCTTCAAAGCATTCATGACTGCTTTCAGACGAGCTTCGTCAATGCTCGCTCCAACGCCCTCCCCCAGTTTATCGGTACCACTATAGATGCCAACAACGAATATGGGCGTCCGTGAACGACGACCAGTCTCACTCTCCATGCGAGCCAGCGGGGGCTCAAAGCCTTCACGGGCGCAGAGCTTAGTCAGCTCCTTGGTGGGGTTCCGGAAAGCGAACATTTGATCGATGGGCAGAGAACGAGTAAGGATGTGACTGCGGGTAAAGGCCTTAGCGGCTTCACGACCACGGTGAATGTAGATACCTCCGACGACAGCCTGCACGAAGGTTGACATGGCACGGGCACGGAGACTCATCCAAGCCTCACGCTGGGCCTCGACAATCTCGCGGGGGAGCTTGCCAGCCTCAGAAACTGCGGGGTCCGGAATGACAGTAGAGACAGTGTCACCGAAGGCATCATCAAGAACTGTTCTGGAACTGATACTACGGCGCCAGTTGTACTTCTCGGCAAAAGCGGCCTCCTTACGCTGGAAACCCCAAGAACGGATCTGGACACCTTTGGTGGTATCACGAGAGAACTGCAACAAACCAGGATCAACTTCACCACCAGGTTCCTGGGCGGACTCAACACCCCACTGCTTGGCAACCTCAGATAAAGACTCAGGGCCGGCGTAACCACGCATAACTTCGTACAATATCAACATGGGCAGGCGAGGGTATTTGCAAGTAAGGTACTCGGAAAGGTGGTAGTTGATGACAGTGCCACCAAGGTAAGCGAGATTGGTGTTATTGAACTTGGGATTTTCGTCGGCAGAAGAATCGACCAGAGCGCGGGCCAAAGTGTGAATGGGGAACTTTGCCGTCAGACCAAGACGAGCATGGAGAGCAGCCAACTTAGCGGACGAGAGGGCGGCCTTGATCGGTGGCGAAGGGTACGGACTAGTAGCATCAGGAGAGACGCCATTGGTGGTCTCACCGATTACAGGACGGGTATCCAGGAAGGCAGTTTGCGGAAGAACCTCGGGTTCCAGAGCGGCGGCGGCGGGGGCAGAGACAGTTGACTGGTAACAGGCGAGATGAGCGGTGGCTGGTGAGGTTCGAGCGACAACTAGGGATGCAGTGGCCATACGGCCAGCCAATTGCTGGATTCTTAACCGTTTTATCATTTTGCTAGGGAGATTCACACTGGCGGGGCCAATGTTGGTAGTATCGGGTTGGTAAGAGTCAGTGCCGCAACGAGGAAGCGCACGAGGGACAGTGATGGGAGAAAAAAACTTTCAAGTCCTTAGTTTCCGTACACACAGTCGAGAAAAAAATTAACCAATGTCAACCAAGCTCGGCACAATTAAGTGGCTCTCATAAACCGGAAGATACTGCAAGTTGTGAAGCGGGCAGTCCTAATAGCGTCGTCAACAAGGCTTCTCTAATGGTCTAGAAAAAAGTTTCTCGCTCCATTCTGGTAGTTGTATCACATCCACTAAAGCCCGCCTTCCCTAAACGGTCGTGTGAGGTGCTAACAACCCACCAAGGCTAACAGGGCTCGAGGCGTAGACATGACAGGGTATAGATGTTCGAAAAATATATGGTGGTATTTCGTGCCGAGGTTTAGCCGGATATCCACTCATGGAGATTCCAATGAGCTGATATCCCAGTTTAGGTGTGGCTTAGAGCTTTGTTTGATAGAGAAGCTCCAGGTTCGAATTTAGATCAGCCATCCTTTAGACAGAATAACAAAATGGTATGAGCAATCGAAATTTAAATATATTGAGGAATTAATGTTAACATATTCATCAGGGTGGTGGTTTCAAAAAGATTCTGTGAGTATTGCTAGCCATGAGCCCGAACATGAAGCGTCATATATCCTAACATCACGATGCAAGCTACCCCAAACACGTTTGGTCGCCTGCCGGTGGTTGGTACGCCAATCCACCCAACTGGAAACGCAACACTGCCATCCTTGGTCTCGGCATTTTTTTCATAGACGCCTGGATCTTCTGGTACAGCTGCCAGATTGAACACTTTTGGAGGAGACCCGAGCCCGGTCGTTTCTACTTCAGCAAGATGTGAGCTTCTTCGTAAACTGAGCCACTTACATCGTATTCTAACATTGCGAACAGTTGGTCAAAGCAGATGAGAGGTTGGGCTGAGGAGGACAGAATCAACGCTGAGAAGGCCAAGGCCGCTGATGAGGCCGCGGGAATTGCCCAGAAGTAACGGAGAATTCACACGACATAATGTGATTTTGACAACAGAAGTGCCGGCGGTCACAATTAGTCGGGCTACTCGATAACAGTTCACCCAGTTTGTTACAGACAGTAAATAACTATAGCCTCGCAATAGTCATTATGTACCAGACATCAAGCTGTTGTGATTCTTACGCTTATATTCATTCCGAAAGTATTTAAGAGGTTGCTTAACATGGGCTAGTGGCAAGGAGCAGGTGGATCCAGGATTGCAATTGAAGCAGGTTTCTCTTTTGCCACAGAAAGCCACTATCGTTAATAATAAATGCATCAGATGGTGGCCAAATCTGTATTCATTAAATTATATGTGTCGTGATGAAATCGATGTTTAGGTCATTACCAGAGTATAATTGGTATCTATACTCAATACCTTGACCCCACCATCACATGTCAAATATCCCATAGTTGGCCCCGATCATTAATGTTGACACCTCGAGCTCGGTGCCCTAGACAGTTGCTGTCACTCCCTGTCAGCTGTCACAGACCGCGCAATATTCGCAGTATCATCATCCGTTGATACCCTGACATTTGTTTAATTCATGATGTCTCCAGAAACCAGCCATTGGGCCATAAATTGGACATATACCGACCCCTCCGGTTCCCCTCTGGTTCTCTGGGAGCCCACCGCCAAAACCCTCACAATCCATTACCACAATGTCTTCTGCCCTCTTCTTGAACCCCCGCCGGGCCTTGCCATCCCAAATCGGCGCTGCCTGCCGCCGCAGCGCCTCGACTGCCGCCTCTTCCCGCTCGAACGGTAAATTGGCCCTTTACACTGCCGGTCTTGGAATCATGGGCACCGCTGCCTACTTCTACGGTACCGATTCTCGTGCTTCCGTCCATCGCTACGTTGTCCCTCCTTTGCTCCGCACCACCTTCCCCGACGCCGAAGATGCCCACCACATCGGTATCACCATCCTGAAGAACCTGTACGCCCTCGGTCTACACCCCCGTGAGCGCTCCCTCGACCCTGCTGATCTCACCACCGAGGTCTTTGGCAACAAGATCGTCAACCCTGTCGGTATCAGCGCTGGTCTCGACAAGAACGCGGACATCCCCGATGTTCTCTTCGACCTTGGTGCCGGTGTCGTCGAGGTTGGTGGTTGCACGCCCTTCCCTCAGGCCGGTAACCCCCGCCCTCGTCTCTTCCGTGTCCCCGTCCTGGAAGGCCTAGTCAACCGCTACGGTCTGAACTCCATTGGCGCCGATGCGCTCGCCCGCGTCCTGAAAGAGCGTGTCCAGCGTTTCGCCTACGAGCATGGTCTCACCGAAGAAGAAGTTCTCAACGGCGAGGGCTCCGTTCCGCCCGGTTCCCTCCGCGACGGCAAGATGCTTCTGGTCCAAGTTGCCAAGAACAAGACAACCGACCAGACCGATGTCGAGGCCGTTGCAAACGATTACATCTACTGCGTCAAGCGCCTGGCGCCCTACGCCGATGTCCTCGTCGTCAACGTTAGTTCCCCCAACACCCCAGGGCTCCGTGATCTCCAGGCCGTTGGGCCGCTTACCCGCCTCCTAACCGCCGTTGTCAACGAGGCCCGCAAGACCGAGCGCAAGACCTCCCCCAAGATCATGGTTAAGGTTTCGCCTGATGAGGATGAGACGTCGCAGATGGAAGGGGTTGTCGAGGCTGTGTCACGCAGTGGTGTTGACGGGGTTATTGTCGGGAACACTACCAGCCGGCGGACTGGCATTGTGCCGCAGGGCGTCTTGTTGACGGGCCGGGAGCAGCAGGCATTGCAGGAGACTGGCGGCTACTCGGGTCCTGAGATGTTCCCGCGGACGCTTGAGTTGGTGAAGAAGTACCGGGCGCTATTTGATGCTGCTTCTATCTTTAAAGGTAAGGAGCAGGTGATGCTATTTGCCACTGGTGGTATCACCAACGGAAAGGAGGCTCTGCAGGTTTTGAACGCGGGTGCTAGTGTTGCGATGATCTACACTACGATGGTCTACCATGGTGCGGGCACTGTCACGACGATCAAGGATCAGATGAAGGCTGAAATGAGCAAGTAGAGGAGTCACATATAGTTGGCAATGGGTTTGTGCGGTATAGAAAAGTGGTAGCAGTTCCAGGAATTGTCTGTATTATGTATTCATATTCGAGTTGTATAGAATGTATGAGTTATCTCGGTGACCACACACCGAGTCTGTTCCAAAGTTGAAAAAATAAGCTACCGCTTCCTAGGGCTACAACTCTCAGTGCTAAAAAAAAAAAGATATATATGTATTCTGGAAAAAGGATACATCATAAAAACGGTAGCCACTCTCTGAACGATAATGATGATAAAAAACAGAGACGCCGCCCAAATTGAATCAGACCTCGAGGTCAAGCGACTCTGAAGAATCTATGCAATGTAGAGGCAATGAATCGAGATAGGAAATATGCTGGTAAACAAAAGGAAAATAATGTCGTAAATCGTGTGCATCAAAATCAATCACGTAGAGCATCCACACTTGGCTCAGCTAAAGATGTCGCCCTCGCCAAGCTTAACTGCGAGACCCTTGCGGACCCTCTCGCGGTACTTCTCCACCTTGAACGCCCTCTGACGATCCTCGCGTATCTTCTTCTTGCGCTCGTATACAGCCCGAATGCAAGCCCGGACCTTCTCCTTGCCCTCGGTATAGTTGGCCTGGGCCAAGGCCGCAACGCTGTCCACCTGCTCTGGAGTATAAACAAAGTTCCAGGTGCTGAGATAATCGGTAGTCCGGGGATCGACGCCGGGAACCTTCTTGTTGGGAAGAAGGGGCATGTAGATGACAGCCAAGCCCGCTTTTTCTGACGTCACGTGGGGAGCAGTAAAGTCAGTGACGGCTTGAGTCGGAGGAGCCCCCTCGTCTTGTTGACCAGTCTTGTTCTCGGCTGTAGTACCGATCCACACTGTACAATATCCCAGACTTTGGTCTTCGGAGCCGGCTCCAGGAACAGAATGGCTCTTGCGTAGAATATCAGCCTTGGCAGCCTGAGCAATTTGGATGTTGGCTTCATTGATAGATTTCCTGCCTGCTTCGTGGATCTGCTCACCGGCCTTCTTAGTGGGAACATCCTTCGGCCAACCAATGCCTACAGGCCAGCCACGAATCTTGCGCTGGCAAGCATAACCATCCGTCACAGCCAGCCAGTTGTCATTCTTGATGTCGGCCGAGTTGTCAAAGGCAACAATGACCTCAACATCCCGACCGGGCCGAAGGAGCGGGTAGATGGGCAGATTGTTGGACATGCCGGCGTCCATCAGCTGAATGTACTCGGACTCAAGAATGCTGTCCGGTGTGGTGTTGGGAAGTTTTCCATACATTCCATAAGCAAAGTTCGGCATATAGGCCGGTTCTATGGGGTGGACCTTACTCAGGTCAGCACTTCTGCCGCTAATGATCTCATCCAGAGGACCAAACCCACTGAGACCTCTCACAATAGGCTGGATCTCTCGATAATAGTGATTAAGCGTGGCACAAAAGGCACTACCGAAGATGCCGAGTAGCAACGGCATGCGAATCTCAGGAAGATGGAAGCCATCGCTCTGGGGTACGTCAACTCCATTGTTGAACCTCCGGCCAAGAGCCCAGGTGGGAATTCCAGCTGAGAACTCTTCGCAAAAGAACTCATACGGCGTGATCTCAAACCACTGAAACCAGGACTCCCTCTTTGCAACACTCTTTTCGTGCTCGGTCGATGGTCTATCGGTGTTATTGTCGTCTAGCTTGGGGATCTCGTGGCGGACTGTGGTGTAGATTGGCATAGGAGCTTGTCCGAAACGGATATACTTGTGTTGTTTCGATAGCTTAAAATTGTCCTGGTCGATTCCCAGATGGCCTTTGGGAACAAGAAGACGTGATGATAGCAAGATGCCATAGATATCAACAAGACCCACTCTCGCTTTGGAGTCACCACGAAGCTTCTCGACGAGGCCTTCCAAAAGGTACTTGTTCGTGGGTGCAGAACCCATAGCATCCAAAGCCACTGGAGGATAGGCGATATGTACTCCGAGACGAGCTTTGAGATGATCCAAAACCTTATTGACGTCGCCCTTCGACAGACTGGAATTGTAGATGGCTTGGAGCCAGCAAGATCCACTGACTCCGGCCGTATACATGACACAATCAAGGAGACCATCTTGTTCGGCTGCCATCAGAGATCCGGCTCCAGCAACAAGTGCCCTCAAGCCACCGCCGGAGCCACACAGGGCAATAGTAGGAACGTCGTCGGGATTGACATCGGGATCCTCTAAATCAAGATACCGCGCCAGAGCAACAGCCGCCATCTTCCGTCGACGGTAAACAAACTCTTTCTCCTCCTCACAAAGGTCACCCGAAACTCTGACTTTGGCTACATATCTGGTCTCAGGATTGGTGTGATGATCGTGCGCCTCATTCCAGATCTCATCGGCCAAGGAGCCGGGTGCCATCGAAAGCTCCCGCTGCAATTTGCGCAAGTAGGCAGGAATGAGCCGAGACCATTCTGGTATGATCAAGTCAACAATCTTGTCAGATAAAAAAGACCACTCAATATCCATCGAATTTGAGAACCCTTCAAACTTTTTCGAGAAATTTGACCAAGCATCCAGAGGTAGTTCGGGTATTGGTAACCCTAATGCGCTCGATGACGTAGCCGGTTTCCCATCGTCAGTCAAGCGCGTTCGTGGCACAGAGCGCAAACGCTCAAATTCGTCCGAGGGGTACATAGCCCACATAAAAAAGAGTGTTGAAAGTGTGGCCAGTGTCTTGGAACTAGGGCGTCTGTTACACGGGGGCTCCGGAACAATTGTTAGGGATTTTGAAGATGTGAAGAGTTCACGATAAAAGTTGCCGGAGAGTGGACGGCCCCCGCGCCACGCACTAGTGCCGCTGACAATATAGAGACGGTGGGTTCGGGTAAATCGGGAGGTGTGCGCGAGGCGGTGGGCTTGGATGCCCCGGCGGGCAAGCGTCGAGACCCGGGGCATTAGAAGTCTTCAGGTATTATATTCTTATAATTTGGTGTTGGTTGTGTCTGTCAAGTATGCCATTTAGTGTGATTTTTTCCGATTAGTGCCGTCGAATATGCGATCTGCGTCTTTGTGGCAAGTCAGCGGGCGAAGACTGAGCAAAGTTGTGGCGATTCAAGGTTCTCGCTCTTGTCAAAGATGATATGCGCTGTGGATGTGATGCGCCGTGATCGAGGATTGAGTAATGGAAACTGTGAATACAATCGAAATTGATGATCAATAGACAGAAAAAGTATGTCTCCAGTGACAATGTAAAGAACAGAATGTATTGGCATTAAAGTATTTTTTCTAGCTAGCGGGCGACCAACGGGAACGTTGAGCCATTCTCAACTTGCGTAAGGCCCCATCCATATCGACTGCTTCTTTATCACAGGCCACCGCTCAATCGAAACAGGCGATAGTTTTGTTGAGTTCTTTCTTTGTTGTGGGATTCTAGGCTATTTAGAGGACCCCGGAAAATGTTAAAAGTATACATCAGCACCCCGTCAAATGATGTTGGTGGCAAGGTATCTCCCTAGCGCCTCCCTTCTGGCACGCCGTCCACAACGCAATTATCGAATCCAAAAAAAAGTGCTCCAGGAATCTGCCGATTCACCCAAAAGAGTAGGCGTGGTGGACAGCGGAGCCGCGTGATTGGCTCAGCTGAGTTGCAGATTATCTGTAAATCGACATGACCAACCTTCCATCAAAAAGGGACGAGCGTCTCAACGACTGGTGAGCTGGCTGGCCTTACGTGAGTCTCATTGTGTTGGCAAAAACATGTGGGAAACAATGCTGGTCGTTCGAGGACAAAGATCATTGTCGGTTTGGATACTACCGCTCTGACAGAAATCATACGAACTGGATATGTCGGCAGATAGTTATGTAAGTGGAATAACACCACGTTCTAACGTCATTGTGTCGTAATACAAGACAAAGGCTAGAAGCATCAGCTCACTTTCAAAGTCAAGATAGTTTAAAATATATCGCAGACTTGCTGTCAAATAGGTTTTACACCGAAAGTGCTTTATTGAGTAAAATAAGTGAACTGAGTTTGCCAAATACTCAAAATACACTACTATAACAACGTACACATATATAGGTTATTGATGTAAGTAAGTTTCTGTAAAAGACAAGAAACACATCAAGACCTAAGATAGGGTTGTCGTATGTGATAAACCCTGATAAGATACCCAATTGTCCGGATGAACATGTCGTCGGGTTGTACATCTAGACAGGGGCTTACAGATACATCATACAACGTTCCCTACAACTCCAACGTCAAGAAGAGTCTCAAATAGGACGACTTCTTAGAATCGATGTCTCTCTATCATTATACAGTAATATCATCTCAAAGTACCTTTTCCAAGGGATATTTATACGCGCCTTATCACTAATCATGATGCTTTTACCTGCCCTAGAACCCCCTAAAGCTACAGACTCAACAACGACTCAACACATTCTGAATATGCATAATTCATGTAGCTTCCCAGAATATCTTTCAGACCCTGGTTCGTTTAGTTAGAAACAGCAAGATCACTATCGGGACTGGCTCAAGCGACGTGAGACAAGAAAGATAGTGTAGCCGACACAACATCAAAACAATGTTTCTAACTTCATATGGTTGTTGGCGAATAAATATATACCATCCAAATAAATACTGCTATTTTATAGATACTTTCATGCTGCTTAGTCAGTGGATATGATTTGACTTTCCCGCTCAATGGTAAAGCTATAACAGATATAAAAAGCTGACCCGGAGAACGGAAGGGCACCTGCAGCCATTGCATGGGCCAATACTACAGAGCGATAATAAATAGAAATGAAGTGGAAACACATCCCGCTATTAGTGTATCTTTGAGGCGGAGTGTGCATTAAGAGCAATATAATTCACTTTGCCCCATTATCAGAACAGCTCTAGGGCCTCGTATATGCTAGTCAGACTTTTGGTGTGGTGGCATGGCGTATGAGTGAAAATATTTGCAAAATCAAGAGAAAATATGTGCCAAAATTATGTATCACAGTCTTTAGTGAGATTTAGTGAGCCATCAGGGATAAACTTCTAGATAGGGTCAAAAACATTGTAACACCATTTTTGATTTCTTCTAGGAGGTTGTCAAGTAAGATTTTCTAGTTGGCCGACATTGAGAGTGATCAGTGGCCATTCTTTCCAGATTAAGAGAGATGGCATGCCCCTAATATTAGTCAGGGTCTAATCAAAGCCAGCACCAACGTCAAGTGGTTAGCCCCCCTGGCTATATTTGAAGGTCCACGCTATTTCCCCTTATGGACTAGCTCAGAACATGTACCCCTTTTTATGTGGAATTCGACAGACTTAGACGGCAACTGCCCTGTAATATCTGTGGCAGAATCTCCAAGATGAAGGAAATGCAAAAGCTAATTAAGCTTTCCGGAGCTTCAAGTTCTGAGGGTGCTGGTGACCTTGGTTTGATATATAGGGCTTGATTATACGGTTGGAATTGCAAAATTCGTCTCATGTACTCCGTGTACCATCAATATATGCCATCACCATTGATAAATGTCTTGACATATCTGCAATGTACCAACACGCAAAGAAGAAATCAGATCAACTCGGCAGAGATCACATATGATGATTTCCCTGCAGTTGCCCAAGAGCCTGGACCATCCCGGAGTGGTCCCCTCGAAAGTGCCAATTTAAGGAACCCCAAGTGACAGCAGATTCAACCTGTGAGAAATGCCAAATTTGAGTTTCTATTGCATGAGTGTACTTGCGAATTGGCATGGTGGGAATCTCGCTAGTCCGTGGACACACAATGCTTTACTATTGCTACAGGCCCACTTACTCCGTCTCTGGTAGGGCCTTGATACGGCGTTCGGTTGGCTGCAGATTTCTGATGCATTGTGCGGTGGAACCTTAGGTGAAAGGCAGGAATGCTCCCTAACCATCCAGTCTTTGACAAGAGCAAACAACCACGGAATGGCGCATCTGTAGTCAATAGTGATGATGAGTTAGTTGGTGGAGTTTTATTGTGACGGAGGCATGGTGGTTGCTGGCTGACGGCTGTAGAGAATAAAGTAGCATTTATAATTTTCGCACTCGCGCTCATGATATTGGCTGCAGACTCAAAGTGAAGTTCAACATCGACTCAGTACTTAATAAAGTGGTAATGTAGGCAATTGCGTCGAGAAGTCCCTGTCAAACCCTGTTGTTTCTTGTTTCGGCCACGCTTGGTTGTTACCAAAGGATGTGGGAGCTCAAATTAATTGGTCGACCAAGCTTTGTTCAGGAACAGAGCAACTGACCAGGCTCACCAGATTCCAGGATTACAGCAGTAAACTTCCTGTACGCCAACTTGACACTTCCCCTCAAAGATCCATTTGATATCGTCGCATCTTCCTCTTTTTTCCTCTTCTTCTCGTGCCCTTCTTGCCTACGCCCTCTTGTCGCCAATTCCATTCGTCATCGTCGGTGTCACTGTCATACAACCAGCTAACACCAACACTCGCAAGCCTTTAATATCTAATTCTTTCCAGTCTTGCTCCGCTCGTTATATATATATATATTTTTCTTACACACAACATTTCGATTCTCTAGCCTTTTAACGCGACGAATTGCCATTTAGACCTGGCAACTTTTCTGGTGAGTGGCCTCGATACCGCATGTACTCAATGCAGTAGGAATATATACGCATATGATTGCTACACACACCATACCAAGCAAGTGCACAAACGACTGGTGCTTGCCTTTGCGGAGCCTACCCGGAAGATTGTATGCGCGCCCGAAAAACGTGGCCCCGGATTGTCAAATTCCACAATATGCACCACCTCATTTATGTGCCACCGTATCATCCAAAGCTCAGGATGAATGGACTGACCATCTATTGTGCGGTCTTCTGGGGCATGTCTAGTATTAGATGTAGTGTAGTGGTAGTGGGCCTGGGTGTTCCCCGGGCTTGGTTTCGCGACGCGTGCTCAGATAGGCAAGCACCTAAAGCAAGCTTCTCTTTTGTGAAGCCATACTGCTGCACCTTCCCCTTTTTTTTCTGCGGCATTCTATAACTGCAACCACCGCACCTGGAGACAAAACTCGATTTTATTGCAGACGAGCTATTGTTTTGTGTCAACATCCAACTTTGTGTACTGTATCCACATCTAACCACCATTGATTATCTACAGATTACACTCTTTTAATCTTTGTTCTAGTATACCCACACAAAATTAGCAATGGGTAAGTCAATTCGTCATTTTCGTCGCATGATTTTTTTTTGCGTCGTGGAGCTTCAATCCCGACTGGGAGTTAGCTTCCAACCACAACAGATAATGGAGCAAAGCAAAGCAAGTCCAACATATGAACCCGACATAAACTAGCCATAATTGCGAAGCGTTTTACCCAATTATCCGAGTCAAGCATCCAACATCATGTTGCGAGTATGATGAGATGACGGCTCCGACCTGGGACCATAATAGAAGGTGCAATCTAGGGATCACGTAAACGACATGATATAAGGCAACTACCATGATCACTCTTGCCGTTGACAATTTGGTCTTGCCAGTTGATTGTTTTGATGGTCTTGGAGTGGCTTGGACACCCATCTCATCCACCTTTTCCTATTACTGCTGAAATCCCCAACTTTGATATTTATCTACGCTATCACGATATTTACCTTCCTCGGGACCTTCATTACCGACCTGCATCTCTTCCATAGCCGTCTCTTATTATGGCTGAACATCAAATGATGGCCCCGCAACCGGGCCACGTTTTTGATATGCCGCACTCAGCTGATGCCTATGGCACGTCGAAAGATGGCTCGATTCATACCATTGAGGTTCCTTTTCGACATGCCATAGGCAGTGTCAATGCAACTACTGAGATTCACACCACGGACATCAGCAGCATTTCCAGCCGGGTCCCTTCAGCTGCTGGAACTGCTGTCGTGACTTCTACTGTCCAAAATGCCGTATCTGGAATTTGCATGGCTTATGCCAACGATTCAACTCACACTATTCGAATCGATCAGGAGGAGACAGGTTCTCGGCAGTCGGATTTTGATCAGAAAACAACTCGGAGTTTGCGAGTCAACAGTGCTGCGATCCAGGATCAGAACCTGGATTCTGACCGGGCTTCTATCATCGTTCATAAGAGTTAGCTATGACCATACCAGCTTTGCTTTGCTCTATACAACTCACTTTTTATATAATTAGTCTGACGTAAACAAGACCGTGAACAGTTCGCTAACAAAAACCTTCAACAGCTTCTCCTGCCCCCGCTGTGGCGCCCTCGTCTATTGTCTCCTCCACCGATGCTGCCAATGTCGTTCGTCGGAAGCTTACCGGTTACGTCGGTTTTGCCAATCTCCCCAACCAGTGGCATCGCAAGTCAGTCCGAAAGGGTTTCAATTTCAACGTCATGGTTGTTGGTACGTACATAAATCACGAAGGTTACTTTCATGAAACCCCACCAACTAACAACTATGTAGGTGAGTCTGGTCTGGGTAAGTCGACTCTAGTGAACACCCTGTTCAACACGTCTCTGTACCCTCCCAAGGAAGCCAAGAGCCCTAGCATGGACATCATTCCCAAGACTGTCACCATCCAGTCCATCAGCGCCGATATCGAAGAGGCTGGCGTGCGCCTGCGTCTGACCGTCGTCGACACCCCTGGCTTTGGTGACTTCGTTAACAACGATGAGTCCTGGCGCCCTATCGTCGAGAACATCGAGCAGCGCTATGATGCTTACCTTGATGCTGAGAACAAGGTCAACCGTATGAACATTGTTGACAACCGTATTCACGCTTGCGTTTTCTTCATCCACCCCACCGGTCACTCTCTCAAGCCTCTCGATATTGAGGTTATGCGTCGCCTGCACACCAAGGTCAACTTGATTCCTGTCATTGCCAAGGCCGATACTCTGACTGATGAGGAGATTAATGCTTTCAAAGCTCGCGTAAGTTGATCTATACAACCATAGTCATAAAGATAGTCACTAACAGACTGCAGATCCTTGCCGACATCAAGTACCACGGTATCCAGATTTTTGAGGGTCCCCGTTATGAGCTCGATGACGAGGAGACCATCGCTGAAAACAACGAGATCATGTCCAAGGTCCCCTTCGCTGTTGTCGGTGCTACTAACGAGATCACTGTTACTGATGGCCGTAAGGTCCGTGGCCGTCGCTACCCTTGGGGTGTGATTGAGGTTGACAACGAGGACCACTGCGACTTTGTCAAGCTGCGCCAGATGCTGATCCGTACCCACATGGAGGAACTGAAAGAGCACACTAACAACATCCTCTACGAAAACTACCGTACCGACAAGTTGCTCGCGATGGGTGTTTCTCAAGATCCTAGCGTTTTCAAGGAGGTTAACCCTGCTGTGAAGCAAGAGGAGGAGCGTGCTCTGCATGAGCAGAAACTTGCCAAGATGGAGGCTGAAATGAAGATGGTCTTCCAACAGAAGGTTTCCGAGAAGGAGAGCAAGCTCAAGCAGTCCGAAGAGGAGCTGTATGCTCGTCATCGCGAGATGAAGGAGCAACTGGAACGCCAGCGCTTGGAATTGGAAGAGAAGAAGGCCCGTCTCGAGAGCGGGCGGCCACTAGAGAAGGAGGGCAAGCGGAAGGGTTTCTCCCTCCGCTAAGTCAGTCTTGTCTGGTTCGATCATCAGAAGTGGCTAAAATCCACCGCCTTGCGCACTCGATGATTGTTCTCCGACAATATCTCCGTTGTCTTCCTTTTTTGGTAGCCCCATTACTACGACCAAATGTCTTGCAGTACCGTCATGTCTGATACAATACCAGCCCGCCGCGTTTTGTTTTCTTTGTTCTCAATATCTTGCCGTTCGTTCTTGCTCTTCCATTTCATTGCTGTTTTTCATATCTCATGCTTAACCTGTTCTCTATCTCCTTTCGTTCATTTTTAATTATTGATTCCCTTTTCTTTACTACTTGCGATAATATGTGTGTTGAGGTTTAATTCCTGTCATTCGGGCTTCAGGCCTCTGAGTCAGAGTGTACTCCTGACCACGAGAATGGGATACTGGCAGTAAGCAAAGCTGCATGGCAGTCGTGGCACGGCGGATTAGAGCCTGGGCATTAGAAAAAGGATAGAATGGATTAAGGTATACAATTGTGGTGATATGGAGGGTATCTTGTGAGTTTCTTGTGTCAGGTTAATATCTGATTTTTGTTATTATTGTTGGGTTCAGGCTTGGGACACAACTTCCGTCTGGTTGCATCGATAGAAGCTTGTATTTTTGGCGCTTGGTGCATCGAGATGATTTTATTGCTGCTTCTAGTGTTTTAGTTGATATTCTCAATCGCACAAGTCTTGTTTTGTTTAATCTTCTGTTGAACCCCTTTGTGACTTCGGGTTGATTGTCTATGGTGCATTTATTAAATGTTTGTTGTAACATTTCATGCACATTAATTTATATGATGCATTAGAAGAAAAAAATAAAGTTTGCGTTATTGTACATGGAAATATACGTCTATAGACATCATGTCCGAATAATACACGAATACCTCAAACACGCCAAAGGTAACTATTTTCTGTGGTAAAAACTGGACTTGTACAACCCTGATTCCATGACTCGACTGTAATCATACCCACCACCACACTATACCACACCTTCATAACAACCGAAATACAAGACTATGAATACACGATAGTGGGAAGGACAATGGTAGACATCCGACTATCCCCAAAGACGAAAACAATAATAAAAAACACAAAAAAAACAATAACCTTCGAGTAACCTACAAACGCAGACATGAAACACCGACAGACATAGTATACAGTTTACACTTAGCTTCTCCGCAAGTACCAGTTGAAAGCTAGCTGGGAAAACTCATAGGGGAAGGGCGTAGGAACCTCAGCCACACCACGACGGGCGACGGGGTGGCGGAGGTAGATGGCTGAGCAGATGTTCTGGTTGACCTCGAGGTACCGGGGGATGAAGGCGAAGGGGGCAAGATATCTGCGGGGCTCCCAGGGGGTCTTGTACGGCTTGGACGGGTCGTAGGGGTTCTTTTCGGCTTGGAAGAGCATTTCGGAAAGGGTCTTTTGCTCATCGAGTGAGAGTTTGTTTTCGCGGGCGAGACGCTCGGCGCGCTTGCGGGTATCGGGAAGGAGCTTTTCGAAGGGGCTGAAGGCGGGGGCGAAGTACTCGGCGGTCTTGGGTGTGATTTCAGGATTGATCTTGATGAGCTCGTTGTCATGGATGTTGAAGCGGCCGATGTGGGCGCTGAGTTCGGCAATCAGGTCGTCTTCGGATTGGTCCTTGAAGGTGCTTCTGATGGAACGACGGGCCTCCTTAAGGAAGTTGCGGAGTTGACGCTTGTCCTTGGCGGGCAGGTTAGAGTTGTTTTGCAGAGCCTGGGCAGACTGGAGAAGACGGCGAAGGATGAAGAATTTTTGGTTGTCCTTGATAACGGGCTTTTTCTTGGCGGGAGTGCGAGCGTCAGTGGAGGCAGCTTCAGCAGGCTTTTTGGTAGCCTGCTCCTCAGTAGGGGTCTCAGCAGTTTCTGCAGCCTCTTCACCCCCCTCCTCAGCCTCCTCACCTTCCTTCTTCGCCTTCTGGGCAGGGTTGTGGAGGGCTTGTTGACGGGGCTTGAGACGGCCGGTGGCGTACATGACTTTGTCAGGGTCAACTTGGAACATGTCACCGGGGTTCAGCAGGTAAGCACCGTAGCGCATCTAAAATCAGTTAGTATTTCTGAACCGAGAGAGTTACATGCGTATTCACAAACACACTTTCTTGCCGTTGACTTTGACACCACCGTGAATGCAGAACTGGCGAGCTTGGCGAGGACTGCTGGCGAACATGGCACGGAACATGGCGATATCCAATCTGCGCTCCATGGGGGCAAAGGTCATGTGCATATAAGGGGTCATCTTGCTTATAGGCTTGGCCAGCAGAGCACCAGGGCGATCACGGGTCTGACGGTTGCGCACGGCATGGCTGGGCCAGGTCAACCGATTGTTGTTCTCTAAACTTTCCTCCTGCTTTTCCTTTGCTAACCGAATTTGCTCGATTTGCGAGAAGTCCGAGGCGGTGACGGTAGGGCGCGCATTAAGGTCATTGGGATCGATTTGGCGACCGGAACCGCGACCGGTGGCTTGCTCAGAACCGTCGTGAGCGGCGAGATATTGCGGGGGCATTTCGACGGCGCCCATGAGACGACGGCTAAAGAGGCGAGTCCAGCGCTTCTCTCCAATGTGCTCACCGTGGTAGGCACGGAGAGCTTGCTTCGCTTGCCATTTTTGCTGGAAAAAGGTTTTCCTGGCACGAGGGATGGTTGCAGCGTACTTGGAAAGGTTGTAAAGGTTGAACTTGTTCCAGGACTGACGAAGTTTCTATCGACACAAAGCATGTTAACATGTAAATTCCATTGATATACAGAGCAATTAGGTGGCCTATGTGCTTATGTGGCGGGGGGTTCGGAATGGTAGCCATCGGCATCTTGGCGGGGTTCGTACAGGCTTCGAGATGATGTAGCGCTTGACAGCCGGTCTCATCTTGACGAATTGGCTCACAAGCCGGTGGCACTTCGGTCGAGATGGGCGAAACTGGCGTAGTGGAGGTGAAAAAAGTCGGCTAAAGACTCTTGATGGTGAATAGAGCCAGCCTGGGCGTTGTCGGTCGTCGGCGTCTGATCTCGTGGATCTAGCTCGTGCTACCCCGGACTTGTCCAACTCGAAATCTTTTCCCGGGGACCAACCCTGTTCAAAATAAACCCTAGTGAATATGGGTTAAAAAAGACAGCTCCCATCAGATGGATAGCCGGTTTAGGCTTTTATCTAGAAATAGTAAGCGGTAAAGGCGCAACTGAATTAAAAAAATTTGGATTTTTTTTTCGCAGGCGGCAAAATTATTGTAGTCGCGCTAGCAGTAGCTTCCTAGCATTTTCCTCTTCGTAGATAGATTCAGATTTTCGGATTTTCCAGTATTTCCTGATCCAAA
The DNA here is from genome assembly GCA_002778035.1 of Ambrosiella xylebori. NCBI lineage: Eukaryota > Fungi > Ascomycota > Sordariomycetes > Microascales > Ceratocystidaceae > Ambrosiella > Ambrosiella xylebori. Next base: position 170,050 of record PCDO01000014.1, read on the forward strand.
CTTCTTTTTTACTATCTTGGTTTCAAAGATTTAACTCTTGTCTACTTTTGTCAGATCATCTGTGTGCCACGATAATAATAACCACATCGCATAATTACCTTAATTTTTCACGGTAACTCAAGGTAGGTCTGACTCTTACCCCGCTACCTCTGTGCCCTGGTATCGCAAACCGTCCAAGTGCCAGAAAAACGTTCTCTTTCATGCTCATCACAACCAATCAACACTTTATGTTGTGGACTTTATATATTTATAAATACCATCAATATAATTGCTCATCTTCTCACATCTTCATCTGATATCAGTATCTCCAAAATGTCCGACGAAACTGTTGCTATTCCCGCCGTTGAGCAGCCCACCGAGGCTTCCACCATTGACGCCCCTGCCACTGAGACTCCGACTACTGAGACTCCTGCTGCTGAAACTGCCGCTACTGAGACCTCATCTAAGACCGCCGTTGTTAACAACAGCAAATTCGACCCCTCTGTTCTTCCAAAGACTGACAACGCCGATGAGATCCGCCGCCAGGTATGTCTTCGTACTACATATACGTCTTGAGCGCCAAGGTCACATTCTAACATTTCATCTCACAGGTTGAATACTACTTTGGTGATTTCAACTTTCCCCGCGACAAGTTCCTTTGGGAGACCACCAGCGGTACGGAGAACATGCCCTTCCCCTTGAAGACTCTCCACACTTTCAAGCGCATGCGCCGCTTCCAGCCCTACTCTGCTATTGTTGCTGCTCTCAAGGATAGTAAAACTCTGAACATCACTGGTGAGGAGGGCTCCGAAGCTATTACTCGCAAGACTCCTTACAAGCCCGACCCTTCTCGCCGCCAGATTGCTGATGCTTCCACTGTCTATGCCAAGGGTTTCGGTGAAGAGAATCCCAACTCTCAGTTTGAGATTGAAGATTTCTTTGCCAAGTTCGGTGCTGTCAATGGCGTCACTCTCCGCCGTACTCCCGAGAAGACCTTCAAGGGCTCCGTCTTTGTTGAGTTTGCCAGCGAGGAGATTGCCAAGAAGTTTCTGGAGCAGAAGCCCAAGTGGAAGGATATTGAATTAAAGATTATGAGCAAGAAGGCCTATGTTGAAGAGAAGAACGAGCTCATCCGTACTGGTCAGATGCAGCCCAGTACTTCTGCCAAGCCCTTTTTCGAGGGCCGTGGTGGTGAGAAGCCCCGTCGTGGTGGCGATAAGCTTCGTCGTGGTGGCAAGGGTGGCAAGGGTGGTAAAGACTTCAAGGGTGATGCCAACGACTGGAAGAGCCGCCGTGAGTACGACCGCAAGAACGGCTTCCGTGGTAATCGTAGTGGCCGTGGTGGTCGCGGCGGTCGTCCTGAACGTGACCAGCCCCGTGACAACGGAAAGGGCCACAACACCAATGAGTAAATTTCTATCAAAGTTGATGTTTGAAAGGATAGGTTCAAATACTAACTTCTCCCTAGTGTCCAGCGCCCCACTATCCAGGCTACCGACAGTAACGGCGAGCCTGTTAGCAACAAGCGCGGCCGTGATGATGACTCTACCCAGGACGCTCCCCCCGCTAAGAAGATTGAAGTTTCTGTTTAAGCAGCGTGTCTATTTCAATACGAACATACTACAAATGCCGAGTTCTTCGTCAATATCGATCTCGACAGACTCATTCTATCAATACAAATTCGAAAAGAAAAATACCCAAAACGGGACTGGAGAAGCACAATGCCGCAGCCCCTGATTGTTTTTTATTCTTTATTTAGCTTTAGGATATGAGATGGCTGAATTCTGTTACTCTAGGTTGTTTCTGAGGCTATTGATATCTCATTGGCCTCTTGTTTCCAAGGGTCATCCTGATCTTGCCGCTGGCCTAACATAGATGTTGAGTTAGATGCCCTCAGAGCCATTCTTTTCTGGCTATATTACATCGCTGCACAACTACCTGCACTCATTCATTCCATGGGACTGGCGTTTTAAACTGGTATTTTATTCTGAGTTATTGGCTTGCTTTTTGTGTGTTATATTTCATTAGTTATTATTCATTCACAAAGTTTCATCTATCATTGTTGTCGGTCAAAAGTAGCTTCAAATTGTTCTGTTTCTTGATATGCGTCATTTATGGATTTTTTTTTAGATAGGACCTACAAGTCATGATTAGTACATACTAAATATTAACCACATTATCAACAGCAATCCTTATCTTCTTTTGTGAGAATTGTGTGTGACCCGATTAGAGTTATCGAAACTAAATTTTAACCCCAAAACGCTACCGACTGTTAAATCATCAAAACCGACTTCAAATGAGGTAGATGAATTGTCCAGCCCACGTATCTGTTTGTCTTGCATAGCAGTTCGATATAGTCTGCGTGGCGACTGGGTAACTTTGAAATCTACGATTGGCAAGCAGTCCTTCTCTGGTGTCATTGACAAGACTAGGCGATTCAGTACGCAGTGGGTGGAGTGCTTCAAGGTGGCGGCAGTGACATTTACGTAGGTTTTATAGATTATTGGTATCAGTGGGTGGAGATGATGGCTGTTGAGTTGGATGATGTGTAGTAATGGTGGACTGGCGACTGGATGTATATGATAAGATGGGCTTCAGGGAAGATCTTAGGTCGAATGGAACGTGTGTATGTAAACAGTTGGAGCTTTTGTGAGATTAACATGAACAAGCTTTAGTGTCAATATGAGTGTTGATCTTAAAGTAATCAAGGGATTCCTCAGTGACAAGTCGGTCTAATCACGGTCCAAGCTGATCTGATATGAAATGTGGAGGTTTTCCGATATATCTTTAACCCTGATAAAAAAGTAAAAAGAGAATATACAGTGAAAATGGAGATATCATCAATATATGGCGATACCACGACTTAACTTTTTTTTTCAACCAACATCAACCATATACCACAACTCCAAGTCACCGCCAATCGTTGTCAACATATAAATCGTCAGCACCTAGCCTTCCTCTATATCCTTTAGAACAAGTCCCCGACTATCAAGGAACGGACGAATGTTCTCTTTTTTGACGAGGGTGAGGATAGCGGAAGATGGTGTTTACTAACAAGGCGCGTGGGGGGTGCATTCAGCAGTGACACCGAGGGTGGGGCAAATGGCTTGGTAGTGGTTGTGGTTGAGTGGGAGGATGGGCACCGATGTGAGAAGAGAAGGAGGACATAGGAAGCAATAGGATGGAGCGCGTTAAATGGTGATGCTGATCGATGCACTGACTTGAGTTGGATTTATCGAAGTATTGCTATATAAGCACTGTCTTATTGTTGAGACAGAAGTTATAGAATCCTTTTCTTGGGATAATGTACTTGATTACCGTGATAAGCGCCAGTTAGGGTTATACAATGGCATATAAACCCTAAATTTCTGCCGCAAGTATCAAGCCCTGGTGTGGATGGGAATATTCGCTAAATACTACAAAAGGAGGAAACACATTGAATGATTGTTCCATAGCGACTAAAGGAATCACTGGAATGATTGATTGTGATATAAACAGTTAGACAATTCTATTTTGTATGTTCGATAACTTTTCCAAATGAAAACCTGCCCAACGTGCTCTTGAAAACTAGCCGCGGCTTTTTCCTAATTGGGGTGACTCCTGACGATAGACGACATCCCTTTCAATTGTCAGCGTAGACAGGCAAAAAATGAGTAGAACTTGTCGATGCTCGATTGGGAAACACGGCATGATACATCCCATATTTATTTGCGCCATACATTGCTGTTTCTGTATGATCAGCTATATACATACATCAATCTTTTTCTTCTAGCTCCCTACCGAGGCGTTGTGGCCCTGTATGTAGAGAAGAGGTCTATGCTAAGGTTGTAGTTGTGGTGAGGATGTGGGTGGCATCGGAGCTTTTGGAGGTGATTGCTTTTTGTGCAATCTGTATGGGAGAGTTGATAAAACAGGGCTTTTTGACAATTGAATGTGTATGTGTGTTTTTGTTAAGAGACAGGATTAGGTTGAAGATTGGAGTTCGTGATTTACCGTGAACATGAATATATATTGACTTGTCAACTCATGTTGATGGCCTGATAATTATATATAGGACGTTGAAACCTTCTTTTTACTTAAGACGATGAGTTGAAGGCTAGGGTAGAGTAGGCTGAATCGGGGAGTTTGAGGATCTAATAGTCGGATACCCGGTTGCATTAAGCCTCTCCTTGCGCCAAGCCTCTTTTACTCAGTCAGGGCTTAGCGTGCGGAAATGCTGATTGTTTGTCTTGTAAGTGGACAGAGAGACAGGCTTTCAGAGGGGTATTTGGTTCTTCTGCTACAGTGGAGGATTCGCCACAATATCGTCCGATTTTCCGTCGCAACTGGTGATGGTCCGCCGGAGACGGGATAATATTTAGATCAAGCCGTTGTATGAACTTGATGTATGTACATCACTAGATCTTTAACTCCGATTTTGTGTTGATCAGTAAAAACCCCGTCACCTATAAACGGACTTGAATCAAGACATTGAGACAAATCTCGAGGGCTTGAATGCGGTGCGATTTATAATACTATTACACCACATCTTCTATTTTTTAACAGTTTATTCTTAGTTGACTCAAAGTTCTTGACAATAGGGAACCAGGAATTGTGATTAATTGAGACGGATTTGTGGATTTATGTCTAGCCTTTTAATTACCTTCTTCCTTGGTGGCTTCTTTTCCCCGGAAATATATCCTTTGGAGTCTGGCCTTTGGAACCATTATTGTGAAGAGTAAATAGTAGTATAATTGAGCCCCATGAATATAACTTGGGTTGAATTAGATCTGCCGAAGGGGTACCAATTGCTTTTGACAGCATATACATGGATATTTATATTTTATATATCTGCAAAAGAGCGAGCGGTGCTGTGAATAGAAGTAGAAGAGACCAGCCCACTGTAACGACTGGTGACAAATTAGGAAATACATGCGAACATTCTTGTTTTATACCAATCACATGGGTCACATAGTGAGGTGTTCATGATTTGTTGAGTATTTAATTTTTTAAGCTTCAAACAATTGGAAAATATTTCGCTGGCCATTTTTTTGGAGAACATTTTAAATCTTTCTATCTGAGGTCTTCATCGGGGACATTTCCTGACTATCTCGACAGTGGCAACAGTAACCTTCCCTGTATTTATTCAGAGGCAGGCACTCCTACAGCTCATCAATGCCCGTCTCTTTCCCCATATATGCTTTTGGGACGGAGCGCTGAAAGGTTGAGTTGCCATTTTTAACTATGTTCTCCGGGATGTGTGGCAGAATGTTGGGTACATTGTTCGGCGTTATGGAGAGGCAGCACCTGCGATAGGAGAGAATTTTCGCCGATTTTATCTTTCTCCGAGAAACATCAACTCAAACATTTTGCTTTGACCCCTTTGATACCGTTTATGCAATTTCCCTATTCTTTTGTATTACTGGTAGAAGTAACGAACGAGATTAACTACTAGATTTAGTTTAAAAAGCACGGAAGGAGCCTCTTATTAGGACTCACCAAATTGTCTTGGTACTTTCACTTTTTTTCTTCTCTTTATCGTATATCCTGAGGTTGTGAATGCAGCTTTACTTTTACGAAGTTTGCGATTTTCAAGCATCTAAAACGTTCATTCAAAAATCTACTTGTCTTGATATCTTTATTGTGTATCAACACCAGATATCAACACTGCGCTTATTGAGCTATAACGAGCTCAAATTTGCATTTTTAAACTATTAGTCATACAATTGCCCACCATGAAGACCGTCAATTCTACGCTGTCGGCGGCTCCTCCGGCCACCGGGTCAGTCGAGGATGAGAGCCATGAGGTTCCCATCCCTGGCCCCGCGCCCTATCCACTCATCGGCAACCTGCCGGAAATGGTCGCCGGCAATGCCATGGACAACATTCACCGCATGTGTGATACCTATGGTATGAGGATAGCAAGAAAAAAGGTGGATATGAATGTGTTATTAACCAGTAACAGGTCCCATCTATAAGTTTCGCATTGGAAACACGGTTAGAGTTATGGTTTCTGGTCGTGAACTTGCCACGGAATGCTGCGATGAAAAGAGATTCCATAAATCTGTGAAGGGACCGCTTAATGTAGGCGCCTTTTGTCATCAGAATGACCATTGTGATGCGCATTCTGTGTGGCAAATACAAAAGAGGAATACAGTCACTAACACCCCGAACAGCAAGTCCGTAATGGCGCCGGTGATGGTCTCTTCACTGTAGGTTTCGGCTAATCTGGTCTTCTCGTCTCGTTTCTTGACACTGAAATTGTAATAATAGGCCAGACATGGTGAGCCTCGTTGGGCCATCGCTCATCGTATTTTAATTCCCGCCTTTGGTCCTGTTTCTATGCGTGGCATGTTTGACGAAATGCACGATATTGCTAGTCAACTCACACTGAAATGGGCTCGTGGTGGGCCTAATGCTTCTATCAATGTCACTGATGACTTCACTCGTCTGACTCTGGACACACTCGCTTTGTGTTCAATGGACTTCCGGTTTAACTCTTACTACAGTGAGGCTATGCATCCATTTATTGGCGCTATGGGAGACTTCTTGACCGAATCCTCCCACCGTTTCACCCGTCCAGGTCTTGTTGCTGCTTTCAAGCGGGCCGATGATCAAAAGTACTGGGCTGATATCGAAATTATGCGCAAGACTGCGTTGAATGTTCTCAACTACCGCCGCAAGAACCCGTCATCCCGCAAGGACCTATTGACGGCCATGTTGGAAGGTGTTGACCTTAAGACAGGCCAAAAGATGGACGACGACAGTATCATCGACAATCTCATCACTTTCCTCATTGCTGGCCACGAGACTACGTCTGGTCTGCTATCCTTTGCCACATATGAGCTGCTAAAGTACCCCGAGACCTACCAAAAGGCTCAAGAAGAAGTTGACCGTGTTTGCGGTCGTGACCCAATCACCGTCGATCACCTTTCGAAGTTTCCTTACCTGAACGCCGTCCTTCGCGAGACTCTGCGTATCGACTCACCAATCCCTGCTTTCCCCTTAGAGGCCAAGGAGGAAACTTTACTTGGAGGAAAGTACCGAATTTACCCTAATGACATCGTCACGGTCATCCTCAAGCCTGTCCATCTCGATCCTGTTGTCTACGCTCCTGACCCGAACGTTTTCCGCCCGGAGCGTATGCTTGATGCTGAGTTTGATGCCCGTATGAAGAAGTACCCCAACTGCTGGAAGCCTTTTGGTAACGGTATGCGTGCTTGCATCGGTCGCCCCTTCGCCTGGCAAGAGGCCCTGTTGGCTTTGGCTCTTACTCTCCAAAACTTCAACCTCATTATGGACGACCCGAGTTACTCTCTTCAGCTTAAGCACTCTCTGACTATCAAGCCTGACAACTTCAGGGTCCGTGCCATGCTTCGTCATGGGATGAATGCTATTGAACTTGAGAGACATTTAAGCAGCGGCAAGGTTGAGGCTACTCAGTGTATCACTCGTTCCGTCGTTGAAAACAATGACAAGGGCCAGCCCATCAGCATTTATTACGGTTCCAACAGTGGCACTTGCGAGTCAATGGCCCACCGTCTGGCTGCTGATGCCAGTGCCCATGGCTTCCGTCCCAAGGTCGTGGATGTCCTTGACGCTGCGAAGGAGAAGCTTCCCAAGGACCACCCCGTCGTCATTATTACTGCCTCATACGAGGGTCAGCCTACCGACAACGCCTCTTCATTCGTTGCTTGGTTGGAAAGCCTAAAGGGCAAGGAGGCAGAGGGCGTCAACTACGCTGTTTATGGTTGTGGACACCGCGACTGGGTCTCTACTTTCCTGCGCATCCCCAAGCTGGTCGACCAGACTCTTGAAACTATTGGTGGTCAGAAAATCGTGGAGATGGGCTCGACTGATGCTGCCGATCGTGATGTATTTAGCGACTTTGAATTGTGGGAGGACACTGTGCTTTGGCCGGCTCTGGTGGAGAAGTACGGTGCCGAAGAGATCATTGATGAAGTTGGCCTCAATGTGTCTATTTCTCACCCCCGCACTGAAAACTTGCACTATGAAGTCAAGGAGTGTGTGGTCATCGAAAACCGTGTTATTGCCACTGGTGAATCACCCAAGAAGCACATTGAAATTGAGCTTCCTAACAACATTACATACCGTGCTGGTGATTACTTGGCCGTTCTTCCTCATAACCCTGCCGAGATCATTGGTCGCATTATCCGCCGGTTTGAGCTCAACGATGATGCTTGCATTACTATTACTGGTGATACTCGTACTCATCTGCCTGTTGGTAAGGAGCTGCCTATTAAGACTGTACTCAGTGCCTACGTCGAATTGGCCCAGCCGGCTACTAAGCGCAACATTCTTGCTTTGGCCAAGGTTTGTGCTGATGCTGCCGACCAGGCCAAGCTGCAAGCCTTGACTACTGACGAGGTTTACCCCGTTGAGGTTACCCAGAAGCGCCTCTCTATGCTTGATCTGCTTGAAGAGTACCCTTCGAGCAAGCTTCCATTTGGCTCTTTTTTGGCCATGCTCCCGCCTATGCGTGTTCGCCTCTACTCGATTTCCTCTTCTCCACTCCATAACCCTAACCGTGTTACTTTGACCTACTCCATTCTCGACCAGCCCGCCCTTTCTGGCAAGGGTCGCTACATTGGTACTGCCAGTAACTATCTATCCAATCTGACGGCTGGTGACCGCCTTCACGTCTCTGTCAAGCCTTCCCCTGATGCTTTCCATCTGCCCAACGACCCAGAGACCACTCCAATCGTGTGCATTGCTGCTGGCTCCGGTATCGCTCCATTCCGTGGTTTCATCCAGGAACGTGCCGTCCAGATTGCCTCTGGCCGCAAGCTTGCTCCTGCCATCCTCTACTTTGGCTGCCGCTCGCCTGAATACGATGATTGCTACGCTGAAGAGTTTGCAGAGTGGGAGAAGCAGGGTGCCGTCACTCTGCGCAAAACGTACTCTCGTGACACCGGGAAGAGCGGTGGTCATAAATATGTCCAATACAGACTGTACGCGGATAAGGGGGACTTCTTGGCTCTTTGGAGACAAGGCGCTAAGGGTTTCGTGTGCGGAAGCGGAAAGATGGGCAAGGGTGTGGAGGAGATTGGTATCCGGATATTGATGGAGGCTTCCAAAGAGAAGGGTGTCGAAATTTTGGAGGAGGAAGCGCGGACCAAGTTTGCCAGTATGCGAAATGATCGTTATGCTACTGATGTTTTTGATTAGATTGGGAAGGGTAGGATATAAATCTTCCATTTCAGAAGTTTATAGTTTCTTGTTATATTTTGTTATATGCTTTGTGTTACATTAATTTTTGGGGTTTTAAGTGACACGAGATTGGTTTTGTGTGAAGGGATCAATATTAAATATGCTAGATGTAGTTGTCCAAGATGTGAATGCTTCTCATGAACCTACCCCGCAGTTGAGGCTTACAGAAGCAACTAGTTCACTTATTTCAGTTGGTTAAAGCGACGTATTAATGTTCAGCATTGAATATCAAGTTATGCGAAGGTCACCAGTTCGACCCTGGTAATGAGCATCTTATCCTTTGAGAGAGATTTTTTTTCTGTGGGATGGGGTGGTGTATGACACCGGACAAAGGCAACCTTTTGCCTAAATATCACAAGCCGTAAAACCATATATCACTATCAATTACATTATCTAGATCGGGATAAATATTTAGGTAAACCTATAAATGTCCAGTGTCTTTGCATGACAACGAACTGAATAACAAAGAACAAAATATTACTCTTGCCGCGCCGTTCCTTTTCTTCATCAAAAGCCCAACCCAACAGCTTGGCAGGAACAAAAGAAAGTGGGGTGACGGGCTGGAAACGCTCACCTGCATGGTTACGTCTTTTGCGTTTGCGGCCGAGAAGGAATGAGGGGTGTGAGGGGGGAACTGAGCGATACACGGTGTGGGATACGGTGACGGGAGAGATACTAAATAATGGTGGCTTGATGATGGGGCGGTACATAATTTGGAAATATGGTTTAGGTAGGATAGCAGTTATAGATATGTGAGTGACGGGGGAAGAGGAAGCGGAGGGGGAGGGGAAAGGCAGTAGTTGGTTGTGTACACAGGCGTTTAAGTTTGATAAAGGGGAATGGTGGTGGGATTTGGTGAGGATATGGCAACAGTTGGGTTGTTGTTGTAATATGACAGAGAAGTAGTAGAAAAAAGGTCAACATAAGGTTTTGTTGCGCGCAATTTTATTTTATTTTTATTTTTATTATTGTTCAATTTCATTGTTAAATATACTCAATATCTAGTTGTAGATGACCTTGGCAGCGGACCAACTGGTAACATCTCAACATATGCGCCGGGAGACACTTGGCGGTTGCTAAGTGGCCAACTGAAAAGGTGACCGAGAAATTTCGACGTTTAAGCCGCGGACTTCTATCGACTTGTTAGATTTTTGTGGTTTTGCTAGGATTTTTGGTAATGCTTGGAATTGGTAAGAGACTTACGTCCTTGGAGCAGGAATCGCAGCACTTGGATTCACACTTGGCGTCCATGCCGTCGCAGCAAATGCATGAGCTGGAAATTCAAGTGTTAGTATGTATATATAGCATGTCATTGAGACAGGATGATGATTATCAAGACTTACCAGCAGGTCTTTTGGTCCTTTTTAGTACAGTCGTCGCAGCAAGACTTGCCGCAGGCCTGGACACCCTCGCAGCATTGGCACTTGCTGAGAGCAGAGATGGTATCAGTTGATTGTGGTGATGATGGTGACGATGATCATGATGAAGATGGTGAGCTTCATTGCTGAGGTGTCCGGAGAAACTTACCAGCACTCAGCCATGTTTGCGGATTGTTAACAAATAGGTGACTGGAGAGAAATCGTTGTGATAAGGGCTGGTTGATAACAGTTTGAAGTCGTAAAAGTCGAGATCAAGAGCAAGAATAACAGTGAATTTGTCCGTGTTCCAAAGAACAAGAACAAGAACAAGGACGATCCAAAAATGGGAAACGTCTATCCCTTTTTATACCCGGATACTCATCACTCATCACTTATCATGCCGTCTTCTGTCCATCTATCTATCTAGATAAGTAGATAGCAACTGCTCTCCAACATCATCTAACATCACCCGGAGTCTAGTCTTCTCTTCCCGTTGGTCCCTAAATAGCCCCACCTATATATGACCCACCCCGCGACACGACACACATGACATCTGGAGGCTGTTTGCCACTAGTAGAAACAACCAAACTAATCAACTAAATAACAACCACCAGGCCACTGATAACATAGACGTGGGGTAGAAAAAAGAGACGAATAGAGACGACAGACGTCGGATAGTCACTATGTTCAAAAAGGGTCTTTTAGGGCGTGTGTCTACAGTTTACGCGAGGCAAGTCACGTTGTTATTGTTGTTACTGAGTGATTGATTGTCGAAAGCTGGTTGGTTGTTATTCATTGCTGCGAGCGGTGGAACGTTGGTGACATATCGTTTTTTCTTGTCTTTTTGGTCGCGGAGGTAAACAAGAGGATAAAGACATCATGATAACTGATAGCTGATAGCTGATAGCGAGAGAGATTGACCAAGCAAACTGTGGGAACTGTGGAGGAGCAAGAGAGCTTGGAGGCACAGGTCATGGGATAAGATTTGGAGCTTTCATTGTATGTGATGACAAGCTATGCTACATTACAAGCAAGCCTATTTTATCGGCCGTCTGCTGAGCGAGATCTGTATAGAGTGTATCCATAGAACGTCACTTGGCGTTTCGAAATGGGAAGCCGAGGTGGCCAAGGAATATATGAGCAGACACTTAGAATACATGTTTATGGTACATTGTGGTGAATATACGAATGTATATAGTAAAGATTTTTTTCTAAGTGTGCATTGAAAAGTTCAGATTGAAGTCAAAAGCTACCAGTTATCTATGCAGGCTACGTGCCGTCCCAAGCCAAAAAAAAAGATCATTTTAGAAAAATAACAATGCGTTGGGCCGTTTCGGCGAGTTTGACCTATTGTTGTTGTTGTTGTTGTTATTATTGAGGGACAGAAACACAAACTATAAAAAGGCACTGTACTAAATCGTTAATCGATGACCTATCGACTTTTGTCAGCTACTTGACACTTTTGGCACTTTAGTCTGTGCGTCTCTTACATGAGGTCCTGGGTACTCGGAAGCTGGTAATGGTCAAAATGGTGAATATCGAATAAGCGAGGGCAGAATTACGGATAAATGTCAAGAGACCCTAACGACAGGACCTTGCTTGTTTGAACCCTAGCATTTCCAAGCTGACATAATCATAATGTGGAATTATTCACAAATTGGACTGACAACAGATGAAGCTTCAATATGGTGTATATACTATGATTATAAATTAAGAGAAGAGGTCACCTTAAGGATAAACCCTCAAGAGAACTCAACTCTTAAAGTCTGATGTCAAAAAGAGAAGAAAACATAAAGAGAAAGAGTCCAGAGATCAAAAAAGCCCGGGTTCATTTTTGAGAGCTCTGCCATAAGGGGAAAAGCATGAAGCTGCTGAGGATGAGCTAGTTACATATTAAAAGTCAGAGGCCAGATGAGGTTCTAGGGAAAAGTTGTTGGTACCTTAGCAGTCTTTGCAGGTGGTGCAGCTGCCGCAAGTGGTGGCAGTGCCACAGCAAGAGCAAGAGCTATAGAAGTGATGATGGTTAATTATTTGTTACTGGTGATGGTTGAGTTTGAGTTTGGATGAAATCATGTAGAAGTGAGGAAACGTACCAAGTACCGGCCATTTTGAAGATTGGAGTTGGTAGCAAAAAAAAAGAGCTGAAAAGAGTTTGCAAGTGGGAGAAGAAAGTAAGTGAAGATGTAGAATAACTTGTTGGTAATGGGGAAGAGAAGGGAAAGGAAATGATGATTTTGGACGGATATCGATGAGATCTTTATACTTTTTTTTTGTCAAGAAAGGTCATGTACGTATTCATAGTATGCATCCAACAAGTAGATGTGAGCATCTGATACACTTTGAGTCCGGCCTTGGCCAAGTATACACACCCACCCTACTTTCCCCCTCACGCGACATCCTCAACCCAACCCACACGCCCCTTCCTCTCTTCACCATGCCATCCCTCCTCCCCTCCCCCACCAACATCCAAAATCTAAACATCTAAGATTTTTTTTCTTTTCTCTTCTTCCATCTCCCCCACGAACCACAACCAACTGACCAACCAAATCGGCTACATATCAATATCGAATACATATCAAATAATTCCTCTCCCCCTCCCCCGGTCCCGTCATCGCCGTCCCCGACACCCCACCACTGAGTGGGTCCACCTCTCATTCCTGACTAAAAAAGCGTACCATCGGCTTGACGCTTGGGACAGCATTGAGCCTCTGCTTTTCTTTCTTTGTTTTTGTTATCCCGTGTCTCTCCGAGCGGCCGGTCGATCGATGGAAAGGCCTCATATATTTAGAAAGGAAAAATAAATAAAGACATCAAAAGAAAGGAATAAATCATCAAGTCTATCGAACTACGGGCGGCCAGAACAAGGAAGCAAGGACCGGGGAGAATGTTAATGAGTGACAATAGATGTCACTAACAAAGGGAATTCCACTGCTTTGAAAGTCCACAGTTGAGAAATAGCAGGATCCTAGATGCTACATAATTCAGCTTCAGAGGATTTGTGTCTACATAAATATACATATAAGATACACATGGACATATATGCACTGCGGCTGTCGGGACAATGTTGTGCCATGGCCCATCACAAGCCTCGAAAGCCGTACTGGAAGCTCTTAACCAATGCTAGGACACCCTTACTCATGCTGTAAGCCACCTACATTAACCGACTGCGTAAAGGGCCTAAAGGACTCGCTAACGACGTGAATAAATACATGGTTCTTGGGCGCCGCTCTCGCTACGGATATTCGGGGCGATGGGGGCTAGATGAGCGAGTGGGTGGATGTACAGCAGATATACGGGCGTTAGAGTAAGAACAATACTTTACATTTGGTATCCTGGTCTACAAAAGAAGCAGAAGACAAATATCTTGAGATGCAGACATATTTTACAGCGATCAAGAGGTATGCAGCAGGTCACACACGACTGTCCTCTCCCAACGTCTCCCGATAAACACATGCCATCTGGAGACGTGAATATAACATATCCGAGGCTGCGTTTGCAGGATGGATAGTACATGGCACAGTGCTGACACTCCCCTCTCGTGGCGCCGAAAAACGATGACAAGAAAACGTAAGACGACGACGACAATGATGATAATGACAAAAAGGCATCCTGCAATCTGTGTCGCCATCGTCAACCCACATCTCCCATGCGTCGTTAAAGGTATATAAATAAACAAATATCTTGGTTGTGATAGATACCAAGTACACATCAGAAATTACATACACAAAACAAAAACCGCGCATCCTCTTACAAACGCCAGACTATCTCTAGATATCTGACTGACTGATTTGGGCCTGGACGTTTATCTCTGGCCAATGCTACCGTATATGTATATCTGTAACCACCGTCATTAAAACGGGGCGGTCACAGTTTCCACCGAGACAAACTGCTGAATTAGGCCTTGACAGTGGGCTCAGGAATCCCAAGCGGACATAAGAAGCCGACTGAAAGAAAGAGGGGAAGGGAAAATCATACTTAAAGTGGAGTCATGAAGTGAGGCTTGGAATGGTGGGATTTGGGAGCGGGTGGAGAAACTAAAAGGTGAATATGTGACATTATATAGATGCGGGGGCAATGTCATGGAGGAGGAAGATGGTATGACATTGGTTCGTTGGAAGAGATATGAGGCGTAAGAGAATGAGAGCTAGGAGCGTTTGGCGGTTCGGTCGTGAATTCGGCAACATGATAAATAGTACAGGTTGGACAGATAGATCAAGCTTTGTTGGAACCACTAAGTCTCGTACAAAAGACCATGACAAATAGATAAGCACAATCTTACATTCATATAATGTGCTCATCGCAGTCTATTACTATCACTGCCAGACGTCGATAAAAGTGCTGATCAAAACAGTGAGAATGGGCGTGAGCACATCATCACCAGGGCCCCCGAGATGACAGGATAACCATCTGACCCAGGTGATTTCCATAACAAGAAACCCGTCATTGGCGGTAGTGGCTTGTGCATTTGAGAAAACATAGATAAAATACACAGAGACAATGCAATGTACAACCTCGGGGATTATGCGTGTGTGCGTGGGATGACAGCAGATGGCGTGGTCGGGACTTTAGCCGACGATATATACGATGAGGTACTTTTTTTTTCTCTAGGATTCAGAGTCGAATTATGGAAGAGGCCGGTGATGTTTAGTCGCGCGGGGAGGAGGCGGATGAGGCTGGTGGTGATGGTGGTATTGTTGATATTTGAAAATGAGGGGGCCTCAGGATTGACGAATTAAGTAAAAAAGATTATCGAGAAAGAGATGGTGTGTGTTTGGTCTGGTTCGTGGTAGGGTTTGTATTTTTGCGTAGTCGAGATAAGCAAAAAGAAAAACCAGGACCTGACAAGATGATCATGAAACCACCACACAAATTTACGCAAAAAGAATAGCCCATATGAGCCCACCAAGAAAAGAAAACAAGAAAGATCACCTTTGGCAAGAAGAGGGGCTTTCAAAGCTTCTTAAATCTACAAAAGTAGAACCACGAAACCACCATAAAGCAGACACCTCTTTGTCCCGTCACCGCCCATCATGCGTTCCATCCCATCCTATTGCCCATCATTCCCCAACAACAACCTCATCGCAACAACTAAACCTAAACGCAATTATCAACAACGTCCCGTCAACGTCTTGGCCTCTCCATCCTCACCCCGTCGATATCGCAAGATTCGGTTTCGTTAAGTCAAAACGGCGTGAAAATTCGAGGGGCAAAAAGAAAGGCGAGAGAACGGAAGGAAATCCTCGGTTGGAGTAAACCTGGGCGGTGGCTTAGTTCCCATTCCCAAAGGCTTCAAAACGCAGCGGGAGATCAGCGGTGATCTGGCACGACGAGACGCAGACTGCCCATCAAGGTTGTCCATCAAGGTTCACGAAAAACGCACTAGATTTGGGCAACGGGGCTATTGTGAAAAGTCACCAAGGGAAAAAAGTGTTAATGTAGAAATATGCACATCTCAAGGTGATAAAATTCTAATCTTGCCTGTTGGACGACATATCGCCAAGTGACAGTAGACTGGGAAAAATTTTATATTGATGACCGCTCATTTGGCCAAGGTCCCCAAAATCACCCCTCATCTTAAAACGCTGAGGTTGAAAATGGAGCCTGCATGGTAAAAGTGGAGACATGTCTAGGGCTACATGCACGGACCATATATTTGTTTATCAATCAATCTTGTCGGGCGATGATAACTTGGATATGAGGGTCATCGGAATGTGGGATGGGACGGGATGGCATTGACAAGAGTAGCACAAACTAGGATGGTCAAATAAGGACTGCGGTAGACTATTTACATTCATGTCATCTGGAAAAAATTTACTATAAGAGTACTGATTTTATTCATGATAGCAACAGGCTGATCAAAGTAGATACTGACCTCTAGACACGCCCAGTTACCTAGAAGCCCTCAAGTCCAAAAAATGTGCCCTATGACCTCTGTAAAAAGGTCTTGTTTCTTTTTTTTTTTAAAAAAAAAAAACATATACCAATCATATCACAGCAGATCTGACAAGCATACAGCGTGAGCACCAACTCACATTTTTAACGAACTCCAACCTTGGCCAATTCCTTATCCATCACCAATTCGCTAGAAAAATCACTTCTTCCCCTCAGGACCCCAACTATTCGGCACATTGTCCCCCGCATCGTACGCCGGCGACAGCGAGCTATACCTCAAATGTGAACTTAGATACACCGGCTGTGGTATCGTCAAGCCCGTTCTGATGCCAACGAAACCACCAGGGAATCCGCTGTTGCCGTTGAATCAACTGTAGATTTTGTAACAGGATGGACGGCAGCGATGCTAAGGAGGACAGCTTCTGTTGCCATTGCCATTGTGGGCATAGTTGTGGTTGCAATTGCGATTGAGATTGCGATTGGTGGGGCTCCTGTTGGAAGGAATTGCGGTTCTGTCCGTTGATGGCAGATTTTGGCTTTTTGGAACATAGATTCATGCAGCAGGCTGAGAAGATGAAGGCAGCAGCTATGACGGCCAAAATGATGAAGATTTTAAAAGCATCTAGTCGGTGCTTTTTTGTGCTGGATGAGTGACCAATGTCACCGATGGCGATCCATGGTGACGGAGACATGTTGACGGGGGAGGAGGGGAGAGAGAGAGGGAAGATGTATGGGTGTGTTTTTTTGTCTTAGGGAGGATAGATCAAATGAGGGCTTGTCTCTTGGAAGAAGATGATAAAATGATGAGAAAGAAAGAAAGTAGCAGGTTGTGAGGGGAGAGAAAAAATATCCGGGGAAAAGACAATGGGGATGAGAATATTAATAGTGTATTATTGCGAACAAGCTGGCCTAGATTGTAAGCATTATCACGCGTGGTATTGGTAGATTACTGCAGCCGGAAGGCTCCTTTTCGACCGGAATACTCCGCCTAAGGCAAGAGCCGAAGTAAGGGTTTAGTGCCGGACGGGGTGTTGGAACTCGGTCATGACAGGAATATTTGTGCGAAGAAGAGTTTCTAATTTTACATAAGGGGAATATATGGCATTGGAGATACATTTAATAAGTAGTTTGAATGGCTTGTATAGAGCGTTATCAAAATATCACGACTGGTCATGGTGGACGGGTAATGTTTCATAATGATGGATTATCTAGAGTGGTAACTCTACCAATGACGTGTTTTCCATATTCAGCTGGCCTGTCAGTATTGAGCCTTTTCACTACCTCCATGGCAGTGGCTTTATCGGGGCTATTCAATATGGTTGCGGTCCAGATGGGTCCAGATGTTGCCGAGGTTTTATATTGAGATATGGGATTGCTTGGCTGGATGATTCCTTGATGAATTATTCACTGAAGACTACGGTCAATTCCAGAACGGATCTTTTTTTACTATGGGATATGCAAAGGTTAAATTTAGAAAGCAAAATCAAGCAACTCCCGAATAAAGTACATTGAAACTTTAACTGCCTATTTCCCATTAACTATTCTTGGTTGGTGATTCAGCCAAGAAAACCACCAGGATATACTCCTTTTAGTCGTGGGCATCCGCATTCATCAACACCGCTGTCATTAAGTCCGTCAATAAGGCTGAAACCTCAATGTTAGCCATACCAGTTATTCAGCCGCCGAGAAATTTAGAGAAGAGCCCACTTGTCATCTTCTAGCTTGATGGGTTTATGCTAGATTCAGAAGTCGTTGGACATAAAAAGTCAGGAGATAGCTAAGCAGCCAAAGAAATGAAATATCTGATCCTTTTTTGCAATCATAAGCTGTCCTAAATTGACTCTCTACTAAGACTGCTTGCTCGTCACTCCAAAAACTGAAAATTTCCAGATTTGGACATTAACATCCAAAGCAAAATCCCGAGTTCAACCCCAGGCACATCTGCCTTATCAGATTGTAATCCATATCTATCCCGTGATATATGATTGGTCAGCCGGGCTGAGCCTTTTTACATGCATGAACTAAGTGCCGGAGGAATGCTGAGGATCAATAAAAGTACATGATGCATATTGGTAGATGTGCAGATTTATGAGACATTTATTTGGCATTGAGGGCTATAGAAAGAGAAGCTAAATATGAAGAGCAGAAACAAGAATGGTAGAAAAAGAAAAGAAAAAACTTTACCCCGAAATTCCAAAAGCCAAAAACCAGAAAGTTATCCCTCCATTGAATGTCCTCTGCCATTTCAACTGAACTATTTCTTAGAAAAAAAAACCAAACATAAAAAAGCCAGCAACAACAAGACAATCGCTCCTCAAAAAACGTACTTCTTGTCATCATAATAGTGGTCCAAAGCAACCTCCTCGTCATCGACACTCTTCTGCCCCTTCCTCTTTATCTCCCGGCGATCCTTGTACAGGTAAGAACCCAGCCAAACCACTACCGCCGCCGCCACCGCTACTCACACAACAAACAAAACACAGTTGCCAATATTCAACCATAGCTACGGCATATTCACAGTCTCCGAACCAATAACCACATTGTCTTCCGCGCAACCGTCGGAACGAGCCGTGAGAATGTCTCACAACAACTGACTGGTGGCGACGCTCAGGTTGCTCGCAATGATATTATAAATGCCCTGCAGTGGCCACTCGATACCCCCGGTGGTCATGTTGTCGCCAAAGAGCGCGATATCCGTGCAGTCAAACTCCTCATCAGACACATTCTACTCAAGGTCAAAGTGGAGAATCCGATTCCTCTGCACATTCACCATCGAGATCCGCGCGTGCGCCCCCGTCGTTAGGTTGGTGTCGACATCCTCATCGACAAGAACCTCAACGGAACCATCGTGGCCATGGGCGACAATACCCTGAGTCTGAAGCTCATCTTTCCGAAAGTCCTCCTGCAACGGCCTGTCGAGCTCCAAGTAAGCAACCCAGTTGGGGATCTCAGAGTAATTAGGAACACTACTTCTGCTTTCGGGCAGCATAGAGCTAGTAGGAGCCTTGTCGTAGTTGACAAACGCCATGGTGAAATCAAGTGTAGTTCTTTGAATTGTAGAACTAGAGTATGAGAAAATTGTCGAGGGTAAGTTGGTAGAGAAGTTAGAAATGTGGTATTGCTATAAGAATGGGGAGGATGGGGGGAGGGGGGGCACGAATTTATATAAGGAAGAAAAGTGGATAGTCAGGGCCACGATGCTGCATCTGGTGTGCTAGTGTATCAGCTGGCTGGTTTTAGCANGGGGGGGGGGGCACGAATTTATATAAGGAAGAAAAGTGGATAGTCAGGGCCACGATGCTGCATCTGGTGTGCTAGTGTATCAGCTGGCTGGTTTTAGCATAGTCCGGCAGGGCATTAGTGTTGGAACCTTTTTTAGAGAGCCAGCTCAATTATTATCTAGTATCTGTTTTGCTATGGTAGCCAAATTCACGCAAGTAGGTTTGTCTCCAGCTGTTAGTCACGATAGCTGAATACTTGATAGCATCTTTTCCTCTTTGAAATAAGTCTCTGTATGAACCAGTAGTTAGGCACAAGATGCTAACTAGCTTCGCAATGTTTTAGACATCTCCATCAATCCTCTGCTTTCCTTTGCAGTTCCAGCTGCACCCCCACTTTTCAGTCTCCGGGCTGGACTCAAACCATTCAGGTCTAGCACACACAAAAAAAACTAGTGGAACCTAAAAAAAAAGGGGGACTAAGAAAACTTGGAGCTTTGATTTAATCTGCAGTTACTATCCACAACTTTCTCAGCTCTTAGCGTTGACCAAGATGCCATTGTCATGCTTGATATTTCATCGATTCCGGCCGGCGCCGGTAATCCTCTACATATATCAAGATAGCAGGTCGATTCTTAACGGCAAGTCCTCATTAGTGTAGTGGTGATCATACCTGCTTGTCACGCAGGTGACCTGGGTTCGATTCCCAGATGGGGAGCTTCCTTTTTCTTTGGTATTTTTCTCTTCTTTTCTCTATCTTCTTCTTTTTGTGTCAGTCACGTGTTCAATATTGGCAAGATTGCATGGGTGCGACGGTGACACAAAGCATCAAGAGAATTGTCATCGGTGTGAATGTCGATGTGCTTCATCGATGACTGTGAGGGTTAAGACAATCCTAATATGCTAGACTTGAGTTTTCTTGTAAAGTTTCCAAGAATGTTGACGAAAAACAAATACGCGTGAGGTAGACTTGTCAACCCAAGATTTGACTTATTTTGGTAAAAACTTAAGAATAACATCCCAAACTTGACTCATTTTGACACTGGCATAATCGTAGGGCGGGAAACCTGATACTAGCCATTGCTGCCCAATATCAACTGGCAACTCTCCACCGCCAGCCAATCCGTAGCAGTGACAAACCTGAGGATGATCTCTACAGGGTCCCAAACCAGGCAGACAAGATACTCTGGGATCATCTGCAGAACCATGATATTATGAGGCTGTAGAAACCCCCTGTGATTTCGGTTCCCTCAGAAAAGCCATCGATATAAAAAAAAGTCGTCAAGCCCAACATACTACACATCCAAACATTTCTCCAATTAATCTTCATTTTCTTCCTTCCCCCCATCACGAAAACATCACAGCACAACGACCTCCAAAATGCCCCCATCATCACTATCCTCGTCATCAATCACTCCCCTCCAACCCCAACCCCAACCCTCCCTCTTCCCAACCCTAACCACAACCGCCTCCCTCCTCCGCCTCCTTCCCCCCGCCCTCTCTATCCTTACCACCTGGTCCCCACCCCTCCTTCTCCCCCCTCCACGCCCCGACGCTGCCCCCATCCGTCTTCTGACTCTCAAAACTATCATCGCCTCGCAATCCCGCCGCCTTCACAACTTCCTAACGCACCCCGCCGCCTCCGATCCAGACACCGCCGAGTGCCTGCTGGCCGGCGCCCTCTCACTGGTCCAGGCGGTGTTTGCGCTGCTCGGGCCGACGAGGGGGGTCGGCGAGGAGTGGAAGGGGGTGCTGCAGGGTGCGGTGAGCGAGGAGAGGATTGCGGGGTGGCAGGGGGAGGTGGAGGGGTTGAGGAGGGAGGTGGAGGGGGGTGGCGAGCGGTGGGTGTTTGGGCGGGTGAGGGAGTATGTGTATGCAGAAGTGGGGTTGGCGGAGGGGTTGACGGCGGGGGTAGAGAGGGTGTTGGCGGGGTTGGAGAGTCCGAGGGATGTTGGGAGGCGGTGGGCAAAGAGGGGGGTCTATGCTGTTGAGGCGGACGAAGAGCAGGATGAGGATTTGGATGGTGATGGGCAACAAGGGCATGGCGGGCAGAGACAACTGTTGGATCACCTGGGGGAGTCATCACAACCGAAGCCGAAGTTGGAGCCAAAGCCAGAACCGGAACCGAATGTGCCGATTCCGCCGGAGCAAATGCAGAGTGCCGAGATGCAGGATCTGCTTCGGTGGCTGTCACCTACCGAACCCCAATTTGAATTCCAGAGCCTCGAAAAAATTGGCGATATTAAAATTACCCCCCACTTCGACCAACTGCCGTTCAACATCTCGTCCGACTTCACTGACTGGCCCGAGTACCAGCGGTGGCTGCGGCATGAAACGGCCTATCAGTCCATCGTCTTGCTACACAGTAAGTCCCATCACTAAAAAAAAGCCCGGGCTCCAACCTGTATCTCAAAAAAATAAAAAGCAATAACTAATAATGCACTACGCACAGACAGCCCCAACTGGGACGCCTACAACCTCACCGGCCTCGCCGCAACCCTACCCCGTCTCCCCTCCACCACTGCCCTCTTCTGCAACCTCGCCAACCTTGAAAGCACTCTCCGCACCCTAACCCGCCACCTCCTCGCCAAATCCCAAACTCAAACCCCCACCCTCCGCTCCCTCCTCGCTCTCCACCGATCCCACCACCTCCTCTGCCCCCCCCCCACCGACACCACCTTCGCCCTCTTCCTCGAACTCCTAGCCACTCTACCTTCTGTCTTCCTCATCCTCGTCCTCCCACCCGCCCGCCCGCACCCTGTCGACATTCTCCTGCGCGCCCTGTCCCCTCCTTGTGCCCCCACAAACCTTAGTACGCTTGTCCTCACGCAGAATACCGGGCAGGAGCGGCTATTCTTCGAGGTTTTGGGGTCCTGGAGGATCGCCGGGTTCCCGGATACTCTCAGCACCAGGTACCGTGCGCGGATCGCCGAGGTCACTGCCGGTGACCGCGACCTCGCCGCACTGACTAATCGGATCCTCCTGCGCGCTCCCAGTCATGCAACGGCCACCGCAACCCTCGACATCCTCGCCGCGCAACTCCCGAGACTCCCTGGGCACCCTGCGGGCCCTCGCCCCTCAGACCCCCTGACGTCCTTCATCAAAGACTGTGCCACCGGCTCCTTCTCCCCACGGAAACCCTACTCTATCGATGGTGACGGCGACTTCATGGCCTACTATGCCGCCATGATGGCGAGGCCCGGAGACCCTGTGGACTTCCTCGCGCTTTCTGGCGTCTACCGGCGGTTAAATGAGCATGAGCTCGTCACATCGCTTGTCCGGATAGCAGCCCAGTATCGCAATCGGGTCGCCGTCGAGAACCTAGTGTGCCACGGAGTTTCGCTAAACGTTGAGGCCGGCGAGGGTCATGGGACCCCGTTGTGGCTCTACATCCTCGCCCACAACGACCCCCACGGCGGTAAGTTTCCTTTTCTGTGTCACTCTGCTTACGTAATCGCCACTTTGACTAACACCAACCCTCTCCAGAACCCTTCCAGCACGTTCTCCTCGCTACCGGCCACCTCCCACTCGACAACCTCCCCCATGCCCACACCCCGCCCACACCCTCCATCTACGAAGCGGCCTCTATCGGATCACTCCGTGACGTCCTTCGACACATCCGAGCCGGCGGAAACCCCTCGGTGACAACTAAGTACGGGTGGGCGCCACTGCACCAGGCGGCGATGAACGGGGACTTGATGATGGCAGTGGTGTTGGTTAATGCAGGAGGGCGGCTGAATACGGTAAGTGATATGTATAAGACGGCGTTAGATTGTGCAGTTGAGGGGGGTTTTATGGGGATTCAAAGGCTGCTGAGGGAGAGAGGAGCAAAAATGTATAAGGAGTTGTTACAGGAGAAGGGGAGGAAGATGTGGAATTTATATTAGGGTTTATGGTGTTAGGGTATAGTTCATATACATGTTAATGGCACAAAAGCTTCGTTGAAAATACACGAAATACTACCTATTTACATACATCACAAATCCAACCGTAACTTCTCATTAAATATTCTTCCTCATCCTCGACTCTCCATATCCTCTGTCACATACCCAATCTCTCTCCTCCTGCCCACCCCTCCCAACTCCCCTGCCAACGCCCGCTGCTCCCTAATCAACCCCCTCTGCCCCCTAACCCTCTCCTCCTCCCTTTCTGCACTCTCCCTTTCAAACCGCTCCGTCACCTTCTGTCTCTCTATCAGCACCCGACTATACTCCTTCGCCCCGTCAACCCTAGCCCGCGAAACCCTTTCTTCAAACGCCAACAGGCTCTTTTGCCGGCCGAGTTCCGCCGCGGCTTCCCGGGACACCCGGGAGGCAAGAAGGTTCTCAAGAGTGGCGTGGTGAGATTGTTCTTTTTGGTACATTGCCGATTTCTGTGCGTCGAGAGCGGCCAGGTGCTGGAGTTCGAGGGCTCGCTGGGTAGAGAGGTGGGCGAGCGTTTGTCGGTGGACGTCTTCTTGCTGGCGGCGTTCGCGATCAATCTTTTGCTTCCACAGGCGGCCTTCAGTTTCGGCAATTTCCGTGGCATGTTTAAGTTTTTGACTGTGGATGGTGGATTCCCAGGACATGCGGTCTTGGACAACCTTGCGCTGCCATTCCTTTTCGGCGAGTTCCTTCGGGAGGCCGATGGCGCCGGGGGGTTGCGGACTCGAGTGAGCATAAAAGACATCAGTAGCGCGGTTATTTCGTAGGAGAGTTAGAAGAACAGGAGTCAGTTGGTCTTGGGGACGAATGTACTGGGTGTACATGGTGAGCGAGTAGGTCAGGTTATTGGCTGCGTAGAGGGTCCACGGAGCGTTGATATGTTTCCAGAGGCCGACTTTGAGGAGGGCGGTCAGGGTTGATAGCGGCGTTGGGGAATGAAGGGCCAAGTGGAAGATTGTTAATTTTGACGGTGCTGTAGAGGGAGGTGCCGTAGGCTTCAACGCAGTAACAGCAGATTGGCTCGGAGTAGTATACACTGTAATGCTCGGGTCTGCCCCATGGTTCAACAACAACCTCACTACCCTCTCCATATCCCTCAACCTCCCTGCCGTGACCTCGGCATCCCTTGCCACATACGGACACCCCCTAAAACACAACTCGCCCAACGCACTCCTCCCATCGCATGTCGCCCCCGGGAAGTCCGCCTCATGTCCCGCTTCCAGCAACAGTTTCATCGTATTCAAGTTCAAGGTGCTGGTTGCCAAGTGCAAAGATCCGTCATTGACATCAGGGCTCATGACTAGCAGGAGGCTGACAATTTCAGAGGCAACGGGGCCGGGAAGGCTGGAGGCCAGGAGAAGAGGCGTGGTCCCACCGATATCCATGGCGTTGACATCAGCATTCGCAAGCAGGAGACTCTCAACAATATCCTTTCTTTGTTCTTTTATGGCGAGCATCAGAGGAGTGAGATGCTGATCCGGCGTTTTGAAGTTAACGTCAGCGCCGTTGTGGATCACGAGTTCGATGACGGGGGAGGCGACTTCCTTCTCCGGCTGTGCAAGCGCCCAGGTCAGGAGGGTGACTTTCTGCGGCTTCGAGTCGTATATTTGAGTTTTGATTATGGGATCAATATAAGCCCCGGCTCTAAGACAAATAGACAGAATCTCGGTATTGCGCGGGTACAGATGGATGAAGCGAGCCAGCACTGGCATATCAGGGGTTGATATCATCAACGGCCTAGTGATGACTGATGAGAAACCAGGTTTGGCAGCCAGCAATTTCAAGCAGTTGAGTGCTACATCTTCTTCGATAGGATACTCCAGAATAACAATCACTCCAGCCGTAACAAACTCCGGGTTCCAAGTCACAGACAGCAAATGCTGAAGCAATTCCATATCTCCGTTCTGAATAACTGGTATAAGTACAGAGCCATCGTCATAGTCAGGCGGCACTCCAGCTTGCAATAAGCCCAAGATAAACGTCTTGACAAGATCTTGATCTTGGAACCCTACTTCATTCGCGAAGACAAAGATGTAACCAAGGCGCGGGCCCTTGGCACCATGCTTGAGAAGAAGCTCGCAACAAGCCCAGCCATCCCACGTTCTCCATCTATTGCTTTTGGAGAAATGAAATGCCTCCGCACACACTTCAGCCAGATCATCTGATGCAATCGATGGTGCCACTTGCAAGAGCCGCTTCAACAGTGCCGGGTTCACCGATGCTGCCGCTTTGGTGATGGCCAGGCAACTTCTCCATGTGACATCCGCTCCCTTACTTAATAACAAGTCAACCAGTTCCCAGTCTACCAAGTCGCCCTCATCCAAGGTTGACGCCTTGACTAATGTCATGTTGACATCCTGATCCACCGGCATTCCCGCCTCAAACAACCAGCCAATCACCACTAACCTCGTATCGCGTGCCAACCGCCAAGCCGACTTCAAGACTGAGCACAGTGTTTCCGGTGTTGGCTTGACGTGTTTAGGGCCAGCGGAATGTCTGCAAAGAAGTAACTCCAGTGCGGGTTTGTCGGCAGACTTCACCGCCGCTGCTATCGCAGCACCGGAGTCATGCGATGGGTCAGCGCCATGCTTTAGCAGAAGTTCCAGCAACGGAAGACCCGGAAGATGATAGCGGGTTGCAGAGAGCAGCTCGGCGCTCAGATGCTCAGTGGGTATCAGGTTTTGAGAAAGTAAAAGCGACAGGATCTCGGTCCGGAGGGTAAGCGATGATATCGATGTGGCTGCATGGAATGCTGCAATCAAAGCCTGTGGGTCCTTATTCGTAGCTTCGAGAGAAGAAGCCGTGTTCAGAGAGCTGCTGTTCAGAAGAATCCTGAGCATGTTGACATTTCCTTCTCTAGCCGCTTCGACAACGGCATCTCCGCCCAGTTTCCCCAAGCTTCCACCCTTCCCCACCAGTAACTCGGTCATCTTCAGGTCTCCCTCTGTCACAATGCTCGGCAAAACCTCTTCCACCACTTCCTTCGACACCCCCGCCCTCAGCAAGATCCCACATATTTCCGCTCTGCCTTCCTTCTCTTTGATCCCTACCGCCTTCCTCAAAGCTCGGTCTCTTGTCCCGTCCAGCTTCCCCTCCTCTCCCCTACACAACAACCGGACCACCTCCACCTTCCCCATCGCTACTCCCGTCTCCAATGCCTCGCCCCCACTCAGATCTGCCGCACCCGACAACAACTTTAGCAACCCGAGATCATCCGGAAACCGTCGAATACAATATACCAACGCCGTATTGACCTCGATTGAGAGAACCCCCGCCTTTATCAGCCGCTCAGCAAACGAAAAGCGGTCCATCGGATCGTCGATATTGACGGCTTGTCGAAAGGCAATGGCGAGGGTCTCTGGGGTTAGTGGTGGGGAAGAATAGGAAGAGGGAGAGGCAAGGAGAAGCTCCGTGAGTGGCATGTGCGCGGTTCTAACAGCACGTGCCAGAGCAAGGGAACCAGGGGCGTTGAGGTGAGCACCAGCGGATAATAGAGTGACTATGATGGACGTGGTACGATCGGGAATCGAAGTTGCAAGGTAGGATTCAACAGCCGGGGCTAGCAGTGTGGAGGCGATCTCCGGAGTGAGGCCTGGCGGTTGCCGGAGTAGGGAGAGGACATGGGATGTGGTAGCTTTAGTCGGTGTCTGGCGAAGAATATGGGTGATTGCAGTAGTCAGAGATTCCCGCGTAAGTGTTGAATTTTTCAAGGTAAGTGGCAATAGCAAAGTGTCCGAGTGTGTAGCAGCTAAAAAGAAAGTCAGTATAGTCCAAAAGCCGAGATTGTGGCTGACACTGTACTTACCAGCAAGTAGTGGAGCTCCCCCATCCACGTTCATGTCCGCTCTTCCCGTTGTCAGCAGCATTCTCAACAACTTAACATCCACATTGTCCTCCGCTAAAACCTTCTTTACTCCCATCACAACAGCTTCTTTGTCAATCTCAGCCCCGCCTTCTAACAGTAAGCCAACAAGCTCTCGCCTCATGTCCCAATCCGTGATATCAAGAGCCAGCTTCAAGCCACACGCAGCGTCTTCCGACCTCACAAATCTGAGAATTACCCCTAATAGCTTGCGGTCTCGCTTCACTACTGCCGTCTCAACTGCTCCGCGCCCATCGATTCCGCCAGATCCCATGCCGGCTCCGAGTAGCACCTCCAGGACCACGTCGTCTCTGCGAGTAGCTGGCTGTTCAATCTCTCTCTGAAATTCACAAGCAATAACATCCCTGGGTAACCCTGAAATCAGAAAAGACTGCACTGCCTCTCTCCTTTCAGCACCCAGTAATCTCCAGGTATTGGGGAATGTAGACCGGAGGGTTTCCGTTGCGGGTCTCGCCTGCAAAAGCATATACAATAGATGTAGATCTCCAGCTCCTATGGCAGCAGTGATGGCAGCGCCATCTTCATAATCGACGGAAGCGATGGCGTGTGAATGTAGAATCTTCCGCTGTGGACTTTGAGGGTCTGGTACAGCGGGACTTAACGTAGTGCCAGCTAAAGACGCAGTAACCGAAGTTGGAGAGTCAGACAGCGAACATGGAGGTGTAGGGAATGTAGAAGACAAAAGCAAGGCAGCTGTTCTCTCGTCACCTTGTTGGACGACTGAGACCAAAGCTTCATCCAACGGAGTTCCAGAGGCACCTTTCCAGAGCAAAAGAGTAAGTATTCGGAGGCGACATCTAGCATCAAGCCGCTCTGGTATTAGCAAAACGCATTCGCTGGCAGTTGATGGCGCAATGATTCCGGCACCAGGTCCTATCATGACGTCCAACAGCTTGTCGTCTCCCCGGCTGACTACTTCCCGTACAGCTATCGCATCTTCATATTGTAAAGAGGCACCATGCTTAATTAACAACTCCACCATTTCGAGTTTGCCATTTCGTGACAAAGCAATCAGCACCTGAGCAGCCGCATCACCATTAGCTCCAGCACATAATAGAAGCTCCAGCAACACCACTAATGTATGCTCCTCGACATGAAATTCGAACAACAACAAAAGATTCGCCTCCAAAGCCGCTACTGTTGGTGGATTTCGTGCTAAAAGAATGGCAAGGACTAACTCTGGCCTCCGTGTCCGAACCACAGCGTCGAGGACATCCGAGGTCGGGACTGATGTCCTGGTGATTATGAGTATCGTTTGTAGCGACTGCAATGCTACTGCCGTTTCTAAAGCCATAGATAGTGTTTCAATTGTACCTCTGGGTATTGCAGATATTGGCAAGGCGGCAATTGGTGATATCGCAGTTTCCAGAATTCCTAGGTACTCAACGGAGCTGACAAGATCCAGAAACGCATTGCAGCCTCCAGGTCGCCGAAATATATTCGCCCCATAACCCACTAAAAGTGAAACCATTACTGGTTTTCGCCGCTGTACCGCAATCATCAACGCCTCGTCCAGACTCTCTTCGTCCGCCGCTTCAAGCAATACCTTCATGGCCCCTTCTCGATTCTGTTCCACGGCCTTTTCCAGAATCCTCGACCTCCTCACCTCCACCTCCACCTCCGCAAAACTTGACAAGATCCCCTCACTCCGTCTCCTTGCCGGTTTCTTAACCCCCGAAACCTCATTAATCGATCCCCTTTGCTCTGCTATCCTCTCCATCAACACCGAGACAATCGCCGGATCATCAGACTCGGAAATTAGTGAGTCTAACGCTGCATGGAGATTGGAGAGGCTGGTGGGTTTCTTGCGACTAGTAAAGGCACGTTTGAGAGTAGAGGGGGGCCGGCTGGTAGAGGATGAGACAGTGTGTTTGCGGAGGAGGGCTTCAGTAGCGAGAAGGGTGGTTGTTGTTGTAAGTGTACTTGGGGGCGGAGAAGGGCGAGTCGGGGGAGTCAGGGTGGGAAGGACTACTTGGTAAGTTGTTTGGTAGTCAAAGAGGCGAGGGTGGAGTAATGTTGAAGATGATCGTGACATTTTGTGCGATATGGTATTGTATGAATTGAGGGAGCGTTGTGGGGAGTTGATGAAGATAGTCCGTGATATCGGACATGTGCTAGTATCGTCAAATCGTATAAGTCGATCCCACAAGATAAATCAAATCATCTCCTAGCCAAAAATCACAAAGTATCCCAAGAAAATCATAACATGAAATCCAAACAACAAAACAAAGTCTCAAAGCAAATGCAAGTAATGAAACAGAGAAAAGAGAAAAAAAGACAAAAAAAAAGTCCAACTCGCAGGAAATACACCTTCCCGCCCTGATATCTCAAACTGCCGTCACTTCCTTCTTTATTTCTTAATCAGCCAAGTCTCCCCTTCCGTCTCTTCGTAATTCCCAATTCCGATTCAAACTCCACAAATCCGGGAAGGAATTGTTCCTGCTGTTTATGTCTTGAATCTGCCGGTACCCTTTTTTTATGCTTTGGGGTAGGAATTTTGGGAAAAGACCAAAAAAAAGAATGAAGGGATGAAGGAAAGAAATGACGTAGACAGACAAAAGGGGATTTCCGTTCTCGATAAGCAGTAGTTTCCTTTTGATCTTCAAAGAGTAAACGGTAGAAACTGCTATTTTAGGAACACAGGGATGGAATGATGTTAGTGGATGTAAATATCGATTGACAGGTTGGCGGATTATGGGTCACGATAATTGGTGATGACAGATTCGAGTTAGGTGTTTTCTCATGGTGCATAGTAGTTTCTTTGGTGAATTTAGATTCTGGTGGAAAGGAAAACAAGCAGGGCATGACAGTGAATAAATATTATAATTCTTCAAAGACATGCTCGTCAATCTGTACTGAGACAGGTTGCACTAACTATATAAACAGCACCGCACAACACAAGCACAAAACAACGCACCGTAGCGCACCACCTCATCCTGTCCGCCTCTCCCATCTCCATTGTTCTAGCAACCTGAAAACTCACCCGTTAACACGCTCCTCAGCCCCTTGGGCCACTCCACCCCCGCCGCCGTGGCGTTCAATGTACCCACCCGTCTCGTTTCCTACGCACCGTAACATGTTTCTTGACGCCACCATCGAACAAGGTGGTATTTTACACATCCGTGGGTCCCGGCGGGTTCCTTTCATATATTATATACTTAAAAGCTAGAATATAAAGCGTTAGAGAAACGAGATGTCTCGTATATGGGTTCATGCCAGTTTGTTCCCAGTCAGCGATGGTTCCGCACTTCCCTCACTAGCCCTATCTAAATATGTATCTTCCACAAGCCATAGCCCATACAGTATCTATCCACTTGCTCCACAATCACCTTCCCAACCACCTGCCCACCACCACCCACCATCATCCCCCAAAATCACCCGCAAGCAACTCATTATCTCCCATCCATTTCCATCCATCCCCTACCAATCATCGCCAACTTCACCCATACTAATCTCTGCATGTTCCGGATCCATCCTGCAGCCAACTGCATCAATTAACGGGACACAGCCAGGATTGTGCTGCCGATGCGTCACAATCAGCTGTTATAAGCCAATGATGGATGTGTTCAGCTGGGGGGTGGATCCTGACCTTGATTAGGCTGGCGGTAGCTTTGAACACTGTCCTGCACTGTTTCATAAAGGTTACATGATGTGAGTTCACATAGTGTGTATAAATATTAAAAATACTGTGTGTTTTCATTTCTTAGTCATCCGTTTCCGGTAACCCTTGGGTTTGTCAACCCTATTGTATGTATATCAGAGAATAAGCCCAGCAAAATGACGGCAGAAATTATAAGATGTCATGAAGATAGAAGCGTTAATTTTCTCACATTCTAGATGAAAAATATCCAAGTCCCAAGGAACTAGAAACACAACAAAGCCCAAGAACCACAGATTTGCAAGTAACCCCACCTCACAAATCATTCTTAAAATCAAGATGCAGGACTGTGATACCGTCTTTTGAGTAGTCTCCATCTCGACACTATTTTAAAATTGTACTCTCTCTCAGATAAACCATCATAGTTAGAATCATTCTAAAATCAGAGGAACTTTTCTACATGTTTTCTCATAGCACATAATTCTATTTTCTGTTCTGTTTTTGCAAAGTCCCTTCCTAGTTAATGGTAGGGTCAGAAGGAGTTGTTAGGGTTGCACATATATCTAACAGTATTTCTGCTCTTTGATCACACTGTAATATAATATGGTGATATGCTGGTATGTCACAGTACATACAGTGTTTATTGGCAATCTCGGATACCTTCATTTCTAAAGATCACCTTTGTTCATCCATACAGAACTACAGATCTCAACAGGCACCATTCTAACTAACAGTAGACCTGTGACGCTATCCCAATGGACTGCACAACTCAAGACTCACTATGGACCCAAGCATGTTAAACGCTAGACAACTGGTATATTTTCCTATGTACTCTTTTTTTTTGTGTTGATGCTCCCCCTGATGCACCCCCCATTCATCCTTACCGGACAGTAGCACCCTTCAAAGACTTCACAGTGCACACACCCCCACTCTCAGTCACCAACTTCCCAACATCCGCCTTCCCCAAAACCTCAACCGCCCCCGCATCAAACGCTACCTCCAAATTCTCCGTCGTGGTAAACCCCGGCTGGAACGTCTCCCAAATTCTCTTCTTCGGGTTCAACACCCCCTCCGGCTCGCCCTTCCACCCCTCAAAGAATACCCTCTCGCCTGCCTTGGCGCCCTCGGGCGGCGTCACCAACTCCACGGGACCCTTATGATCGTCAGTTTCGCCCTCTTTCAGCTTGGGCGAGGCGGCTAGGACCATGGCGCACGACTTGATGCCGCGCATCTTAACGGGCTTAAGGTTGCAGACGACGACGACCTTGCGGCCCTGCATTTCTTCGAGGGGGATCAGTCCGTTGAGGCCGGAGCAGACGGTCCGGCACAGTTGACCCTCGTACTCGATGTAGTCGTCGCCAGCCTTGTCGCCGACGGCAATGGTGGAGACGAACAGAGAGTCGGCATCGGGGTGGTTGATGGCCTTGAGAATGTGGCCGACGCGCAGGTCGATCAGGGCAGGCGATAGTGGGGTGGCAGGGGCTGCGGCCTTCTGGGGCTTGGGCTGCTTCTCCTTCTTTTCCTTCTTGGGTTTGGCAGCAGTGGCGCCCTCAGCGGCGGGGGCTTCCTTGTCCTTGGAGACCTTGGTGCGATCGGGGACAACCTTAGTCTCGCCACCGGCAGCGGCGGCAGCCTTCTCCTTCTTGAGGCGTTCCTTCTCAGCCTTGGCATCAATGGGAGGCTTCACGTACAGAACCTCATCGGCGTTCACGGCAACCTTGTCAGCATCGGCAACCGACAGCTCAAACAGCGCCGAGTTCTGGACAAAGTCGACGAGACGGACAATATGGGGAAGACCCTTCTCGCCAGTCCGCTGCTCAGGGGTCCAGGCGGTAACAATGGGGGCAACAACCTTGTAGACGGCCACATCAGCGGTGGACGGCTTGATGCCAAGGATGGTGGTGCGGGTGGCCAGGTGGGTGTTGAGGTCGGTGAGGGCCTCGGGGGTGGTGAGGGAGGCGGTCTTGACAATCCAGGATTGGATATCCTTTTCCTCGGCAAGGGTGTACTTTTGGGCAGTGATAGAGGCCATGTTGACTATGCGGCGGATGAAGACTGGGTTGGTTATGGGGAGGGCGGAGGGCCGGAGACTGTTGAGGCCGTAGGCAGAAGAGCGGAGGTAGCGAAAGGCTTGCAGTTTGATTGGTGGGAACGAGGGATCATGAGATTCCTCGTAGTAGACTGGTAGAGACTTAAGGAGACGAAAAGGGTATCTAGGTGGGTAAGAAGAAAGCAGGATCGGAACGGGTAGAAAGCTTCACGATGCGTCACTAAATCCTTCCGACTTCAAGCTCTTCACTTTAGCAATCTTTTGGCAGAGCTTGTATGTCCGAGCTTGCTGCCCCTCTATGGGCGGTCAGATATGGCAGAATATCCTTATTGGGAAATACTTGACTGATAAGCAACAAGCATGCACTTAATCCGTAAATGGAACTGTCACGTGACCACGTGACAGAGTTTCGCGAGCGCTTGTCACGGCCAAACTCAGCGCGCGAGATTGATGCAAGAGGAGGATGACATCATAACATTTTGGAGCATCACGGGTGTATCTCTGAGCGGGCAAAGGGTTGTGTTACCTGTCAATTGACCGAGAAAAACGAGGATTATGTTGAAAATCTAATCTTTTTTTCACCATCTTTTTGTCAAATATAAGTTTCCATTTTTGGTTGCATTAAATCTTGTCCAACCATGGCCAACATCAATGAAGATGCTCTCGTGGCCGAAGAGGAAAAAGCCCGACAGGAAAATGCAGCCATCATCACCCAGAAAAAGCCCAAAAAAAAGCCCCGGCGCCCCATCACCAAAAAAGGGCGCGCCCAAAAAGCCAAAGAACTAGAGGAACTCCTCAAGCAGACCGAAGCCTTCTCCAACATCCTCACCAACAAGACCAAGGCCCTCGGCCGCGTCGGCATGGGCTTCGAGGAGCAGAATCTGGGCGAGCACAAACTGACGATGGCCGAGCAGCCAAAATGTATGGTTGGTGGCACAATGAGGGACTACCAACTTGAGGGTCTCACGTGGATGTATGAGATTTGCGAGCAGGGCATGAGCGGCATCTTAGCTGACGAGATGGGCTTGGGCAAGACTGTGCAGACTATCTCGTTGATTGCATTGTTGCGGGAAAAGGATGGTTATTTTGGGCCGCATCTGATTATTGCGCCTCTAAGTACGCTGAGTAACTGGATGGACGAGTTCCAGCGGTGGGTGCCAGATATCCCGGTGGTCATGTATCACGGCACGGCCCCGGAGCGGCTGGAAGTGTGGAATAAGGACGTGACGAAGCATTACAAAGGGGGGCGGCCAACGTATAAGTTCCCAGTAATTTGCACTAGTTACGAGATTATCCTGCGCGACAGGAATATTCTGTCCAAGGTCAACTGGGAGTTTATCATCATTGTAAGTGGCAGGCCGCGTAGGCTGTTCTCTCTAGGTTTCTTCTGACATTGTGTAGGATGAGGGCCACCGTATGAAGAACTTCAACTCGAGGCTTTTCCAGGAATTAAAGACGTTCACTTCGGCCACCCGGCTGCTGATCACGGGGACGCCGCTACAGAACAGCCTCAAGGAACTGTGGTCACTGCTAAACTTCCTGCTGCCCAACATCTTCACGGACTGGGATGCTTTTGACACATGGTTCGACTTTAGCGATCTCCAAGACGAAGAAGGGACCGAGAACTTTATCATGGACTCGGAAAAACATGACATAATTAAGAAGATCCACATTGTCCTGCAACCGCTGCTGTTGCGGCGTGTCAAGGCCGATGTCGCCGCGTATCTGCCCAAGAAGAGGGAGTATATTCTCTATGCGCCAATGACCAAGGAGCAGACAGATCTGTACAAGGCCATTAATGACAAGACGATTGATACGCGCGAGTATTTGCAGAACAAGGTCATTGAGAGGCTTACGAAGGAAGAGAAAGAGTCCCCGGCTCCACAACAACAGTCAACCCGCTCATCAAGTCGCACCAGAGTGAAAGCTGAGGAACCCAAGCTTCCCATCCCAGAAAAAAGTACCGAAACCACGCTGGCCATCCATGAAAGCTCCCGCAAGAAATCCACCCCGACCGAACCTTCCTCCACTCCTGCCCCCAAAAATGCCTTCGCTCTCCTCATGGACGGCAAAGCCACCCGCACTTCCACCCGCACTTCCACTCGCACCCAATCCCCAAAACCCACCCTAGAAGCCAAACTGCCACCCTCCCGATCGACATCCACCAAACGCAAAGCGGAAACAGCAGCTGTCGAAGGTGAGGTAGAAGCGAAGAGTGCACGGTCGAGCCGGGGGTCAACGCCGGCAAGCGGGAGGTCGCAGTCGCGGTTGAGGAGAGGGGCGCGGAGATACAAAGAGTCGGAGATTGATGATGATGCGCTGAGCGATGAGGAGTTTGAGCGGAAGTTGGCGGAGGAGATGAGAGAAAAGGATATACGGGAGATTGAGGAGGAGGCCGAAGGGGAGGACTTTGAGTTTGCCAAGACGTTGGAACTGGCCAGTAAGTTGTTGATTATGTTTTTGGTATCGTGAGATTGGTTCCGACTGGATGCTAACAAAGTTGACCAGAAAAAGAAGTCGCCAACAAGAAACTTGGCAACCCCATCATGCAACTCCGCCTCGTCTGCAACAGCCCCCACAACTTCTACTACCCCTGGAACCCCCACCAACCCCCTGATGAATCCCTCGTCACCGCCTCCGGCAAAATGCTTCTCCTCGACCGCCTGCTCCCCGCCCTCTTCAAGGACAACCACAAAATCCTCATCTTCTCGCAATTCAAAACGCAACTCGACCTTCTGCAAGACTACTGTGCCCTCCGCCACTGGGACTGCTGCCGCCTCGACGGCGGCGTTGCACAGAGCGACCGGCGCACGATGATTAGGGATTTTACGGAGCGGGAGGACCTGAGAGTTTTTCTGCTGTCGACGCGGGCAGGCGGGCAGGGGATCAATTTAATGGCGGCGGACACGGTGATTTTGTTTGACTCGGATTGGAATCCGCAGCAGGATTTGCAGGCGCAGGACCGCGCGCATCGCATTGGGCAAAAGAACCCCGTGCTTGTATTCCGCCTGGCGACCAAGGGGACTGTCGAAGAAACGCTGCTTATTTCGGCCGATGCCAAACGGCGCTTGGAGAAACTCGTTATTAAGAAGGGGAACCTGAAGATGTTGACAGCGAGCGTCAAGGGGCAGATGGACGATGTGCTGGATAAGGAAGCGTTGAGAGCGTTGTTGTTAAAGGATGGGAGAGTGTTTGAAGCGGCGGGGGCCGGAGCAGGGGAGGAAGTGTTGACAAATGGGGATTTGGAGATTTTGTGTGATCGGAGTGAGGAGGCGTTTGAGAGGGCGGCGAGGGGAGGGGGAAATGCGGAGGCTTTTACGGTGGTGGAGACGGGGGTGGATGGGATTAAGCAGTTGGGGTGATTTGGGGTGATTTAGGGTTGAAGTTGATTTTGGTATATAGACGATGGATGGAATAATGTTTAAATGAAAAGATCAAGTTGAAGTTGGAGTTGCACAAAGTCAATGTAACCCCGTTACCAAATGAGCCCTCGGGTACCATTTTAGCCGTTCTCCACTGTGATCTACATATACAAAAACGAAGACACAAAAGCCCGTCATATATCACTTCCATGGCCACCTTACATCCCTCCTAGTTAGTTAGGAGTTCCTTTGCTCCTATCACTTTTCTTCTCCCCCCCCCCCGGTCAAACCTTCTTTAACTTGCTCAGATATGCTCATCGACCCCCCCCCCCTGATGTGCACCACTCTATTGATAATCACGGCATATTATCCTCTCAAAAGCCTAAAAGTAACCCTACAACGTCTGTTCCAAAAGGTTTACTTGGAGGGAGTACACTGCTGAGGTGGCAATACACCTGTTCGTCTGATGGGCGGAGCCGAGGACAGAGACGATAACACGGTGACTCGCCGGGTATATATGTAAATCTTGAGAGAGGGGAATAAACGGTTGTGAGTGTGACGGTTTAGCATCATGAAGATGAGCAAGATTTGAAGGGAGGGGGTGTTCTGTGGACGTGTTCCGTCCTTGCTGCGGGACCTCTCGTGGTGGCCGTGTACATATTTCCGCAGAGGGGTATTATCTCATTGTAGGGGATTGTCCCTACGACACTGTCAATATGTCAAATCATGGTAGCTTGACATCAGCCGACGCTATTCTGCGTGAGTCCGTGGTAGCTCTACCTCCCTGGATGAACCTGTTTCAGCTCTCTCTGCAATCAGCTCATCATCATCTCGTTAAACGCTAAAGTGAGGGCTATAAACTATGAAGAGAAGACTCTTTGTACCTGTTAGTCTATACAGATATACTTACACAAGATAAACAACAAAACCTCGAAACCCCTTGCATCCCCCACCCGTCGGCCCCGCATCGGCAAACCAACCCTAACCCCCCACATTCGACCAACCCTACGCGTAGTAACTCCTCCCGCCCAACGGCCTAATTGTTTATTGTTTCTCCTCGAGTATCTCTACATTTGCTATCAAGATATATCAAAGATGTGTCAAATTTGACGCCTTTTGACAAAGCAACGTCGAATACTGACTGATGTAAAGAAGGTGGCACGTTTCTGTTTAATTAGTAAGCCGGAGTTTAGGGCGTGACAGCCCAAAAGAGCGTAGAAGCACGCAAATGGCCCCACTTTTGGCGGAGGGTCGGGAAGACAGGCGGAACTGAGTTGGATAAATAGTGTGCATGATGACGACAATCACACTCCCTAGATTCCCTGAAATCCTACATAAACTCTTCTGCTCTTTTCTTCTTTTCTTCTTTTCTTCATTATATTTACTCAACCAACCTACTCACTGCCTCACCAAAATGTCCCTCCCCACCACCCAATCCACTATCACCATCTCCCAAACCGGCCCCCCCTCCGTCCTCACCTACACCACCACTGCCCCCCTCCCCTCCACCCCCCCCACCCACGCCCTAGTCCGCAACACCACCGCCGGCATCAATTATATCGATACTTACTTCCGCACTGGCCTCTACCCGACCTTCCTCCCGCACACACCCGGCCGCGAAGCCGCCGGCACCATTGTTTCGCTCCCCTCTGATCCGTCCATCCCGACCTACGGATTAAAAGTCGGCGACCGCGTCGTCTATATGGGGGCGGCCACCTACGCTCAGTACACGGCGATCCCCGTTGACAGCCTTGTCAAGATCCCTGATAAAATCACTGATGACATCGCCGTTGCCCTCTGGATCCAAGGCCTCACCGCCTGGACCTTCATCCGCGAAGCCGGCCAAGTAAAACCCACCCAATGGATCCTCGTGCACGCGGCCGCCGGTGGCGTCGGCGGCCTCCTAGTCCAACTTCTAAAGTCTATCGGCGCCAAAGTAGTGGCGACGGCGAGCACCGAAGACAAAAGAGCAATTGCTAAGGGGTATGGGGCGGACGTGGTTTTGGACTCGCGGGGCGATTGGGTGGGCGGGGTATTAGAGGCGACGGGGGGGGTGGGAACAGATGTTGTGTTTGACGGGGTGGGGAAGGAGACGTTTGAGGGGGGGTTGAAGGTTATTGCACGGAAGGGAACGTTGATTTCCTTTGGGAATGCCGTAAGTTTGTTTGTTCTCTTACCTCATATATACTGCTAACTCCGATTCCTCCCAGTCCGGCACCGTCCCGCCCGTCCCCCTCTTCAACCTCACCCCTAAAAATATCCGCCTCCTCCGCCCCAACGTCAACGGATACCTCGCTACGCGCGACGAACTCGACCGCTACGCTGGCGAGCTTTTTGAAAAATTCACTAGCGGTGCCCTCAAGGTGCCAATTCACAAAGTGTATGCGCTCAAGGATGCGGCGCAGGCGCATATTGATATTGAGAGTCGGGGGACAGTAGGGAAGTTGCTGTTGAAGATTGATTAGATAAGCTAGGCGGTGTGTAGAGCATCATTATGGGAATTTTAACAAAGATGAATTTATTTGACTGGGTTGGTTTATTTATGGTTTGTGTATATTTATCTCCTAGATCCATCATAACAGTAAAAAACAAAGTATATATCCATCCCATCCCATCCCATCCCATCCCGCCTAAGCAAATCCAAAACATCGATAAACCAAACACCAATCCCACAATACCAAAATAATCAAACAAGTAAATTCCCTTAAAAGCAAACCCCAAACCCTAATCTATCTACTCCTTCGCTGCTTCCAGCAACTCCCGCGGCGGCTCCTGTCTGTACCCCTTCGGATTATTACTCACCCACCTCCACAAATCCTCACACGCCTTCTCCATCGTCAACTCCGTCTTCCACCCCAACTCTCGATTCGCTAACGCCGGATTCGCCGTCAAATCCAGCACATCCCCCGGCCGCCTTGCCACCACCTGGTACGGCAGGTTCCGCCCAACCACCTTGCTAAACGCATGGATAATGTCATACACCGTCGACCCGCGGCCAGACCCCAGATTCCACGCCTTGACCCCCGGGTTCTTCTCAGCGAGATACCGCAACGCCTCCAGGTGCCCGCGAGCCAAATCGAGCACGTGGATGTAATCGCGGATCGCCGTGCCATCCCGGGACTCATAGTCCTCACCAAACACCAACAGCTTCTCGCGCTCCCCCGTCGCCACCTTGCCGAGCAGCGGCAACAAGTTATACGGAACGCCCTGTGGGTCCTCGCCCATGATTCCCGATGGGTGCGCGCCCACAGGGTTAAAGTACCGCAGCAACGCGGCATTCCAGTGCACAGGCTCGGTGCCCTTTTTGACAGCAGCGGCCCGCTGGGCTTCGATGAGGTCGGAAATGACGCTTTCGACGGTGGATTTGGTACGGCCGTAGGTGTTGGTGGGGCCGATGGGACAGTGTTCAGGGATGGGGATCATGTTGGGGAAGCGTGTGGCATCACCGTAGACGGTGGCCGAGGAGGAAAAAACAATGTTGCCAATGTTGTGCTTGACCATGGAGGTCAACAGAGTGATGGTGCCACCGACGTTGACACGGTAGTACTCGAGGGGGATTTCAGCAGACTCGCCAACAGCCTGGACAACAAGTGTTAGTTGTCGTGCTTATATAAATGGGCGACAAGGGTTGCTCTGATATTTTAGGGTTAGTGTTATAGTATCCTTACCTTAAGGGCAGCAAAATGGATGACGCTATCGATTTCAGGGTGCTCGTCGAGAACCTTGTCAATAGCCTTTTCGTCGGTAATGTCGACCTGGTAAAAAGCAGGGCGCCGACCACACAGCAACTCGATACGGTCCAAAGCGACCACTGAAGAGTTGTACAAGCTGTCGATGATGACGACATCGTAGCCATTTTGGAGGAGGGTCAGGGTGGTGAAAGAGCCAATGTACCCGGTTCCACTATTGGGATAAGTATTACGTTAGTTGGTTTCTTAGCTTTTCTTTTGATGCTTTAGCGAATGGTGGAATCTGATGAGCCAAATTTTTTGAGGCTCAAAAGTGCCTGCCGGTACTTGTAGACGCCACCATGTATATATATATATGATCACATCAGATCGTAATTTCGGCAAACCTTGGCGCAAACAGTCGCAAAACATCAGGCGCTTGAAATGCACCCTCGGACAGTCAAGTGGCTGTTTGCTGCGCAAGTGTCTGTGTATGCGATATGCGATATGCGATATGCGGCTATTTCTCTCGTCATAGAAGATGGGTGGCTTCATCGGACAAAAGAAACGCAATAGATGAGTCATTGTGACAGACTAGCCACGACGATTGGATTTTCCACACGATGCGTTTGTGGCGTCTGTGGACAGACAAACAGCAGTGCACTTGGTTTGAGGAGAAATTGCATGGCACCGCAAGACAGAGAAGAGCTTTACAAACTCTCGGAAAGTGACTTCGGGTTTTGGGAGTCTAACTTACCCGGTAACTAGAACGGTTTTTGGCGCCATTGTGGATATTCGTGCGTGTAAATGAATGTAGGTGGTGATATAAAGAACGCCAAGTACTTCTCAGGCGGAGAGACTTGAGCTGAGGACAAAGAGAAGAAGACAAGGTGGGTTGATCGGGTAAATAAATCAACACCGCAGCGGTAGCTTGCTCGAATAAATACAAAATATAAATAGAGAAAGTAAAAAAGAAAAGAAACAACAGAAACGCGGTTCTAATATTTTGTTCAAACTCGACCAAGATCAACAAGCAGCAGCAGCAATCAGGAAAAAGCAAATGAGCTGCAAGTCTCCGAATCAGAGTTTCAAAAAAGAAAATCAGATCAAATGTTCCAAGATGAAAATTGAAAAACMCCCCAGAACCTTTCAACTTTTTAAAAAAAAAAAATTGGGTTCTTTTTAATGTCAATCTCGAGGGTCAATCAATCGAGTATATAACAATTGCACTTCAAGGTGCTTCAAAGTGGGGGTGATCAAAATAAAGGGTTGCAGAAAGAGGCTTAGCAAGGGCCTGGAATAATGTAATGTAAATAAAAAAATAAAAGCTCGAGATATAACTCGATGGCTCCGGGTCCCGTTCCAAAAATTGTGGCCAGCAGGAGCATGTGTGTACCGATTTAGTAGAATTACAGGAGCCTTGTAATTCCAACAAAGAGTAAAAACCGGAATGAGATTGAAAAAAAAAGTCTCTGGTCAGCCAAAGAATCAAAACTGTTGGTGAATAAATATAGGGACGTCGTCGGATACGGGCTTAAGCGTGCCTATTACATATGTACGTGGACGTATATATGCAGAAATTGCGGGGCAAGAATTTAAAATGGAGAACCGCCGATCGGTAGGATGGCTTTTTTGGCTTTTTAAAGGCGATTGGCACGATTTGAAACAGCCGGGGCCAGGGAGAAGGATTATGGTGGATAATGATGGATGATGAAAGGCTTTATAGTCCTTAGTCGTTGGTGATGTGCAAATGGGATATGTATAAGAAAATAAAACTGAAGAATAAGTGATGCGCGAAATTAAATGGCGATTCTTATATAAAGAAAAGCAAAAGAAGGCAACGTTTGTCGAACAACCAGTCTCTATATTGTAGCGAAGGGCAAATAGCAAAGGGCGGAGACGTCAGCTATCCTGTTGTCGTTGATAATGTTCAAATATTTGCGATTCATAATAGGAAGGAACAATCAAAGGACAAGAAAAAAGGAAGCTAAGCTTCACCTTTCCAGCAATGCCACTCCAGACTATATATTTACATATATTCTATTCAATTCACTAATTCCCTTCACTAGATACAAAACTAAATCGACTGCTAGTTTTCACATATATACTGTTACACTCATAGCAGCGTGGCGACGATCGTAGAAACGGACCAGAAACGCTCCCAAACAATCGCAGTCAAGCGTAGCTGCATACTTGCCCAAAACCAGCAGCTATAGCCAAGTTATACCTATACCCACCAA
This sequence comes from Ambrosiella xylebori, assembly GCA_002778035.1. NCBI lineage: Eukaryota > Fungi > Ascomycota > Sordariomycetes > Microascales > Ceratocystidaceae > Ambrosiella > Ambrosiella xylebori. The sequence continues at coordinate 212,431 of PCDO01000014.1, forward strand.
AAAAAGCTTCCAAGCTTAGAAGTTTCTATATTGAGAAAATACCAACTAAGAGTCAAGGACCCTCTTGCCGTATCCCGTGTCGTATCAAACAACGGTCGCCAATAGCGGGGTACGAGCTAGGCTTCCACATGAAAAAGTACCACTATTGTGAAATCCCTAGCTAAAATATACATTTGGTCACTTGTACCTCGCTACCAACCCTTTTGTGTTTCTCCCTCCCTCGGGTACACCTTTAAATCCTAACGATACCGACAACAGCAACATTCCTCATCATCGCATCATCACCACACAACGTGTCCCCGCTATGCGCCCCAATCAACAACTCCCTCTACCCCGCTCACAAATCACAGTCCTTCCCCACAAACAGCCCACTCAAGATATATTTATCTCCAGTATTGACATCACTTCATCCCCTCCTCGCACGTGTCGCTACGCTACGCTGCAAGTTCAAGTCCCGCAACGTTCCTTCTGCCCGTCATCGTGATGTCTCTATGCTCCGCCTGTCTAGTTATGTGTGTGTATGTGAGTGGTTCGCTTATTAGCCTGTCAAACAAGATTGGATGGGACGAAAGGGCGGAGTTGTATATGTAAGCTAAGCTTTTTTCGATGCGACGTCAAGAGTGAGAAGGAAGGGAAGAGACAAAATGTACTATAATATCATGTTTTTTTTTCCAAGGCTTTGGAAGGCTTTTCAAGGCCGTGTTTCGGGCATAAATCTCAAAAACAGCAGATCTCATTCTGCTTCAATAGCGCCGGGGGCTGTAAAGAAGCCCGCAATTTTAACCCAACAATTTCCCTTTGGCCCATCCCCAAAAGTTCATGTTCCTGAAATTAGTAATAGTCTTAGATTTGCAGAGGGAAATCCCCAGGCTGAATCCGCTTTCTTTTTTTTTTTTTTTTTTTTACACATTTCTATTCATGTGCATCAACCATTCTGTTTTGTGACAATAGTCATGTATGTAACAAGCGCGCCATTCTTGTTTCGCATTTCTAACCTAACATCCAGTTTTCCAGCTTGGGTTATACCGTTAGGGTTATATAGTATAGGTCTAACCTTGTGAATGTCCGTGACGGGTGACGGCTCGGCCGAAGCGCCACTCTAGAAGCGCTACAGAATAACGTAATACCTCGCATGAAAATAGCCTGAGACCCTTCGGCCCCACTTTTCTGTCACGGAGGACCACCTATATGATGAACAGTAAGGTGAGTTGAGTTAATGTGTTGACTTCCGGATTAGGCTTGTATTTTCGCGATTTGACTCACACCTTAGAGTCAACCGCAAAGGAAAGATGTGTTGCATTATACCGGTTTGTACCACCGGCACTTCTTGCCTCGAGTTGGCATGCAGAAAGAAAGAAAGAAAGAAAGAAAGAAAGAAAGAAAGAAAGAAAGAAAGAAAGTGAGGAATACTGCCCCGTTGCTCATGGAATATACTGTGTGCCCTCGAAAACCGCTGACATCTGCAGGAGACCCGCAATGGAAAAAGTCTACCCACCACAATTCCACCTGCACCTGTACCTGTACTTGTACCTGTATCAATTAGTCTCTACGATGCCTGTGGCTACCACGTCCACAAGGGACACAAGTCAGAGGTTGCGCTAAATGTAGACGGAAGAAGGCCCTTTGACTATCATCAATGCAATATCGAGACCGCTGTATCACGGTATGAGAGTCACATCCAAGATTCCGAACTTTGGATGTCAGTTTTCGAGATGTTTTTGCGGGTATAGATACCAAATGATCAAAAGAGAGACGAGAAAAAGTTGTTTCCCAAGACTTTGACGTGCCTTTATGGTCGGGTTAGAAAATAGGGAGGAACACACACATAATCACGGCACTTGATACGAAAGCTTGGACGTTGTGTTTTGTTTGACTGGCCCATCCACCAGCACCAACACTCTCTTTGCACCAATCAATCAATCAGTGTTCCTTTCTTCTACTTTCTCCCCATTCATCCACGTCGTGACCGCCAAGCCTCCGACCACCTCTGCACCGATGCTCGATCGAACCACCAACACCGTTGTGCCTGTGCCTTTCCCCACCCAAAAAGGAGAACAAGTTAACTCCAGCCGAAGACTCAACAACGTCCCTTTTCATTCACACACATACACAAACACATGCACTCTCACCCTTCACTTTCACCTTCCCACAGCCTGCCGCCCTTCGCCTATCTATCGCATCTGCAGCCACGTGCAGACAAACTGCCGATGCGACAACAAAGGCCACCTCTACCGACGCTTCTACATACATAAATACCGATGCCGAGCGACTGGCCCGTACGGGACGTAACGGGGTGGATCATTATACATACGTGCAAAATGGAAGCGTCAATAGAATGTCAGGAACAACCAAGTACGATTGAATCCTATATATCCACCTCAGTACATGCCACGCCGGCTGCTGACGACGTATCGAACGGTGCGATAGGGTACGGTCCTCTTGATAGCCTAGTTATTAGTGGCAAAAATGGATGGTGTGTATGTGTGTGTGCATGTGTCTGTCCGGTAGTAAGCTGAAGCTTTGGGGAAAGGGCTGACGGTAGTGGCATCTCCATAGACACGTAGCTGGGAAGAGGTCAGTGTCCTAAGACAAACGAGGGTCAACAAAAATTTTGGTCTGGGCACCGAAGAATATGTTTGAGCGCGGTGTAACGTAGCGTGGTGCACCGCAGCGTTAGCAAAGACTTGACCGGCCGATGGGGCAAGAGTAGTCGGAACTCGACGGGTATCCCGAATACAGTTATTCAGGTCTAACCCCGGCAGACCCAGGAATTAAGTTGTCCCGATGTAAATAACGGCCGAGCCGTTGCTCCAAATAACACTCTCTGGCGAGCATGGATCTGCAGCACGGAGCAGCCTCCCAGGCCTTCTCGCCGCAGGTTTATGAAAAACCCTAAGTCGAGGGTTATCATGAAACCCCTTGGTTTGGGCCCTAAATCACATGATTAGTTGATCTTCGACCCAGCCCAGGGAACCCTAGGGGACGGAATGACTTGGCGATCCACTCTCACCTTCCGTTTTGGTAGTGAATCTGCAGTGTGCCATTGTAAGGGGTCCAACAATGTCCAACTGCAGATCCTTGCCGGAGTGCCATGTGCTATTGGTGTTGGGACTGTAGTTGGTTGTCTTGAGGAGAGTTGGTGATATTGAAGAGGGAAAGATGATTATGATTATGATTATCCGGATGTCAGGATGAAAAGTATCAACGAGGAGAAAAGACTGAAAGACGCAGGGTCAAAAGGATGAGGGACACCAAAGATAATTTCAAGACTTGGAAACGAAAAAGAACGGAAGAACCGGGGAAATGCGAATGCGAAATATGATGCAGCTACAACAGTGATAAAAGAACTCCAAGAACTTTCATATACAATCGTCTAGCCATTAGACTGACCCAAGCGTCTCTTTGGGTCGTCGGTCTCCGAAACTCATCTCAACCCAACCCACCTTTCTTACACTTCTGACACTTCACAATAAATAGCATCGTGACGAATCATCTTATATAGTCGCTCAGATACTCTGAAGTGCATCGCGAGCAAACATCACTGTAAGCGAAGCGAGCACATGTGCGTCCACAAAAGTTCCTTTGCTTTTTTACTCGCCTTTTCCAGGCTCTCCGGGCAGACACAGGAGGAGGGTCGGTAGGAAATTTGATTCTGGGCGGCAGCGTAATTTGGCGTTGTCGAAAAGAGAAGAAGGGTGGACTGTGATGTCGTGGGTCTAGATTATGTGCTGTTGACGAATGGTGTGTTATGGGGATGAACATATAAATGCATCCCGGCAGGCGGAAGAATGACTAACAAATGACGTTGCATCTGATTTTAGGCCATATTTGCCATCCAGATGTCACCTAGTGCTGGCAGTATAGAGTGTATCCTTCTTATCCATCATTCGTCTGTGACATCGGTGCTTTGACCCGAGGAACAATGATAGAATGACTCTAGAAAGGGAGGGGCGTATACACATATGTCACATATGTATATACATGAAGCGAACCAGCGAGCCAGCGAGCCAACCTGGTTTGTGTACACCCAGAAAACAGTACGGCCCGGCAACGGAAAAAGTGGAAAAAAGAGGCATATGAGCAAGAAGAAGAAAAAGAAGGAAAGAAGGAAGAGTAAAGAAAAGAAAGCTTGATTGCTGCCATTTAGGAGAAATGTCAGCCGAGTGAGTTTTTGTCGTGACGGGATCCGGAAGTGTGACAAGGAGCTTCATCAATAGTCAATAACCCATTAATTTGAATATATTTATATAAGGACATGCAGAAGACAGGGGCATGTGGTTGTGATCAAGTAATGGGGGAAATATTTGCCTGTCACTGTCAATTGCTGTGTGGACCCCTTTTTTTTTTCTTTCTCTTCAGCGTGTATCCACATATCCACTCACATCTAAATACATACAAACAATCAAACACTCTTTATCTTTTCCCGGCACGAAGGAAACAAGTCTAAACGACCTCCCTTGTCCTTTATTTTCTTTCTTTCCTCATGTCTCTTTACAGGATCGTCACACAACCTCCAATATATCTTTAAAGACTATCGCCCGTAATGTGGGATGTAAATTCTATGTAAATACATACATGCCCAAGACCGCAAAAGCTAGATATCGTTACATCGCGGCCACGGCCAGGATCAGAGCGTCCGTGAACGATGTACGCGGCCTTATGGATGGCAGATTGCGTGGCTCAGGGAAAGGAACGCGAGGGGGGTGGTAGAGGAGACGATAAAAAAATGGAGGGCTAAAATTGGCGAGGAGAGGAATAATCGGTGATATGCCATAGGTGTGTAGTGGCAGTGAATGGAGAGAGAGGTATCCTTTTTTTTTTTTTGTTATAGGAATGGGAATTTGGGGGAGGGTGGTATTGGATGGGTTGATGACGTTGGTAGGGTTTACATGAATTTTGATATATGGAAATGTTGACATCTGATGTGATATGTTGGTCCATGCAATGGGAGGCAGTGGAAATGATGTTCACAGTATAATAATATCAAATGTGAATAGATTTTCATAGACGATCTTTTCTTTTCTTCTTTTGTTATTTTCGTCTTGTTGTAGTTACATTGGTTGATGTGTTGATGGCTTTGACCGTGGCTATGATGGCCTATCATTGTTTCATTGTTTCGAAATATATGTATGCTAATGGTGACTAGGGCCTTGTGATCAGTAATCAACACAAAGCTTTGTATTTAACGCAGACAACAAACTGTAACTATTGTGCTGATCACAGAACAACTTGATATATATATATATATATATCTGATAAATATCCTGATGTTGTTTTCCTTTGGGGAGTAACCGTGGAGGTAATAAACTCCAAGACGCAAGCAATTCTTTCCGAAGCGTATTTGATTTACATTCTGTAAGAATCTATCTATTCCTTTCTTTCTGTCAAGAAGCAAAGAAAAAAAAGAGAAAGAAGGGAAAACTCTCCCGGGTTGAAACAAGCCGAGAGACTCTTCGTCGTGTGGGCATGAATCCCCCACCATCAAACCAAGGTACCCGCCAACGATGCTACTCTTCAATCTTTAGGCCTTCTTCTATCCACAGCTGCACTAAATACACTTATTCACTACAGTATACACTTACATGACAATAACAAAGAAAGAAAGAACCCTCCCCCCCCCGTTAATACACTATTGAGTTTACTCCCCTTTCCCGCGGGTTAAGGTCCTGCTATGTATGTATGCCCAGTCGCCGACTACGGAAGTGATCGCCACGAACAGACAATCTAGAAGTGGGGGTATGATATATATAAATATATAATCAATTCTGGGAAGTATTTGACAAATATGGATCAAGGTGGCGGATGGTGTATATTCAACACATTGAGTAACATGTTTGTCTCTGACTGGGACTCGGAGTATAGGCCCTTGGAGATTTAAATGAACAACACAGATGGTTTGAAGGATGTTTTAGCAGGAGGGGGACTAGTGATCCGAATATATAGGCAAAACAACAAGAAATAATATCACCGATGTATTTCCTTTGACTAGAGTGACGATGAAAAAGGGTGCGGCCTAGGATGTCGCCAAATACTAGTGTGGTGAGGAATTTATGATTTTCCGGTGAGCGTGTGGTCTGCAGGTTGTGAGTTACAGGTTTGTACTGTGGGTTCTTTTCCCAGTTTGAGGATTCGTGTGTTTGTGTGTGTATTTTTAGTCTGTCGACATGGCATGTCATGGCATGGTATGACATCACATTGTGAGGCTGTAACTTTGTGGGGATAGTTGAACTAGACATATACCATGACGACGATGATACTGACAACGATAACTATGGCCATGATTATGAAGATCTATAGCTTGGAAGTTGAATGCTTGAGGGAGAACTAGAGATACAAAGGAAAACGCTATTTGTCCGGGTCGATGTATTGGATATCCATCGATCCGGTTTACCAAAAATAGAGATACCAACAAAACTCCTAAAAGCCATAATCGTCACCGGTAGATATTCGACAAGATAACCTGTACTCCACAGCCAAGACATGTCTTTGTGGAGAAACACAATTGTCTGTCTTTGTTATAGTTATATTAATGTCAAGTTCAAGAGGGATTCAGAAAATGACTACTGTTGCTGCTGTTGCTTGTTAGCGTAGGCAGGAAGTCATTTGTCACTTACTAATATACCCGCTTCTTGAATAGCCCCGATACTTGAGTCCTGTTATAGCCAGTATTTTCACAAACTCCCTAACCTTGAACTCTTCAAGGCCATACCCCTTTCAATGGACAGGCTCTGGTGTCCTGAGATAGTGTTTAGACACCATTTACATATCTTTGCTTTTAGTACAAACTCAGATATACAGTATCCGAGTAAATACTCATCACTAAACCACTCACCCTTATCAAATGTTATCTTTTTTAAAAAAAATAAAAAAATAAAATCACGACACAAAAGTTCTCGAGTTGTGGCTAGGTCAAGTTGCCCGGTATCTACATACATACAATACCGTTCACAAAAGAGCCTCTCTCACCAAATACGATTTGATATTGCCGCCTCGTTATCGGTTACCTATGTTATGTACATATATATCTACTACTCTACACCCCTTGGAAATCCGTAATCCGCATTCCGCATCCCTCCCTCGCAGAACCCGGGCGGCCATGTTGCAACTGTACAATGTTTGCTTTCCCCCCTCAATAAATACCCAATGAACCACATTTGCCTTCATTCTTTCTTCTCCATTAAAATAAGAATCACCAACCCGGATGGACCTTTTGCCACCGTACCTGCTTTTAAGCCCCAGGCAAAAAAAAAAAAAATACAACCTCAAATGGCCGTCAGGGTGTTGATGGACGGTAAGGATGGGTATATTGTAGCCGTTCAGGTCACTTGCCTTGATTGCCTTGCTTTCCTCAGACGAGAAACAAGATGGGCTGACGACGACTGTATGCGAGGTGTGTGTACTCATGTGAGCGGGGACGTCTGTGAGTAAATAGAGGTGGAAAGGCAGCCTGAGGGGTTTTTTTTTATTGTTGTTTTGTTTGTGATATAGTTTGGTGGCGGTTATGTCTGAGAGAGAGAGGGAGGAAAGAGAGTTGTTTGGCTTCTTAAATAAGTAGTAATGAAGGGTTTGACAATGACGTCGGGACGGGGAGGGGCTAGCAAGGTATTGTCGAACTTCTTGATTATGGTTATCGGCATAGATGGAACTAGTCTATAAATGTCCCAGGCACCAAGATATTGTGGGTTAAGCGGTTAGTGGCAGTTCCCTTGCTCTCTCCATATCTGGGAAGGCTCGAAGCTTAGAACGTAGACGAATGTATATTGTTCCACCAGCAAGTCCTTCATTCCTCTAGCGGCCCTGTGCTTGCCTCCCAGAACAGGATATCAAAGAGGACGATCACATACAAGAAGTTACCCTTCTGGAGCCTATAAGGTCAAAACGTTCAATGGCTATCGATTCAGGGTCGCGAGGTGAGTACGTAAGGTAAACTTTTGGGAAATCTGGGCTTGGAGGGCATAGCGGAATGAACAGAGGTTGAAGGTAGTATGGGAAGGATTTGTCTTCTCGGCAGGATTCCCAGATCTCGGGTGGGAAAGAGACAACATTGTTTATTGTGAAGAAATTGTTAGCGGATGCAGTGGGAAGAAGGTTAATATCGGTGACACATATACACAAAAGTCAGAACTCTGTATGCTACTATCATGTCGTCGTCTTTTTTTCTCCCATGTTATTCCTTTTCCCACGTACACACATACCTTAAAGTAACCCTAGATAGAAGACAGATAGGAAATAACTACATTTCATTTCACCTGATGACGACAACATCGGGCGAAGTCTACCGGGGGATCCTGTGGCGTTATTCTAAAACAAGAAGTGGGTGTCTCTCTAAAAAGGTATAGCTGGACCAGGATTTGGAGAGCATTGATCACCTTCTATATCTGGGGGTAGACATAAAAAAAACGAACAGACAACAGGGGTTCAGAGATCGAGGATCATTTGAGGGGGGGGGGGTATGTCCTTAAAAGGCAGACGGCACCAAGCGGAGAGTCGGTAGGGAGATCAGTAGTACCAGAAGGGATCCGGGGGTGTATGTGCATTCCGGCTGTTATTGTATTCTTCGTGAATGCTAATATTTCAAGTATCTAGAGATTAGACCACGGTTGTTCTCGTTTCCATGTCCGCAGATGGCGACGGTCTATCTGCATTGCTGTGTAGAGTGGTATTTGGCCACGCAGCCAAAGGCAAAGAGCGCAGCCAAAGGCAAAGAGCCCCGATGTCACCTTGCCTTGACCTGACCTGACGAACAACGGATTACCATAAGGGCAAGAAGACGCGATGTACACACATATCAACAGATATCGTAGGTTGTCAAAGGCACACTCTTGACGCATACCCCAACGGTACTGCATACCGGCAGGCAAAACGTATGTCTATATATCTAAACGTTTGTATAAAATCTTTCTTGATGAATGAAGCCATTTGGTGGCGGCTAGTAATTACGCGGCCTGAGGAACAAAGCAATATTTCCACCGGCGAGATTAATCTTTCTTTTAGATGCAGTGGTGGATTAAGATTGCAATTAAGACAGCCGATGGTGTGTTACTGTGCATTTGGGTTCCTGAGTTTGAGGCAGTAAGAATGGCTGGCTAGTTGGCTGGCTGAAGAAGAAGAGGGATGTGTGTATGTGTATGTGTATGTGTGTGTGTCTTCATCTCAGAGATAGGAAAAATAAAGCAAACATTGAGTAATATTGGCTTGTCGGACTGGCAGGCTAAGGAATAATACGAGACGACATTTCAAACTTTGTCAAGTGAGAAAGAAAGATTCTCTAATAAAGAGCATTAGGATAGATAGATGACGAAATGACATAATTTATTGTTTTGCTGCAGAAGGTTTCTGAGCTGAGATGGTTGCATTCTTCATGCTTGACGATGATGATGACAATGCTACAATGGCCGTAACCCTTATTTTTGCCAGGCAAGTTGGCTTTTACTTTTTACTTCTTTGCAAATAACAAGATTCATCTGAAAGTTTCTAATTTGAGGTAGAGAACGGCCACAGTATCTAAATGTAGTGAAGGAAGATGTACACATGTGATTGGATTTGTTATGTTGTGTCGGACTAGGAACATGGCTATTTTGCATTTGCGGGTGACGATGCCGTTTTTCTTAATTACCTGATCGTGGAGAAGAAGGCTGAAAAAAAAAAAAAAATAGAGGCAACACGCAATGTGGATATTGAGGCAATGTAAAACGTATTCAATAGATGGTGATTGACTGTTTTTGTATTTTCCCATTACAAATGTCAGGGTCATTGGGACTAAAAGAACAAAAGAGTAGAGACCTCACTAGACTCTGGTGAAGCGTTCAAGCACAGGATTTCGATCTTTCGCCACTCTCCTTTCTCCTAGTATTGTTCTTCCCACTGAAACAATATCGATCTTAATGGTTCAGCGATGCATTACCTCCCAATATCAGCTAGATATCTTTGCCTTTCACCTGCATACACCACCTCGTATTCCCGTCGCCCCGCCATCAGTGCTCAGTGTTCACATTTACTACAATGCCATGTCTAGTCATCCGCCACATTGAAAGATATCTCTCTTTTCAGACCAAAAGCAGAACTATATAAAAACTTTATAGTATAGAAGGTTTATAGAGAAGATAATAAGACGAAGAAAGAGAAAACTGAAACGAAGGCAGATGGGGGGATGAGAGCTTGGGGGAAATGATGATGATGACGACGACTACCGATGTAAAAAAGCCACACGCGGCTTAGCAGGCCGATGCGGTCAGTAGGCACTGGCTAGGGGGCAGAAGTGTAAAAGATTTGCTATTTCTTAGGGAGAGAAAAACATCAGAGGCGAAAAATCAGGAAGTTGAGAGAGGGGTGACGAAGCAATTCGTAGTGATGGTGGACAAACAGACAGTCAATGTAGTAAAAGTTACTGCGAATCTGAACATACAGCCTGGCCCGATTCTCAAATGATTCTGAGGGTAAGCAAAATCTACAATCTGCCTTTGTTCAGATCAATTTTATCTACAGCGACACAGCACAATACCAAGCAATTGTCATTCATCCGTCTTATGTTCATATTGGATGTTTTGACTTTCTCACTTTCCTTTCTTTCCCCTTACGCATCGACCCCAGATAACAGACACTAGATCATCCTAGGAAGTTTGACTATTTTATCAGATATAAGGTGACAAAATCCGGCAGGCATATCTGTGGTTTCACATATAAACTTTGTGGCTGAGCGGGAACACTAGAATGTATCAATCGTCAATTATGGCTAAGGTTACGAACTGAAAAGATGCATGTGAAAGATCCTTAAAGAAACTCCACAATCGTGCTGTATACACTTGATATTTCGACTGAAAAAAAAAAAAAAAAAAAAAAAAAAAAAAAGATAAATAAATCCTGCTATGCCACCGAGCCATTAAAGCTGTCATGATCATCCAGATGTGACGTGTAGACGACGTTTGTATGCTCAATAGACGCCATATGCAACTCTGCCATCGATTCCGTCAATATCAGTCTTTCCGTTAAGCTGCAGGCGAAACTACACATGTAAAAAATCTCAAGGACACATGTACGCCCTTTCCAATGCTCACGACTCCCCTCACAAAATGCAGACGCCTATAATATAATGAGATATAGACATCTCTCAAATATATACAAATTCTAATATTTACATAGCTGAGATCACAACGCCCTCGGGCAGATGCAACATACCCTGCAACTTTAATCCACAAACCTACAACCTTAACGTATGCACCAAACGATAGATGCTACACTATTACGTAGCCAGTGAGTTGGGCCAGCGGTCTGAACACTAATTCTCATTTCTTCAATGTGCGTTTTATCTTTGCTGTGTGCATGTGTGTGTGTGTGTGTGGTGTACGTGACTATCTTTGCTCCTGTAGCCATCTGAAGAAGAAGCACTTTCGAAGTAATCGGGTTTTCTTTCTGTCAGTGACTGCGAGATTGGTACTTGTCCAATACGGGGACCTGCGTCGGAAAATAAATGTCGAAATCTTTTTGTAGCGAAGTCCCCTCCTCACCGAGTCGCCTTAAACCTCAGACCGAAAAAAAAGGATCATATCTATGCAAAATCTCACACGCTCCCGATACCACATCCACCTATTTAACTCATGATACATATTTCCCACTGCAACATAACCCTCCAACACAACCTCACAATTACCATCATAACCCATATATCTTCAAAAGTATGCATCAACTCTATCCTCTTTCTCCCTCTCTTCCTAATTCATGCCAGCCGATTCAGCACCTCTTGCCATTCACTATCGACCCTTCAATAACTCGATAATTCGATATATACAACGCCATTCTATAGCTTGCCTTATGCTTTCCCCTCCTCCTCCAATCGGTGTCGGTGAGCAGTTGCCCCATAAATGAACTCACCATTTCGTCACCTATCATTAAAATATTTTCAATTTCCACATTTCCTCCCTCCCGCGGGGATAGCAACATTTTGTTACATGTTTGAATACATGTATATTTTAAATATACATAGACAAATAATTGCCAAGGACACCGAAGTTACAGAGTTCGGGTTGGAGTGGATGAGGAAGAGTAGTAGGAACCGGGTGGCATTCGGGAGTTAAAAAAAAAAGGATTCAGAGGGCTAGATGAGAATGTCGATATTGCGTCAGCATCGGGCGATGTGAAGCTTGACCGCTTTTCCTAAACGTAGAAAAGCGTGCTGTAGGTGTTATTTTCTTTCTTGTCTAGCGGTCCGCTAGACAGCGAATCAACGGAGCGTTGAGCAGAGGCCGGTGGCCAGTGTGCAGTCGTACCTAAAAAAGTCTATAACCATGGTAAATATCGACTGCTAGTTGGCTGGATATTCCCTTCAAGGAACTTATTTTACGTGACATTGGACATGTAAACGTATACGTGTATATCAGGTAGTTTCTTTTTCTTTTCTTCTGTTGCAATGCAGAAAACGAGGACATAGCGATTAAATAACAAGAGACGTGGTGATCAGTGCGAAATCTGTAACTTGTATGTATGTTGGTAGCATATTTGGCGAGAGCAACGTACTTTAGCAGAAATAGGAAGCTGATACCAGAAAGCTGGAAGCGGGATGATCACGGCGAAGAAATCGGTTTGTCCGATATTGAACTAAACACAATACACACATAACAAGAAACGGAAGACAAAAAAAAAAGAAGAGAGGGTCAAGATCGATCTGATTAACAACCTTAATCGAGTGTTTATAGGGTTGCTGTTGTCACCTAATTTTTATATCTGATGGCAAAACTTCCATATATGACATCAACAATAAGACAATGTACAATCTCTAAAGTTTTTAATTACTATAGGGCAAAGTAATAACAGCTGAAATTTATTTTGGTTTTTTTATGTTTGTTTCAAATATCGACGCCAAAGGGCCCTGACATGAAGCAGCAAATAACTGCCCGACTTCACTCTGTCTAAACCGCAGGCTTGGTCTTTTAGAAGTCAACTCTTTACTACATATGTATCCCTTTTGGATCAGTTATTCGTTACATGGTGCAAAATAAATACAACCCACTGACCTAGCAAACATCTCCATCAGGACTTTTTGGTGTTTTTGTCTCTGTTTATTTATTTAGTATCTTTTTTTTTTTTACGCTTAAGTAAAGAAGCACAGGGAAAAAAAAAAAAAAAAAAGAGTCAAGGGGGCGTGTCTACATAACCTGATAGCCTGGGAACAGGGCTCCCTTTGCGCTTTGACTTGGAAACCGCGTAACCATTGCGCCAAACTAGGGTTTGGGTGGACCCGTCTGCCAAAGTTGACAAGCCAGGGTTCACTGCCTTGTTAGATCATATGCTTATTGGGACACGGAAGGAAAAGTAACTGCCGTTTTTTGGTGTGTATGTGTATCTGTGTATCTATCTATCTATATGTCTTGACATTTTTTGAAATGCAAGTTTACGCATGTAGTCCTAGACTACTGCTGTATAATTCAGGTCGCCAGTACTGCAATTTTATTTGAGGATTTACACAAAGTGAAGAGTCTTTGGATTGAGATGCATTAAAGTCAGCGAGATCAATGTTGTGTATCTGCAAATTAGTATCACCCCTCTTTCAATGGCCCACCTATTACAATCTGCAGTCACCATTCTTTTTGCAAGGAACTAAATTCATTCTTCCCTCTTCCTCACCTCCGCACCACTTCTTCTCATTTCAAATTTATTATATTCCGCCTCCGTCAGCTCTACCCTCTCTTTCTGTTTCTCTCACTCTTACTATCTCTAATCCAGCAGCACAGCCAACCAACTAACCGCTCATCCAATTCATCCTTCCTCTTCCTCAAACATGCCTAAGCACTAGAGAAACAGCCCGGCTAACCCTGTCAGGGAAAAGGAAAAAGAACCTTAAACCAACTCGAATAGTGACCGACGTGGACTCTTTTTCTCCTTTCCTTTTTCTGTAGGTGGGTGGGCGTGAGAAAATGAATATATGTATTCAGACAGTCATAAGCCACTATATGTTGGTGGGATGGTGAAGGACGTGTGCCGTGTTGGAGGATTGTTGTGTTTCTTGCTTTGTGGTGGATTTCGGGATGGATGGAGGGATTAATAAACAGTTAAGGGAGCCCGAAAAGTGATGGTTTTGAAAAAAAAAAAAAAAACTAGAGTATGGATGGATGAATGGATGGATATCGTCAGTGTTTGGTCTCGGAGGGAATTGGCGACGGTGGGGCTAGGGATCCGGAGATAAAAAAAAAGAGTAAGATGTAGAAATCTATCATTATCGTCTTCCTGTTCTAGGCCCTTGAGCTCCCAGGGCAAGACAAGACTATAGATGTTCATGATGATGATCCTGGATTTTGCCCCAAATTACACTCCCGTGTAAGCCGCCACTTTAGGTAAAGAGGGTGGAGACACAAAAAAAATGGAGTATATGTCTTTTTGTTGTTTTGCGCCAGTGGTGGAGGCTGTGACGTGGACTTAATTTGACCTGCAGTATACCAAGTGAGTTATATCGTAAGTTTTTTTTTTCTAGTAAGGACTATTGTATATTTACACACATATTAAGAGAAAAAGAATGTGTGTGATACCGGTTAAGAACACCTACATGAAACGTTGATGGGGAGTTTTATGTATGTAAACTGCAAGCCAAAATTAGGGTTTACTTACGCAATCAGTTCTTGACTAACCAACCAGACTAACCATTCTTTTTGACAGGAACAAATACTTATTGTCATCGTCATTGCCATTGTTGGCTACACACCGAGTTTCCTACAGATGATAATTCAATGAAATTCCACCACCCCCCCCCCCCCCCCAAAAAAAAAAAAAAWAATTGGAGAAACTTCGCTTTTTCCCTTTTCCCATTTTCCAACCCCAAAAAAAAAAAATCAGTAAGTGTTGAATGGGGCGGTGATATCTTGCGTCAGCTTTTGTGCTTTTGGGTCGGCCGGCGGTGACGGTGACGGTAGCGACGGTGGCGGGGGAGTAACCCGGGGCGGTCTAGTAGAAGTGTTTGCCCATTACAATAGTTTGTCTCCATCTATTTATATCAGACACATCATTAACCCTTACAAAACACTTGTGGGTCACTGTACGATGCATTAACCCTTAACAATCCAACAAACCCTCACATATCTTCTAAAAATAGTATAATCCACATAGTTTCATATAATCTCTTTCCATCCCCCATCGCCCATTGCCAAAAGATCAGCCCACTGACAGCCGAGCCGATGACCAGCAAACAAGATGATAGTAAAGACCAGCACGATCCAACTATGCATTCTGCACACTCCAATATCTGATGCTAAACACTCCTGTTTGTGTGATCCCCAACCAAAGCCAGAGCCAGAGCCAGAGACGAAGCCCCTTGACTCCGGGGGGGGGAGAGGACAAGCTGTGCCTTGGCTGGTAATTGTCAGTGACTCGATACGACAGGGTAAGCATTTACATATAGCAGTATCAGCAAACGCAAACAGGATTGGCCCATTTACGTGGTGGTGGTAGATAGAAAAAGACATGTTTTTATCAGATATTGTTTGCTTGTCCCAGGTAAATATGTACACACAGAGTCAAAAGTCCTGTGTGCATGATCACTGTTCATCTGTCCGGCCATTACCTTATCCTTTGTCCCTCCCTCGCTGTCTCCGGCTTGCCGTGGGCCGTCTCCGGGTCCGACAATCAAGTAGCAGTGACTCCTCAAAATTATCCTATAATGAACTTTGTCTTTGATGGAATGTTCAATTCTCCACAACAATTGTATTAAAAAAGGGACTCGAAGAGTCCCGTAGAAAAAACTTTGTTTTTTTTTCTTGGTGGATATGAAGAATTATACAGATTGCGGCGAAAAAAAAGACATTTTGAGGGTGATTTTAGGCGATGCTGTGACGTCTGAGCAATTAGAGACATCTAAGCGGCCAGTTGGGAACTTTTGAACTCAACACGCTGGAGGCCAAGAAGATAAACTGATGTCTTTACTTTTTTTTTTTTTCTGCAATGTCCCCTGAAACGTCAATCTTTCTAGAAATCGGGTTGTTCTTCCTAACCCGGATATCACGGTGTGGGAAGACCCCGAAGTCTCACATTGCCGGCCCAATCCCCAGTGTTTGACCGTCCGGAGAAGTCCATGCCCCCCCGGCCAGTCCCTCGAATGTATTCACCTATTTATATATAAATCTATATACAAATTTGAAATTCTAATAAAATCAGCGATGCCATATGCCCCTTTTCTGACTGACATTTTTCTTTGACACACTAGGAACTTGTTTGCTTGTTTCGTCCGTCGTCGTTGGCCGTGCAGAACTGTGCAGTGGTGGCCTTTTGCCCTTTGGAAATAGAGCTAAACCGACTAGTGCGGAGACAGTTGTTGGCTTTACCTTTTTTTTTTGTTAGCTTGTCGGGTTATGCTGGTTGAAGGAAGATATTTAGATTATGTAAGGAGGGAAAGGAAGGCTGGTCGGTACGAACCCTAATCCGTATACAGTCAGTGAGGTTATTAGGGTCTCTTGGTCCGGTCAAAAATGGATATGGGCTTGAATACGATGCACTTAGTCATAGTCATCCACCCGCATCCGGCGTCCGTCGCCGTCCTTAGCATTTTCGACATCGCATTTTTTCTTATTCTTGCAGTTCGACATCGTTAGGACTATCAAGACATGGCGCCGAATCGGCAACTTGACGGCTGCTCTCTTACACCTATACTTGGACAGGCTATCCGACCCTGTGTGTGATCTAGAGATGCCAAGACATGAAGTTCACGGGGAGCCTTGTGTTGTTTGCTTGCTTGCAGTGGATGGCAATAGCCAGCAGATCGGGTTATCATGTATATGTGCGTGTGTGTGTATTAGCCTATTACTCATTGTATATATAGGACCAGCTAGAGAAAGGATAATATTTACAAGGAACTTTTTAATCTTTGTATCAACGTTAGCAAGCGACGTAGCATTGCCAAGAGACCTAAAAATTTCCAAGGGTATTTACTATTGGAGATATAGATTCCGATCCAGCGGGTGGTCATAGTCCCTGTTTAGGTCAAACTTTCGTGATGTAGTAGCAAAGGCTAAAATAACTACAGAAGTAAGGCGTTCACGGTTGTGACCCAGTGGGATGTCATGATTAGTAAAAAGGACAAGGCGGAGTGGCCAGAACCAATAGTCACGGGATAAGGAAAAGATACTAGGGTTCGCTTGGTGAGATTTTGGAAAGCATCATGTCTGAGAAAAGAAGCCATTCTATCCATCTTAGTGTCTTTGCCCAAGTTGGTAATTTATCTCATCATTGTATATACAGGCATACTAGTGCTTTCAGAGCCGCCTAAGTTATGCCATAACTGAAGAAATACCGCACTCCAAACACACACACCCCTCCTAACACCAACCATTCATTGGCTGCTTCTGCCTTATCACCCTATGGGTCTGGAAAGGATTTTGAGAACTATGGTACCTTTCATCAAGCTAAATACATCCCGCTAAGAATTCCTTCCTTGGCGACAAAAATAAAAATTACCTACCGACAATCATCAAGTCACCCGTAACTGATAATGCATTCATTGGCTACTGGCTGCATTGTTCATGTGTCCTCATTTGCGTCGTGTGACCCCTATTATATATATATATATATATATATGTATATAGTCAATCTTATCTTACTCCTTGCGGTTTACTCTCAGCACAACCGGGCGAATGCATATACGCTCACGAACCTCCGCATCGCATCACATTACTGGCGGCTCTTTCTTTAGCTTCTACAGCACACAACAAAAAAAAACAAAGACCAAGATCCTCTCGCTTGGTTGAAGGATTTGCCTTGGGCTCGACGGGCTGAAGGATGAATGAACTAAGGTGTTTTTATGTTGTATATGTAACTAGATCCATAATAGATATATGTATATGGCGTGACACTAATGTGATGATTCTCTTGAATATGCTCTTTTTTTTGTCATTTCTCTTCGCTTATGCGGAGGGGATGGAAATACAAATGGTATACGATGGTGATAAAATGGTAAGAAGTTCGTGTTCACGCTCGTGATATCTCTCGGTCCACAGCCTGTGTGTATTACGGGGGTTGATTGGTTGATTGGTATATACACATCTAACCTATGGAAGCACCGGGCTACCAAAAAAAAAGAAAAGAAAACTAGAGATGATTCTAAACACCCCCCCCCTCCATCTTCGCACTTGACAAGACCCAATAAGAAAGAAAAAAAGGCCATTATATCAAAGGCTACTTACTAGTCGCCCATAGAACTCGGGCAATATTTGTCCGTATCCATTACAAAGTCGGTGATAAAGTTGCCGTCCGTCGGGGGATTTTACTATACCGACTAGGCCAGGATGCCCAATCGGCTTCGGGTTTTTGCAACAGCAACAGACTTCGTATTGTAATAGCAAAAGGAACCTGCAATCATCCCCATAATACATAGACGCATACCTAAAAAGAAAGAGAAAGACAATTTAGTATGTTGTCTCATCATCTCCGCCTTCTAGAATTAGTGAGTTTTCATTCTGGGGAAATCATAGATGGATGTTCTCCATATAGTAAAAACACAGAGAAACTTCCAAACCTTGGACAAAAAGAAGAAAAATAAGGCCCAGAACGATGCATGGTGGATATCTTCAGGTGGCAGGCCGGCAGTGTCGATTATACTGCACTAGTGTTCATGTATATAGATTCACTATGTTCCTGAATAGAGTGGGGCATTTCCTAGAGACTCAGATTCAGAGACATGCGGGGAGCGGACTGGTGAGGGGGCGTGAATATGTAAGGAAGAGAGACACAGTCAGAATATCTCTGAGAAGGGGGGGGGGGGTCAGGGGATCATGTTGGTTAGTGGTGGATAGAAATGCAAATTCACGATGTGAGGAACAAAAGATTACAGTGAGGGAATGGATGAATGTGGTGCGGAGTTAAGACATGGTGAGATGAGGGCTGGTGACTAGGAAAGAGAGACAAAAAGAAAAGTTCGGGAATTTTAGAAAAGGGCGTAAGTGTGATACCATGTGGAGAATATCCAGAAATTTCCAAAAAAAGAAAATCCATAATCCATAAGATCATGAGAGTAGGAACTACCTTTAGGCAGCATTAAGTAAAAAAAGAAAAAAGAAGGAAATTGTGGAAATCACGTCTTACATATCTGACACCAATCAATCACAAGAACAATCTCACACAAAAACGAACAAAGACAGAGACAAAAAAAAAAAGACAAATCCGTGGTACAAACACTTGTCGGGAACAAATAGTATCGCCCCTCGACCATGTATATATGTATCACGACATAATACCGCCAACTCCTCACTCAACAACTAACCACCACCACTACTACACAGCATACTACACAACATACAACACAGCACACGAACCAACCAAACATCGACAAAGTCTCATTCATCCACCTGAAAATAAAGAAGCAATCACTCAGCCATTCATTTTTGTTTTGCCACAATCTGCCCGCTTCAATGATGGCCCCCTGATGAACTTGTCAGTACCTGGATGCGTCTTCTTGGCAGCATAGTTGACTTTGCCGGAATTTTCAATGCAGGGCCGGTAAAACACTATCTGGACGTTATGAACAGGCATTATAATTTCTGTGTGTGTATGATTTACTTGCTAGTGACGATGTAGCAAACAAATGGCAACAATAGCTGTGCCTATGATTTTTATACATATAGACAAATAAAGATTAGATATCAAGATATTGTTCAAGCAAACTTATTATGCTGAAAATGTTAGAAAGCGTGGTATCGTTTCACTTTCTCTACAAAGCCACCACCGCCCACAATCGTGCCCATATTATCAAGATTCGACAAACCCTATTATTTATTTAAAAAAGAAACAATGACGTATATAACTGTATAGGATTCAATAACCCTGATAATCAATCCGTTTCATCCAACGCCCATTATATACATGTAAATTTCCCTAATGTTATACACCTATACATATACATATGCCCAAACCTCAGCCGAGTCCAAACAACCCCCCCCTCCTCTCCCCCACACACATACACATATAATCTCAGCCTTTCTCTCTTGGTTATCAAAGATTGACGCGGCCCTACATTGGAAACTGTCGATTGACAGTGTCACCTTCCTCATTGGACCATTGCCGCGTTTCTATAGGCCACGCATCATGGTGGTTTCAGACAGAACACGGGAACGGGAAGAGCGGGAAGATGAGCTAAGTTGGCCCCATAATAGCAATATCAATAGCAGTAGCTATAAAGTGTAATAGGGTACTTACAATCTTTGAAGCTTATTTGAGGATGGAGTAATGAATGGTTTAAAAAAAATTTTCTTGCATTGACGGTGTTTTCGCTTGCGGTTATTTGGCTACTTTGGGATGACATGGTGGTGAAGTTGAGTAAGTGATCATGGCTGTGGCATGAATTTGTTTTTCTTTCTATGTGTACGGGATATAGATGGTCAGTGCTTTTCTTTACCTTGCCTTTGCTTTTGCTTAGTGGCGCAGGCTAATTTTTTTTCTAACTTGTATTCATCATTACGGGCGGGGTTTGGGGGCTGAGGGTTATAGTTGTGGTGGTGTGTACAATACGGGAGATGGAGGAGCGGGAGAGTCTCGGAGCGCGGATAGGCTTGTGAGCAGAGCTTCCGGGCTTGAGTTCCGGTTACACTTTTTTTTTTCTTCAGATGGCGTTGATGTTGACGACACATTTGTCCCTTCTTATCTCTTTTGATAACTGACATCTCAGGTGGTAATGACGTCGTTTGTTGAATTGCGGGAAGGCTGTGTTGTGCGGCGCGTTGGCAGATGGGTGACGAGCACAAAAAAGGGAAAGGGGTCTTTTAAAAGGGATGCAAACAATAAGGGAGAACAACACACCGAGGTGGTGAGTGAGTGGAGTGGATTTCGGTGGCAAATATCTTGAACGGGAGGAAATTGCACATACGCAAGTTCTCTTCCGATAAGAAGAATCGTCATGATCATCCACGTGTACCAGAGTTGCATTGGGAATCTCACGATACTTGGTATATAATAATAGATATCAATGTCTATACTTGACAAATCCAGTTGAGCAAAGCATAGACAAATGGATATGACCGATTCTAACCCCCCGAAAAGACACCCAAAATACGTCTTGGTGGCTGATGCCCTCCGGCAAGAACCGACTACTGAATTTAGTGTTGGAAACAAACGAATAGGCTCATAGTGCAACGAGCACTCAGGACCCCCAGGGCCTATCTGAGACGAAGCGGAGCGCCTATAAACTATGTATACAACAAGTAAAGGTCCATGGTTTTTAATGGAGGAGTGGCAGGCTAGCTGAATGAAGGCTTTAGTGGAAATAGCGAAAGTATGTATGTATGTAGCTTCAGCCAATGAAAAAAATTATAAGCGTTGATTGGTCATGGTGGTTATGGTTATGGTAGTGCATAGGATTTTCCGGCAATTGCAAATGGGGTTTTCAGGGCTGTTTCAGTCATGAGTACATGCTGAATTGGGCTGGGTGGCGCTGGGTCTGTCAAATGTATTGTACCTGCAGGCAAACTCTGCATTTTTTTTTTCTTTTTATCAGCTAACCTGTGATATTTTATTGCTTACGAAGAGTTTTTCACTTGATCATATGGTGAATGTTGAATCAGTTGATCAGTCGATAACAAATATTGTGCTATCGAATTGAAGTCTAAAGTCCGAAGAACTCTCTCATGATGCGGATATATTTAAAAACAATGGTGGGAGGTGGAGGTTTGACTTGTTTTCTAACCCTATCAAAGTGTAAGTTACTCAGAAGACTAAAGTATCAAAAGTTGGGTGGTGCCTCGATAATATTGATATTGCTAGTTTAAATATTGACAACTCTCACCGTCTTCTAGCCGTGGACTTTGACATTTGCGTTACGCGTACTCTCAGCATTGTCCACTTGCTAAAGCCCGATAAGCATAGGACAAACCAAAAACCCTCAAGCTGGTTGCTCGCTACCGCTACCCATATTCAAGGAACAAGCCACGCACGATTCCGCCCGGCAAAAAAACTCGGTTGATGATGAAGACGGGTGTGAGAATTTGTAGTTCCTAAAATTGGCTTTTTGCGGCTTTGAAGAAACACAAGCATCTTTGGTCTGTTGATGCTCAGTCCTCCCACGATGAGTGCGACATTTGTGGTGTCTTTTTTTTTTTTTTTTGCTGTTCACGATTGCCAGGTTACCGGTTCGTCATGTTGATGATGACGAGTCGTCATATGCTTTCTCTTCGGCTCGAACTACCGCTACTGATATCGCCAACCACATGATTGAGCCGTGCCCTCTACTCAGGACCATCAGGAAAACCCTTCTTGTTGTCACCAAAAAAGAAAAATACCAGAAAGTAATTGTTTGCTTCGAGTTGGACGCCCAACGGTGAAGATGTGAATATTTTCCTAGGAGTCCCAGCTCGTAAGCAAGGGAGTGAATTCCCAAGTACAGAAAAAGAAATCCGAGGGGGCGTATTTCCAACACATACACACACACACACACACATTCTCTCCCTCTCTCTCACCCCAGTCCGCATCTTCAGCCAGAAATTTTCGATTTACACACCCTACAGCCTTGGTTTGTGACTACCTGGTCAATGCATAATCAATTTTGTCTTCTATGGAAGCAAACCTATTTTCAATGTCTCCTCCAGCACAGTGTCAGTCAAGTGCGGTTTTTTCAACACACGCCTTCATGCCCCCATATCCCCTCCCCAGCGGGGGAGGGGGGGGGGGGGGGGGGGGGCTTGTTCTCTGTGCATAGGCCCGTAGCAAACACCGACAACATGGTATATATTTGCTAAGACTAAGCACCGCTCTTATCGCCACCCCGGCCGTATGACGTGAATAGTAGTCAATAACGGTCGGGGAGGAGGGCGTGCGTCCACCGGGCGTCACCTCAACCTTGCTTTCCAGAAAGTGGGGTGTAGATGGCATATCTTACAGGCGTGCAAGGCTAGGACTTGCTTAGCACACTCCCGCACACCCCTCCCAAATAACATGTGTGTGCGTACAGGCGTGTAAGTCAAACTCAAGCCAGCCGGGGCGCAGAAAATGTCCAAAGCTAGTAAGCAAACATCACACTTTTGGTGGAGCTTTCGGTTAATCGTAGACAGCATAGACAGAGAAACAAGGAGAGACAGAAAGACGCACAGCGGAGAGCATCTTAACATGGCGGAGACCAAGCTGGCTATCCGCAGCAAGGGACCTTGGGTATAGGCTTGGGTTGATGCTTGGATGTGCTGTTGACGACGACGACATCTTAGCAAGTAAGGGGGGGTGAGGGGGGGGTTTGGGTTTTGGCAGAGGCACGCAAGATTTGCCGCAGCAGCATGGTATGCTGTCAGATGCTGGATTTAGAAAAGATTCCATCACGATCTTATGCTTGTCAGATTTCTATAAAGATTCCAGACTTCCTACCTCTTTATTTGGTTCTTTCCTCTCTTCTCTTCACCAGATCATCAGCATCTATCAATCTCATCTCTCCTTCTCTCATCCTCTCTCTCATACAATCTTTTCCTCTCTATCTCTCTCTCTCTCTATCTTTCTTTCTGTCTCTCTCTCTATCTTACCCACTCACCAAACTCATTAGATCTCCGGGTCTAATACTTCTCACGACAACAATAGAAACCTCTCCTTTCATCCTTTTAGCACTTTGCTCCACGCTACAATCATGAAGGGTTTCGCCACTACTCTCGGAGGCATCGCCTTCACCGCCTCTACTGTTGCTGCTGCCAACTCCTGCTTCACTGCTACCAACCGCACTTGCTGGACTGACGATGGCTACGACATCTCCACCAACTACATGGAGGAAACTCCTACCACCAATGTCACTCGCAAGTATGTCCTCTACGTCAATGATGTCGAGAACCTGAACCTTGACGGTACCGACAAGCCTTTAGCTATGCTTGTCAACGGCACTTGGCCTGGTAAGTCTTTTACTCTTTTTCCTTCACCACTTTGACATCACATATACTAACACCTTTCCTTCACAGGTCCTACTCTGTATGCTGACTGGGGTGATGAGATCGAGGTCACCATGGTCAACAACCTCACCACCAACGGCACTTCCATGCACTGGCACGGTATTGTCATGAAGAACAACAATATCATGGATGGTGTCAACGGTGTCACTGAGTGCCCTACTCCTCCTGGCTACAACCACACTTACAAGTTCCGCGCTGAGCAGTACGGTACTACCTGGTACCACTCTCACTTCTCTACTCAGTACGGCAACGGTGCCTTCGGTCCCTTGGTCATCAACGGTCCTGCTACCGCCAACTACGACATTGATCTCGGCCCGTACCCCATCTCCGACTACATCTATGCAACTGCTGAGGAGGTCTACTCCGAGTACATCATTCCCTCCCCCGGTGTCGGTCCTTCTCCCGACAACATCATATTCAACGGCACTGCCATCTCTGCTGATGGCCAGTCTGGTGCTTATGATGTCGTCACCCTCACCAAGGGCAAGACCCACCGTCTCCGTCTTCTCAACCCCTCGGTTGACTCCGAGCTCATTCTCACCCTGAACAGCCACAACTTCACTGTCATTTCTACCGATCTGGTCCCCGTCAAGCCCTACACCACTGACCAGCTCTTCCTCGGTATCGGTCAGCGCACAGATGTCCTGATCACCGCCGACCAGGATGTCGACAACTACTGGTTCAACGTCACTTGGCCCAGCAGCGGCCTCTGCGGTTCTGCCCAAGTTGACTACCCCGCCTCCATCTTCCGCTACGAAGGTGCTGATGATGCCTACCCCACCGACCAGGGCACTGCTCCCACCGACCAAGACTGCGACGATTACACTGAGTATGAGCCATACGTCGAGGTCACTGTTCCCTCTGAGGACTTCGCTGAGTCCATTGGCGGAGATCTGTCTATTACTACCACTACTAAGTCTTGGAAGGATGTCGACTCTCGTGTCTACTGGACTGTCAACGCTTCTTCTATGAACATCACCTGGGGCTACCCCACTTTGGCCTACCTTCGCGACGGTGTCACTGACTATCCTTCCCGCCTGAATGCTCTTGAGGTCAACGACAATCAGACTTGGTCCTACTGGGTCATCAGCAACGCTCTGTCTGTCCCCCACCCAATGCACCTTCACGGCCACGACTTCTACATCCTTGGTTCTTCCGGCACTCAGGACTCTCTTACCACCTTCAACGCCTCCACTGATGTCTCTTCCCTGAACTTCAACAACCCCACTCGCCGCGACGTCACCATGCTTCCTTCCTACGGCTGGATCGTCCTCGCCTTTGAGAACAACAACCCCGGTGCCTGGATCATGCACTGCCACATCGCCTGGCACGTCGGTTCCGGTCTCTCGGTCCAGTTCCTTGAGTCCATGTCCACTGTCAAGCAGCAGTTCGACCTTGACTCCGTCCTTGAGCCTCTCTGCTCCGAGTGGAACGCCTACAACGAAGATGCCGAGTACCAGCAGGAGGACTCCGGTCTGTAAGCGGTTTCGCCTCCCCCCCACTGCCGCCACTTATGCAACTCTTTTTGAGTTCGCATTCTCTTACAGTCCTCAGGGTTTACCGGTACCTCAACACTTGCACATGCCTTTTTGAGAGAGAGAGACATGTATGAGTCTGATATACTATCAACCTTATGAGCTTATGAGAGCTATTTCTTGATGATGTTTGATTGGTCTGATCTCCCAATCGTCAATCCTTCTCTGGCAGCTGATTCCTTCGGTTTCGACTGTCATTCCACGGTCTCTTTGTTATGGCTTTTTCTCACTCTCCTCCCTTTTGTCATATCATCATTGCCGCTGCCTCATCACCTGTATATATTCGATCTGGCTGCTGCTTCTGTCCCATACTCATCGCCTATAAAGATTTTCCTTTTTACCGTCCTTTGATTTCTTTGTTTCCATGTTTTGCTCTTGTTGTTTCAATTCTGCTCTTCTCCCCCCACTCACTGTACATTTCTAACACAGCATAAATTGTCTATATCTTTCTTTGTCTGTCGGTACAAATTTGCCATGGTGGATTCAGCTGGATCGCCAACCTGTATATAAACTGCGCCTAAATAGTCTTGTCTTTTTAGTTTTGCTCTTCAATGGACATTTTTTAAAAAAAAATCTTGGTTCTTTTGATTGTGATTTGTAATATTTGAAATATTTGCATGATTCGACTTGGCTTGGTTCCTTGTTCAATGACCTTCTAGGTCTTAAAATATCTCTTGAGCAATCGAACTTGTAAAATGACTTAAGTTATTTTTACTAGTTTCAGCTGAATTGAAATTTGAATGCTAAATTAAAATTTTTGTCATGTTCATTGGTGATACATATCTATTCTTTTGATATGCGCGCATGACTAGTGACCAAAAACGGACTTACACCAGTTTAGCCATATCCTGATTAGGTTTAGGGTTGTGAATAACAGTGTGTGTACGGTATGGTACTCGGATGCACTTCAAGATACCTAAATGCAAAGACAAGACATGTGGGCGTTGATAGTGACCTTGGTAACCTTGCTTGATATATAGATTAGATAAAACTAAATCGTACACACCTCGAAAATCCAACAAGTAGAAAAAAGAAAAAAAAGGGAGAAAAGAACAGAAAAGGAACAAACGCCGTGCTTTTTGGCTATATCCTATACAAACGCTAGTCAATGTCATATCATCCATTCATACATCCATTTTCAGAAATAGAAATACATTATCTCTTCACCAGAGATAAAAAAAATCGCAACAAGACGCCCCCCCTATGCCATATATACAAACAATAACACACCGCTGTCTCAAGAGAAGAAATACTTGGAATCACGCAACCTTGCCACGTCAAAATCCCCCTTCTTTGGCATATCCGGAAACTGCAACGGCAACCATACAGTAATCAGCTTGTTTTTCTGCTTCGCCGTACCCCGCTTCGGCAGCTTCTTGTTCCGCATCTTCATCTCGAAAACGGACATCTTGAGGGCATCCTTCAACTGCTCGTGCTTCTCATGTTCGGCCTCCAGTTCCTCCTCCGACATGCTAGTCGGGTCCATCTCATCACTAACATCTGCAGACTCGACGTTGCCCATGGCCAAGTTCTCCTTGCCCTCCGGAGGTATGAGACCCTCAGAGCTATGCTGCTCTAAGATGGTCGCGGGAGTAACCATGGCTTTGCCCTTCTGAACTTCCTTGGGATTGTCAGAAGCAAGAAGCTGCCGTCGGAGCTCTTCCATCTTTAACTCTTCCTTGAGAGTCGTTTTAGAGTTCTGACGCCAGGCAGAGATTTGCTTGCCCACGGGAGACTTGGAATCAATACGAGCAAGGTACAGAGCGCCCTTATATCTCGCCTGGAACTCAGCGGCCAGACGGCCAATGACGTTCTCCTGGTGAATGTCGATAAAGGAATCACGAAGCACAACATTCATGATGTCAACGTCGGCAGCGTGAGTCCAGAAGGAGTCGTGGACAGCAGCAAAGGCAATGCCCTTCTCGTCGCAGCGGAGGGCAGACAGAAGCATGTGACTGGCATCGAGCGAGTGGATAAAATTGGGAGGGAAGGCTTGTAGCTGTTTCCGGCGGTCGATGGGGTCGCCGCGGCCGGGCTCTTGGAGGTGTATGTCTTGGAGACAGGTCACAACGGCGCGGACTGTGCTCTTGCGATAAGGCTGCGAGACAGGGAGGCGGAGAGGAGTAGTCCAAACGAGGGTGGTGTTGAAATAGTTTAAGATTGCGGTATTGAAGTTCCGGGACTTGCTAGACGCAGTCTTGGACTGAATCTTGACCGAGTCGGGATTGGCAGCGATAGCAGAAACTTGCTCAGCAGTAAGGGAGTTGCAGATACGGCCACCAATTTCACCAAGCCAGGATTGAATCTCCTGGGCACCGCGGAACATGGTTCCCATGGCCTTGAAAATGTTGGTAGCAATGTAAGAACCCAAGATCAGAGACGAAAGTCCGGTCTCCTTCTCCAGTCCGGGCCAATAGGTATCGAGTTGCTTGGCAACCTGCTTCTTGGCGCCCTGGAAAGTAACACCGTAGACGTTGGTCATGACAGTCTGCTTAACGACCTTGCGAGTGATCTTGCCCTGAACAATGGCAGCAAAAGAGTTGCCATTCTTGGCATCGGCATCAACTAGCTCGTTCACCAGATCGGCGACGGCAGAGTAGACGTCGGCCGGGCGCTCACCGGGCTCAAGATTGACCTGCTTGGCACCCCAAATATCACCACCTAGGGCAGCGTAGTGCTGAAGACCATTGCAAGTACCGTCCTGGTGGACAGGAAGGTGAGAGACAAATGTTGTAGGATCTTCACAGTCTAGGGCATTCTTGAGCTCGAAGCAGGCGGCCAGCGTCTGCCACGCGTCTTCAGACCGCAGCCACCAGCGCTTACCACCAAAGGGGTTCTCAGCAGAGTCACGGATATCATCGATGTGTTCATCAGCGAAGGCCTCACGTTCATCAAGAGAGGCCTTGTCGTAACCAGCAACGTTGGCAAGGTGGATCTTGAGCCATCTCAACCCGTTCTTGCCTAAAGGACGCCCCTCACCAAACATGAGAATGCCACGAACGTGATCAGCACCCATGTGGTTCAGGTATGCCGGAAGAGGATAAGCACGGCCACGGAAATCCATGTTATGGGGGAAGTAAAAGGTCTGGTGACGGAAGGCGCGGGCAATCTCTAGCTGGAAGTTGATGAAGCAGCGGTTTGAGTGAAGACCACTGCGCTCGTTCTCGATAATCTTGACCTGACGTAACCAGACGCGGCGCCCAGTGAGATCAGTAGTGTCTTCAGGCTCAGGCGGGATCTCAATTTGGGGATTGAGAGGGGGCAGGTCGGCGATGGCCTCACCCGAGTTCCAGGCCTGCATCAACACGTTAAGGACAGGCTGGTTGATCCGCCACGAGGTCTTACCCAAGACATCGAGACCTCGGGAAACAAGGGAAAGATCGCCACGATCAGAGGCTGCACGAGTGAGAATACGTTGATCGGGATCATTACCCTTTAAACGGACAATATTGGAGCGGAAGCGCAAGTAGGCGCCTTTGTTGGAACTTTGCCAGGGCTTCGGGGGAATTAACATGGGCAAGTTTTTGGCCAAGACATCGCCCTGGGGCTCTTGCTTCATGATACTAATAACAGCCGCGTTCGGGCGGAGAATACCAATCTTCTTGCCTTTGCGCAGCGAATGAGAGTGGTTAAAGGCAGACTGGCGCTCAGTAATAGTCTTGCCAGTGAGGGGATCTGTCACAGTGACGTTGACCTTGCACTTCTCCAAGACTCCGTTGATCAAGAAAGCGCCAACTTTGGTCTTCATCTGGGCACTCCATTTCTTCCTGGGTTCCTTAGCCTGAATCATTTTGGGAACTGTCTCAGTCTCAGCATCTGGAGGAGACTCGGTGATTTTACGCTTGCCGGCTTTCGGGTCAGTCAATCTGACTTTGCGCTGAACCCGAGCATTCTTCTTTGCTTCCTGAGCAGCTTTCTCCTCAAATTGGATTGCGATATCCTCTTTGACAGCACGGGAAACCGAAGAGCAGATGCCAGACAGAGAAGCACCGTGGTCGATACCAAGGACAGCAATAGTGTTGATCAGGGAGATCAGAGTCACAGCAGCGAGACGAGAGGGATCAGCCTGGAGCAACAGAGGTGTGTAGGTATCAGGCTCATGAGTGCGATTTCTAGTATAGTAGTTGCTTTCAGACATGCGTTTTAGTTCGGTTCGGTAATGCTCCTCCAGTTGGTGATGCCATTCGTTTAAGTACTGGGCCATGCCATAATGGGACAGGGAGGTGTTCAACCCGATGGAAAGAAGCTTCTTGGTCTCATCGCGCCATCTACGGATCGACGAATCAATGGACTCCTTTTCCATGAGCGCCTGGAGCTCGGTACGGCGTTTCATATCCAATGTAGATACATCGATATTCTCAGGTAATTTGCCGAAGAAGGTAAGGTTTTCACGAATATATTTCAGACCAAGACCCTTCTGTGGGGTGGCTAATACTTCAGGGAACTCATCCTTGATGGCCATAGAGGGATTGAGCCCCACAAGAGGGTCGCTCTCAACCTGTTCCAAATAGGCTGGTTCATCTGCAATGGCCTCGGTGAAGTTGTAGCGAGGGCAGGCCTGGGTGATAGCGACGAGGTCGTCGGTACAAAGGATGTTGGTCATGGAAAGAACTTGCAATCCAAGCTCTCCGGGGCAAAAGTCCATGTAGCGATTGATAAGACGGTCTAGACGAGCACCCTTAGCCGAGAGGATGGAAGCGCGTAGCATGTAGGCGATGGTCTCAGCAGTGTGGGGAAGTCCCGGGCTACGAATATATAGCTCATACCATTGATGAAGAGCTTCGGCTTGCTGAAGGTTGGGATGCTTACGCATGTACTCAATGTTTGTACGTAAGAAGTCATTGTGCATATGAATGAGGTACTCGACAGGCATCTTGGCTCCTTCATTTATCATGATGTTGATCTTACGAATGATGGCCGCCGCACGATCAAACTTGTGGACATGTAAGCAGGCATCGAAAACGGAGACTAGATCAACAATATCCGAAGGCAAATTATTAGACTCGGTACGTCGCCGTGTTCCGATGGGCAGTCCATTATTCATGTCCTCTTCCGGGTAAAGTAGGTTAGAAGTAACATCGAACTGCGGAAGATTGACGCTGTGCTGAATAACGGGGATAGAAGCTAAAGGGTCGTAGATGGTGTTAGTACCATCAACAGCAGTAGCTAGTCCACGGGAAGCAGCGAGATACAAGCTTAGTGGTGAGTGGTGAGTATTATTAGACTGGAGAGCAGACAGGATCGTGGGCTTGGCAATATTTGAGTTTGCCTGGCGAAGTTCCAGTAGCAATTGCTGGCGACCCCGCTGGACGGCCAGGCGCTGGGCGGGACGGAGGAACATGACGGAATATGGTGTCGTTCGTATCGTAGAGGTGAATTTTATGAGGGAATCAACAGGATTGGCATTTGAAGAGCGACTAGATAAATCTTGGGGTCTGCAATGGTGCTATCAAAAATCAAACAATCAAGAACAAACCACCGGTGAAGGGCAACATAAAGTCTAACACCGGATGGAAATGATGTAGTGCCGTGATACAAATGGTATCAAACGGCTTACACAGACACCGGCGTAAGATGAGCTATTTCAAAAGATAAGATAAAGTCTTAAGAGTAAAACCTTGACGTCTGGAAGCGCACGCAGTGAGTGATGAGTTTAAAAAAAATCAAAAATCAAAATACAAATGGAAAACTCGGAATTGTCTAAAGGGGAATCAGAATCTTCGAAGGATGACTCCACCTCGAAAGAATTAGAAGCTACCTCTGGATACATAAGCAGAGTAGAGAGAAAGAAACAAAAAGTGTGCAAGATGATTTAATTGCTGGAAAGTCTGAATCTCTAGGAATTTCCTGCTTATTTGTGTCCTGACTTGAGTGATGATTGCTAAGTGGCCACCAACTAGATGGTTTTTCGCATTAACAATCGTGAAGTTTTTTTTTTTGCAACTAGCTTCCAGGGTCTACGGTGACATCCGTAAGGATTTCTACCCCATTTTCAGCGTTATCGGTGCGATAAGACTAGATAGCCAAGATATATACAAATGGTAAATTCCCTGTTTGGGCTTATCAACACGTGATAGTTACATAACAAGGGTTAAAGAGATTTGACGTAAATATTTTTTTTTCCCTTGGAATTGACATTTACTTTGGGTGTGGTAACACAAGCAATGACAAAAATTGACAAGATACTGGAGAAAATGTTGTCGAGAACAACCAATTTGACGGCACGCATAGGGCGCAATAGCGCCACACTTCATAATCTTCCAATCAGACCTGCTTCGTCTTTTCAACTTTGTTCTCCTCAGCTTATCACTTCGATCCGAACCTACTCAGACACCCACGATCCCTTCAAGGTCCTCAAAACCGAGTCGGTCACCAACGACCCCTCAAAGGAGGCTAAATCACGAGCGACTACTGTCAATTTTGGCGTCGCTGAAGATGAAACCATGCTCGAAAGTCTAGTACTTAATATTAACCCACATCAACTCAAGGAAGCTGTCCGCGAAGTTGAGATCAGTGAAGCCACCCGTGTTACCCATGCTCAGCCTACAGCCCCCCCACCTGTCGAAGAGATTGAGAAAGAACTTATCGAAGACCCATGGTACTTCGGAGTTGACCCACCCGTCGAAACTACCCCAGCTGTCACTCAGACCAAGCCTGCGATCCCGAATGACCCACCAGTGTTACTAGAGCCGCTGGTGAACTACATCCACGAGGACATGGGCCTGGATGACATCAACTTGATGGATCTTAGAGAAATTGACCCGCCGCCGGCACTAGGACCGAACTTGATTATGATTTTCGGGACGGCGAGAAGTGAGAGGCATTTACATGTTGCTTGTGCCCGCCTACAAAGATGGCTGCGGTACACCTACCACGTCCAAGCTCATGCCGATGGCCTTATCGGCGCTGGTCGCTTAAAGACCAAGCTGCGCCGTATCCGCCGGAAATCAAAGCTCATGGGTTCGGGCACTATGATTCCTGAGGGTGGTGACAATGGAATTTCCACGGGCTGGATCTGCGTAAACCTTGGCACCATTGACAATACATTTTCGGAAAACCTACACGTCACTGGAAATAATGTGATGATGGGGTTTGGTGGGTCCTACGGGGGCACTACCATTGTGATACAGGTGATGACAGAGGCGCAAAGGACCAAGTTGGACTTGGAAAAGTTGTGGGAACGGAATATGGAAAACAATCGGAAAATGAAGGACGAGCTTTTGAAGGGTCCGGTGGATGGGAATAGGAAACTGCCGCAGCCTCATAATTGGAGTACAACGAATAAGAGAAAGCTCAAGGAGACGCGGCAGCAGGCTAGGCGGAATGTCAGGTTTCAGTAGAACAGTAGCTATTGACGGAGTGTCACCGAGGTGTGGCAGCCGGCATTGTTGGCCTTGAGAAAGGAATTTAGTCGATAGTGTGGCTGTTACCATGTGTATATTATTATAGTTTATTAGTTTATCTCGTGTATAATATTATTATCTACGCATTTTGCTGTTTATCCTTGCTTCTCTGCCACCTCTTTCATGATTTGCAAGATGATAGGCGCAAGTTGTTTCCGACCAGCGGTGTTGTCTCCCTGCACCCACGCCCTCCGACTTTCTCCATCTAAAGCCCCGTTTTGATAAGGTTGCAACCTCAACTTCGGGCCAAAATCCTCCTCGAACTTCTGGACAACCTCCTTCCCTTTGTCTGTCCGCCACCACAACAACAGCTCCCTGCCAAACGCCGCCTCACTCGTGATGATGGTCATTGCTGCCATAATGTCTACCGGTGTCTTTGCCGTACCCTTCTCTGCAGACCATGCCTCAATTGCCTCGGACAATTTTTCATAGGCCATCTTTGCTTTTGTCTCGGGGGATGCAGAGCTGGTGTCTTTGGCGATGGCCATGTCTTTAAGGTAGTCGAAGCCTCGCGGTGATGCAATAGCGCCAAATACCATGCTAGCTGTGGCCCATTGTTTATAATCCTTCCTCATGATATCTCGCAGTTCTATGTTAGAAATGTCTTCTTTTTTCTGGTTGATTTCGTTGTAGTAGCAGGTGGCCAAGTATGTCGATAGCCTGCCGGCTTGTTCTCGGTCGGTATCCGTAGTCTTGTCAGCGACTTGCAAATTCCCGGTGTCAATGAGCATTGGGGCCAACGCCAGACG
This sequence comes from Ambrosiella xylebori, assembly GCA_002778035.1. Classification (NCBI taxonomy): domain Eukaryota; kingdom Fungi; phylum Ascomycota; class Sordariomycetes; order Microascales; family Ceratocystidaceae; genus Ambrosiella; species Ambrosiella xylebori. Next base: position 245,994 of record PCDO01000014.1, read on the forward strand.
GGCGACCCCTTCTTTATTTTTGGGATCTAGCCTTTCCCAGATATGTGAATACTGTTTCATAACCAAGCTCATACAACTACCGGCAACCTCGACGACCTTTTCGTTCCCGTTGGGAACCACGTTGTAGAAACGGTTATCGTTTACATGGTGGTCGATGACGGCGTTGACTTGCGGTTGGTAGGATTCAAGAGTGTTCGTCAAGAAATTGTGGTCGACGAGGTGGAATTCGTGGGTAGAAAGGATACTGGAGGAGACATCTTCGACGGTGAGGAGATCGGAGGGGGCCAAGTGGGCGTACTCGAAGACCCGGATCAGTTCGGGGCGGAGGGAGAAGTCGGAGCGGGGGACGTTAGAGATGGGGATGTGGCTGAGGTGGGCTGAGGCGGGGTCGTTGGTACGAAGGTAGGAATAGACGATTGCACAGCAGAGGGAGTCAAGGTCTACCGTGATGTTAGTTTTGGAGTTGTAACGAGTTAGAGGGATATGGGTGGGGTCTGTTACCGGCAGATTCGTTGCCGATGACAAAGGCGAGGGATTTGGTGGGGGATTTCAATTCCTTTTTGGCGTTGGCCAGGAAGGTTTTGAGGGAGGTGATCATTTTGAGAGGAAATTTCTGGGTGAAAGTAAACATCATTGAGGATGAGAGCGGAGGGGCATAGGGTTCAGTGGATAGTCAGGGCTCACGATCTTTGAGTGTTAGGATTGTAGAGGGTTATATTCACTGATTAGGGTCTAGTGGAACTATGAAGTTGATTTAGACTACATTGCGCGTTATTAAGTACGATGTATTATATACTTAGACAGGGAGAATTTTCTTTTAAATGGAAAGTAGTCGTACTTATAATATCCGGAGATATACTTTACAAATAAGATTACATCATTGTGTGTAGTAGTGGTTTACATGCTATCTCTCTCTTCACCGCCTTCACGACCTGGCAGAATCACAAACCATTGATTACTTAGCCCCGCGCTCCTGTCTACGTCATGCAGGGAGGGGCATTTCACTCACTCGAGAAATAGAATGCGATCAAATGCTGTTTTTTGCGATCGCATCGGCATAAGCACGCATGAAGAACCCGCCAAGAACATTTGGAATCCTTAGTCAGGAGCTTTTCTTATCTAGATTATTTAGGTAAACCCTTGGTGTTATCAATTCCTTCGCAGGCTATCGCCTGGGTGTAGATGAGCATAAATGTAGCTTTTGGCATCGTGAAATTGTTGATATATACCCAAAAGAATGAATCCCCGTGGGGATCTACCAGTGGTTTATCTTGTAAAGAATTACGTGCATATCTACTTTAATTTTAGATAGACGGTGTGTAGGGGAAACTTCTATGATCAATGGGGAATGTCAGTGACTCGTCACAATTACGAGATGCCAGAGCGCAGGATTCGGGTAGCAGCCGGTGATTTTGACTCCTTTGGATTCTGATTTATAAAGTGACGTTTCCCACTTTTAGGAATTCCACAATTCGCATTAACTTGTCAAAAACAACCCACAGATATCCCCAATTCATCTTTTGTCTTCTCTTCTTTCATGCATACATATCCCCATATCCCCACCTCAAAATGCCCCTCAACCTTGCCATCCTCGAAGCCGACACCCCCATGCCTGGTACCCTCTCCCGCATCGGCCCCTACACCACCGTCTTCACCACCCTCCTCGCCGCCGCTGCCGCCGCCGCCGCCACTAGCCCTTCCCTCCTCACTATAACCCGCTACAACATCCATGACAACCCCACTGCCTATCCCTCCCTCTCCACCCTCGATGCCCTCCTCATCACTGGCTCCAAACACAACGCCATGGATAACGACGAGTGGATTGTCAAGCTGGTCGCGTTTACAAAGACGGCCATGGACGCGGGGAAGAAGGTGGTCGGCGTCTGCTTTGGCCATCAAATTGTGGGGAGGGCGTTGGGCCGGCCGGTGAAGAGGAGCGAGGAGGGGTGGGAGGTTTCGGTGACGCCGGTGGATGTCACGGAGGAAGGGAGGCGTATATTTGGTATTAAAGGGGACAAGATGGTGAGTTATGGATCCTAGAATTGCAAATAGCGATATACTTAGGGTTATGTATACAAAGGTTTGAAGTCTGACTAACTAACCACCCACACCCACCAGAACGTCTTTCAAATGCATCGCGACTATGTCGAGGGTCTTCCCGAGAATGCCCGGTCCTTGGCCTCCTCTCCGCTGTGCCCAGTGCAGGGTTTCTACATTCCAAACAAGTGCATCACGATCCAAGGACACCCGGAATTTACACCCGAGATTGCGAGCGAGATACTTAACACGAGGTTCAAGGCCGGTGTGTGGGACGAAGCGCTCTATGAAGATGCCAAAAAGCGCTTGGGAGAGCAGCATGATGGAGTCAAGATTGCCCAGGGGTTTATAAAGTTTTTGACGGGGGAATTGTAGATGGAGATCAAAGCCATGTGGATGAGACACTAAAGAGATAGAAGAAAACACTTCATTGAAGTCTCTATACAGGGAATGGACCTGATAATATGTAGATATGTACAACAAATGGGTATAATGAAATAAATAGTCCAACCCAATGAGTTTTATTAGATAACACTTCCCCCCCTCTCTACTCCGATTCCGTTCCTCACCTCTTGCCCCTCTTCTTCTGTCTCCGCATCCCACCAATGTCGACTCCCGGCCCTCACTACTTTTCTCACCCCCATTTTCCTCCGTTCCTCCACCTCCTGTCTCCACCGCATCCTTGCAATCCTCCCATCCGCCAACATCTCCTCCCTCGTCCGTCCCACCATTTTCTCTCCGCCTCTATGCTCTCCCCACCAACCACCAGACACCCTCTCATTCCACGGCTTCTCTCTCCACAGGAACAATGTGGCGTCGACGGCACCCTGGATGCAGAGACTAATCATGCTGCCAATGACCAGGGCAAAAGGCGCTGCTTTGCTGCCGGCGCCGGTGGGCTTATTGGAAGAAGAGATGGCACTGGCGTGGAGACGAGACATGGAGGTAGCGAAGGGAAGGATCCAGAGGACAATGTAGATGATTGGATAGATAAACAAAAGTCTCAGTTGTCCGAAGACGCGAGTGCGGGCTTTGATGAGATTTGGAGGCGTATTCAGCCGGGTGGCGCTTGGAAAGGCTCCCTGAGATGAGGAGTTGAGAAGAGTGGCTGAGGAAGAGTAGGAGCCTCGAGTGCTTCCAAAAACAGGACGGAGAGTGAAGAGCGATAACCAGCGTGTGGAAGATGTCTGCGACGATGGCCCTCGACTGGTCGAGACTGCTGATGTCGTCATATTAACAGTTAAGGGATCTGTCTCATCATATTTAATTGGGGACGGAGCCACTGTCAGCGGAGCCGACACCAGTAGATCCGGCGCTACGTCTTCCGGCTCTGAATTAAGCCTCTGTCGATAAGGGCGATCACCGAAATCGGGCATATTAAACCTGATCTCACGACTTGACTTCCGGATTGAATTTGTATTATTATTAAATGGGTTTGTAAAGGACACGACAAGGTCCTTTTCTTCTGTGGGCGTTCCGACGCTCAGCAGACTCCCGTCACTTCCAACCCGTAGCCGACCATTGATCGACGAAGGGCGCCGAGATGCCAGTATAAGCCCGTGGTATACAATTGGCGGCAACGGGCGGACAGCATCGAGTTGATAAGAGGGCAGCGAAGAGACTTGGCTCAGAAACGCAGTCTTTTGGTGATGATGTTGCAGAGAGGTGGCATCGTAGCATTTAAGGACGCCGCGAACATAGGTGTAAATGAAGAGATACAGGGCAAAAATACCCAAAAATGTAATAATGCGTGGAGTCCAACTTAAAAGTAGACCCGGCCACAGTGGGTGGGCGGGCAGGTAGCAGAACTCTCCAGTGTTGACGTAAGCACCTTCCGTATTTGCAAACGCCAACGAGGCAACTGTTACTGGGAAGATCACCATCAAAGCGTAGGCGTAGTGTCGATACAAGTAGATGCCGTTGGGTCCTCCGGTGGCTGCGGGGCGGAGAACGGAGAGGAAGGCATGGGTGGCAATGAGAAGAACGGAGATGTCGGAGGCTTCGAGGCCGAGAGTGAGGAAGAAACCAGTAGCTTGGCAGAGGGGGGAGGTGGAGGAAATGGGGCCGAGAGTGAGGGTAAAGAGGGGGAAGAGGAAGAAGGAGAGGGATTTGAGGATGTCGGAGGAAATGAGGAGGAGGATGAGGCTGATGGGAGAGGGATGTTAGTAGGGTTGTTGGGGACTTGTAGGTCTAGTATGGCAGTGGAAACTTACTCGTGGCGGAAATTTCGGCGGGAGCGGAGGAAGAGATAGAGAGCGGTACACGTGACCAAGAGACTGATAGCACTCAATAATACAGACAGCATATGTAGCCCAAATGCCTGGTTGATCCCTAGTTCTGAAAAAGCATCGACGTAGTGGTGATGGGCTGAGTGGCTGCCGGCGGGAGGTGAGAGAGACGGGACCTCGCCGATGGTCGCCATTTTGTGGATGGTGAAATTATAGATGTAAGAAAAGCCAGATACGTGGGCACGGCGGGAATGGCGAGGTCATGTGAGGGTATGGGCCATAACTGGAGAGACGGTAATGATGGGAGAGAAGAGTGAAGGCGGAATGAGAGGTGATAGTTGAGATATATGTGTATGATTATTCAGGTTGGTTGGTGGTAAAAACAAAAGTTGTTTGATTGACGAAGCACGGAGTCTTTTGTGACTATTGTTTTATAGGTTCCAGAGAAATGGGATCGTAAATATATAGTTGGATATATGAATGTATAGGCACATGTAAATAAGACACAAAGTATAAATGACCGAGGTCAGGCTTTTCAAGGATATCGATTACAGTTTGCTTTTAGTATAAGATGCAGTGTCCGAGACTGAACATCTGTTCGACACAATGTAAATGAAATGATGTTCTAGTTTTGCAACCCGTTGAGAAGGCGGTTATTGTTATCTAAGAATTTTGTCTCAACCTAAGATTGACTTGAAAAAATAAAAGGCCTAACTCGACTTTAAAGTCTAGACCCTCTCGTATATAAACTCCCAAAGAGGCAACCCAAACACATCCACCCCCTCTTGTATAACTATGTTTGTGTTTATGTTTTTAGTGAATGAAAAAAAAAACGCAAACACAAACAAAACCAACCTCGTACTTTTCAAATTATAATTCCCAAGTTTACGTAGAGGAAATATGATCAAGACGGTACATTAACACTTTTGTTTTCAACGAATCCCGGCACACAAGAAACAGTACAACGTAAATAATATAGGTATTTTGTTAACATTAACATGAATAAATTGGCGTTATTTTAGTTCTGATGAAGAGATTTTATTTTTATTACTCTGTTGTTCGCCGTAACCTGTCATTTGGCAAGCCCCTGGACCCACACTGCGGAAAGAAATGCCGCTTCCACCTGCAGCCTGTCCGTGTGTGGGCTACCAAGCAACTATACAGTTAGCTTACTAAGCGAAGTCATTAACCTAAGCTTTCTGCCAAGTTTGTCTGCATTCTTGGCCTCTCATTGTTTTCTTTTCTCTTCTCGGCACCATTTGTTGATTTTTCTCTCACTATCTCTTTTTCCCTTCTTCTTTCCTCATAACCGAGGCTCACATTCACATGGCCTTGGCATTCATTTTTTTTTTCTCTCTTTATATATGTAAGCTCATATAAAAAGGGAGAAGTTGTTTCAATGTCTTGCCGAATAAGGTTTGCTGGGTCGAAGATCGTGATAAAGATTAGAGTACCAATAATGCCAAGAGGTCATGGCGAGTAGTGTTGGTAGTGTTTCGCCGATAGTGTTCTATATGTATTTCGTTCATTTATATATTTACACACTGACAGGATCTTCTTCTAGTACAGTCATGGAACGCCAAGAACAGATTAGAGATTCCTTATACTTGGATTTAGTCAAGAAAGCAATTGCTGTTGCCCACATCCATTCATGTACAAAGGGCATGAACCTTGGAATATCGTTTATCTAGAAATCATTACGCATTGGTGATTGTTCGTTTGCCTCTGTGTCATGATGGTTTTACTGTTGGTGCGATATCATTACTACATCCTGATAAGCCATCTGAGTTCGTGTGCTTTTTCTTTTTTATTTTACTGTCGGGATGTGGAAAATTGTTAATGCCCCGAGAGCCGGGAGGTGGGGTGAAGGGAATAGAGCAGGGGATGATCATTACTCGGGTAAGGTACCGATCCTATCAGTGGAAAACTTGAGATAGAGTTGTATTGCGGCGATCGTGGACGAGGGCAGATCTGGCAATGATGATGTGGATATGTTTGGGGTTAAAGATTGGTTTTGCTGGTGTTTGGAGGGCAATACGCCATGAACGTGATATCAATGCTTCATTTTTTTTTAATCATCAGTATCACCATCTCGTCAATTTCACTCAATCTTCATTGTTCGGCAGTTGCCATTTATTTACAAGACACTACCCAGTCTCTGTACATGCGCCTTCCTTCTCCTCGGCACTACATAGAATTACCAAAAGGATTTATTGCATTGACACTTGACGTCTCCCCCGGTATCCTTTTGCAATCTCACAATCTCTTCTGCAAAAAAATACACACAAGACAAGTTTCATTGTTTCATCATTGGCCCAAAGCAAGGCGAGGCAAAAGCGCCATTACCTGTACCAGCGGAAAAGTAAACATGACACGGACATTTCGCCGATAAAGCAGTCATGGTTTTGCTTTTTTATAATTCGGCGGCAGCCGTCTTGGCTTTCTTAATTTTTCTTTTTTCATCTTTTTGGCTTTTCTTTCTCCTCTCCTCGTATGTGGGTGGTTCTTTGATTTCATCGGTGGGTTCCTGATTTTTTGTTGTTGTTACTATTGTTCTTTTGTTCATATTTGAAAAATAGACTTTGACTTGTCTTAATACAACGGTACATCGGATACTCCCAGGGCCCGTCTGACGGACAACATCCAAAACATTCCGGTCTATGCCACTCGATCTGTGATCACGGCTACCAAGACAAACTCAACATCCCCAAGATATCTACACAAAAAAGTCACATCCCTCAAGATGCCAGAGAATCTGACGGCAATCGCCGATTTACTTCCCAAGGAATTGCTGATTCCAGAGTTGGTCGGTAACATCGATTTCACAGATGAAAATAATGATCAGTTGACCATAAGAGTGGTGATGTTGTTGTGTCTAGTAGTGACGGTCCTGATCACAGCAGCCCGGACAATGATTAGAATTCGCATCAACAGAACTGTATTCTGGGAAGATAGTAAGTGTTGGCTGAGCAGATATTCATGTAAAGTGAATATTTCACAATACTGGTGAAACTAACACAGTGGCGTTTAGTCGTGACTATTATTGCTGCAGCCTTCAACTTGATATTGTGTTCACTGATCCTCTACTGTAAGTTCATCTGGTTTTAACAATCACGGCCAAGTTTTTCCCGTCATAAACTAACGCTCAGTTCCCTCTAGCTGTCAACCTTGGCGTGGGCAAACACATCTGGTTCTTCCCTAGCGACAGAATCATCCCGATGCTACACCGCCTCATCAAACTCATGATGACCTGCCAAGTCTTCTACGCCATTGCCCTCGGCCTCACCAAAATCTCCATCATGATTCTTTACCACCGCATTTTTCCCGCCCATGGCCTCCGCCTCGCCATCTACATCATGTCTGGCTTCCTTATCATATTTACCGTAGTGTCCGTCTTCGTTACCATATTCCAGTGTCGCCCAGTGTCAGGAGCCTGGAACTTTCTCAGTGACAGACGCCAATGTATTGATTACACGGCCTTTTTGTATGCGCATGCCGCACTTACTATTGCCACCGATACTATTATTGTAATTATGCCGTTGCCGAGTTTTTGGAAGTTGCAGATTCCAACAAGACAGAAGATTGTATTGTCGGCACTGTTTATTCTTGGTGGATTGTAAGTTTTGAACACAGTTTATGCTTTCCTAGGTTTGACTAACCGCATTTTTTACTGTTCCTTTTTTGTTTCAGCGCCTGTATAGCCAGCATCATCCGCATTACTCACCTGAATCAAGTCAATAATCTTGACATTTCCTGTAAGTTTTGTCACATCAACTAAATATTATATATATTTAGCTTTCCAACCAACTCCTTCCGCTTAGCATTCGGCAAAACACTACTTATTTATCAGTTTGCTTATCTCAGTTACTAACCCTTAACCATTTTAGACCGCATATCCCTTGCCATCCTCTGGTCTGCTATTGAATGCACTATCGGCATCTTCTGCGTCTGCGTGCCGCCCCTGCGCCCCATATTTGCCCGCTTCCTCCCCGCCAGCTGGGCTGGCCACTCGGGCAGCAACACACGGCAAATCTACGAGATGTCAGGCGGTGTCCAGACCAAGAGCAAGACGCTGACGCAGACCTATACAGGGATGGCGGATGAGCCCGAAGTGCAGGCGAAGAGTGGGCAAATTATCGTGCAGACGGATTTTTATACGACGGAGGAGGTGGGGTATGTGAGCGAGAATGGTAGTACGGAGGAGTTGAATCGGGTGCCGAAGAGAAGTCGGAGTGCGACAGGGTCACGGAGTGTGGACTTGATTACGGCGTCAAAGACAACCAAAATGTGAAGAGGGGCTATTCTGGGGGGTATTCTGACATTTATATCTTCAGTAATTTGGCTCTAACTGACGCTTTGGTTTCCTTACTGGCTGTGGGCTGTAATATATATATATATATAAATATTTTTTTTGTTTCTCTCTTTTTATTATTATATTCTTCATTTGTGCATACATATATTACTACCTTGAAATCCTTCCAAAATGAAAATAAACATCTGGTCCTTTTTTTTCTTTTGTATCTGCATGGTTTCATTGTACTAAAGTATTGTTTGCACCGCATCATCACCACATGATCGGTACCATGGTTACATTTAGGGTCAGGGTTAACATTGATTATCACAGCTTTCTCTAGTGCTGTTAGATCACGTGTAGTCAGAGGCAGGAACATCTTTTTTTTTTCTGTTAGGCCGGTCCCTTCCCATGCTCTTTCTCTTTCTCTTTCTTTCTTTTTTTTTTTAAAATTATGAAAATTTAAACAGCAACATCAAGAAACATCTCCGCCGATAACTTGTCAGTGTTCGAATCATCGCCATCAGATAACAAACTATATATACGTTTGGTTGCTTATTGTGTCAGCAGTGAAGTCATCGTCCATTCCAACATTTCCACATGTGGATGAGCGGGTAACAGGGGGCCCTTAGCTGATGTGGCTGGGGAACAGATAGAGCTGTAGAAGCTAGAGGCGCTTAGTCGGGTAATTGCTGGAATTTGCTGTAAACGGCTAAGCAGACACGGGCGTGTGTGCATGCCACATCGGGATGGAGGATGGAAGCTCGCATTGGGGGAGAAAAGTAATGAGTGATGACGGTTGGATTTTGACACAAAGATTCCAATGTTGCGGAAATTGTGTAAATTTGCGATTTAAAAAATCCTGTTTCCTGTTCTATTTTACTTTCTTTTTATGTACCCGCTCTAAATCTTCTGTTAACGAACGACCTCTTTTTTTTTTGTTTCTTTATTGATCTCGAGTTGACCTTCATATATTCTTCATTTTCATTCAACTTTTCACAATGCCTGCCGACACTGCCAATAGTTCTAGCTGGTCGTCTTTCTTGAAGGTAAGAACATTCTGCGCCCACGATGAGAGCTTGCAAGACACTGGGACGGCATATACGATTCGACGCTTCTCGCTTCCGTGATAACAGCCTCGTTCTACCAATGTATATGTCTATATGAGGAGAGTTTCCATGGATGGCGCTCGTCTACATCACGGGTTCCTGTTTCATCGACAACGTAGATACTTGACTGTCCTCCGATCGCTGCCAGGTGGCCACAGATAATGGAGACTGGGATTTGCGGCTCAGCCGACCACAATCATATCTGGATCGAGCTTTGATGGCTTTATTCTTTCAAATGAACTTGATACTAGAATTTAACCTTATTCTAATTCCCCAACCGCTGGTTTTAAACTCCTCTATTCACCGACTGTCTCCAAAACCACGACTCCCATGACGAAAACCTCAACTATATACATTTACGATGACGCCACTTTTTTGTCTTCGGTTCTCATTGACTTGCAGTATTCGCCATACGACAACCGTGGCCCGCAAGTCCCGGTACCGTTATGCTCACAACGTCGCGTGCTCAACCTTATATTAAACCTGTTCCGACCCATACTTTTTGCTGCTTCTGACCGTCATCAGAACTGAATCTACAAAGCTATGCATCTTAGTGTCTCGTGATCCATCTCGGCCTCAGATATAGTATTGCTCCCCATTTCGCCACGTGTCACCCACAACTGGCTCGGGTGTGTCATGAAGCCCATGCTCGTAAAACTTTGTGTATTTACTCGGACATTATCTTTTCCCAAGTGTGACATCATCTCAAAGGACGTCTCTACGCAAGCTCTCAAACTACAATACACGAACCTAACTCAACTAACTATTGTTTTACTAATCACTCTATATAGTCCATTGCCAATTTTAATGGTGACCTCTCGTCTCTGACAGCGCCTCCATTTATTCTCTCAGCGACATCACTTACCGAGTTCTCGCAGTATTGGTGCTGCCATCCAACACTGTTCATCGCAGCGTCAAAGGAGCCGGATGCCGCAAAGCGCGCTATGCTGGTGCTCAAGTGGTTCTTGTCAACCCTGAAGCAGCAGTATGCGTCGCGTAGTGAAAAATATGGTAATGAGAAAAAGCCATTGAACCCCTTTCTGGGCGAGCTGTTCCTTGGAAAGTGGGTTGATGCTACTGGTACTACGGAGCTCGTAAGTGAACAAGTCAGGTAAGTTTGTCAAACTTATAATGCTGTGTACTTGAATTGTCGTTGTCGTGAGGGTTATCTTGCATCGTCACATTGTCGACGATATATTCACGTAATTACAAAAAAAACAATAACCCTTAATTGGCATCTTACTGACATAACTTATCTCCAGTCACCACCCTCCTGCCACTGCCTACTGCATCACCAACAAGGAGACTGGTGTCCGTCTCCAGGGCTATAACGCCCAGAAGGCCTCTTTCTCTAGTACCATTTACATCAAGCAGATTGGCCATGCAATCCTGACTCTTCCCGCCTCTCCCAACGGCCCCAAAGAGCCTGAAATCTATCTTATTACTCTTCCTTCGCTTCACGTTGAGGGCCTCATTACTGGTTCTCCCTTCCTTGAGCTTGATTCTTCTTGCTACATCACCAGCTCTTCTGGGTATACTACCAAGTTCGATTTCACCGGCCGCGGCTGGCTCTCGGGCAAGAAGAACAGTGTGACGGCAATCCTCTACGAAACTGGCAAGGAAAAGAACGTCATCGCCAATGCTACGGGTATCTGGACCAAGTCCTTTGAACTCTACTCTGGTACTGCCAAAACCAACTCTTCCAAGACGCTCATTGACAAGTTTGATGCTGCCACCAACCCAGTTACGCCGCTGACCGTTGCCGAACTCGACCAGCAAGGCCCCCTCGAATCTCGCCGCGCCTGGTCCAAGGTTGCCGTTGCCATCGCCAACGGTATCCTCAATGTTGTCGGCTCCGAAAAGACTAAGATCGAAGAGGCGCAGCGCAGACTACGCATCAAGGAGAAGGAGGAGGGTCGTGTCTGGGAGCGGAGTTACTTTACGGCGCAGGCGGATTCTGACCCGATTTTGGCGAAATTAGGTGCGATTGTGGGGCTGGGGACAGACGGGGATGCGGATAAGACGGGAGGTGTTTGGCGGTTTGATGATGGGAAGGAGGCTCATCAGAAGGTGAGGAGATTATCACCGGCTGAGATTGAAGAGGTGGAGAGGGAGGTTTTAGGGCAGGGAATGGCTTAGAATACCGAAACTGGGGTTGTCATGACGACTATGACAACAAAGAAGAAGAAGCAGAACAAGAAGGGCAGAACATATTAGATGGGAAAGTGCTTATCAAAGGGCAGGAATCTGTTTATGTTTTTGTGATGATTAGAATGATTATTGGCAAGAGCAGGGTTTTGATTTGGACAAAATTGTTTACAATTTTCTTTTCTATCTGGTTTGGCTTGGGTTTGGAGGATAGATATGTTTAATAGAATGGAATATGAGAATATTAATCAACAAGCTTTTTTCAACTTCAACCAGGTTTGCAAAAAAAAGCAAGTATTTCTATCTATCTATTTATCTAGATATCACCAAGAAACACAAGAAACACAAAAACACAAAAAACCTCTCGTCTTTTTTGGTATAATACAAGAATACACACAGCCAATAACTACCACCCATACTTACCTTGTCCCGTTTGTCACATCCTCCACCTTCTCCACAGCTGTGTGTACCTTGATCAACTCCTCCCCAAATGCCTCCTCTCCTTTCAACTCATAAAACAGCATGTAGACCTCCCTCTGCATCCCCAACATCTCTGACGTCTTCGCTTGCTTACACTTTTCATCTGAAATCCTCCACCACTTATCATTTGCCCGTCTGCGTTTCCGCTCCTTTTTCTTGCGCTTCTTCTCCTCCAGCCTAACCATTTCGCCGTCAACATCACGAAGCGTCTTGGACCGCAGACGGGACAACCGCGTAGAGGAACGGGAAAGGACAGAGCGAGCAGCAGAGCGGATGGAAGCGGTATCACTGGGAGGTGCGGCGACTGCAGCAACGGTAACGGCAGAGTCGGGAGAGGGAGTCTCCGGGGCTGACGGGAGGGTGGAAGATAGAGAACCCATGGAGCTGAGGGGATCGGGGAGAATGGCCATGGATATAGGGAAGCGGGTGGCTTCCCGGGTTATCATGGGGTTGACAGGAGTGGAGGTTAATGAGGTAGTAGTGATGGGTGTGATGGGGGTGGAGGAGCCGCGTTTGAAGAAGGAGGATTTATCGGAATCCCTGGAGGCGGTGGAAACATATTGGCGACGGAAAGATTCGTAGTGGCCCGAGGTATGGCCGCCACGGTGCGTAATGGCAGAAATAAGCCGGTAGTGTTTCAAGTCGTCTTCGTCGCCCAGAGGCAAATCCTCAGGGAAAGCCACCTTGGCCATGTTCTTTTGTGAGGTACGATCGTAGATGGAGCGAGATAGATGGACAACAAGAACCCGAGGAAACTTGTTGATCCTAGTGGTACGAGCAATGGTACGCTTGGGCGCCTTGGAGATATCTGGAAGCTGAACATCCTTGGGAGGGTTCTCTGGATCGGTGTCGATGGCGGCTTGCAATTTTGTAAAGTCTAATTCGGCGCGAGCCTTATTTTCGGGGGTTGTGGAGGGATGGTTGACATGGGCCTTGATCATTTCTGCGGCGTGGATTAGTCGGCACTTTTCACATTTGAAATCGCTAATGTACTCGGGAGCAAAAACTCGATCAAAGCATGCTTTCAAGGACGCCGTAGCCGTGTGTGGGACACTCAAAGTTAGCATAGTGAAAGGCTCAAAGCGTGATGGTGTTGAGTACTGGCACGTCTGGCAAGTAAGATGTGATTCCTTTTCGCCGTCCATAGGAAATCCGGGCTCCTCTGGATACGGATCATAGTCTGGATCAGCATCGGGACTGGGCTTCATGCGGAATCCATCATCGTCCGCTTCGCTATCAATGACACTAGCTTCATCATCAGACTTTGTGCTGTAGGATTTAGAGGCCAGCTGCTCTGACAGATCACTAGTGTCAGAAGGCGAGGCCGTGGTTATCTCAGCGCTACTTCTAGTTGCGTCTTCGGTGTCGGCATCAATGTCAGCAGGCGCGGTAGATTCAGGGACTACTCCTTGAGGCTTCTCTTCCTGGATAGCTTCTGGCTTCTCAGCGTCAATCTCTTCGATAGTTCGTTTGAGAAGTTCGCGGTGGACTCTCTGCGCAGCGTAGTACTCGTCCTTTAAGCGTTCAAAGATCAACTGGAGGAATTCTTGGGCATCTTGCTGTTGGCGGTTGATGGTTTGGCCAAAGCTGGATTCAATCACCCTCACAAACTCTCTTGGCGACAACGTCTTCCTGGAAACGGGCCTTTCATTCAGTTGGTCGAGAATAGTCTTTAAGCCGGCAGTGACCTTACCCATTTGAAGGCCCTTCAACTTCCATTCCGGGATGACCTCACGGGTTCCCGGGGTGCCGCGAGCTGATGGTTGGGCCTCGGGCTGAACCAACATATTCTCGTAAATAGCATCGCCGTCTGCAGTGCGACGGTATGTTTCCCTTATAAGGAACAGACGCAACTCACTGAGGCCGGCCAGAGCCTGGAGAGTGGAGTTGATGAAGCAGTCGTTGCCTACGTTTACAAGCCCGATGGCGCCCTTTTTACCCGAGTCTGATTCATCTAGCAGGTAATTGGGGGCAAAGACGTAGACGAGGGCTACAGCGGCGAGACTGGCGCCGGCAGCATAGGAAGCGACGGCGAAGGACTTTTGGTCTAGGACCATTGCCGTCTTCAAAGGATAGTTGTTGTAGTAGTGGTAGTTATTTGTTGGTGGTTGTTTCTAGGAGTCCCAATGGTGGTTGTGGGAGAGGGGGGGTGAGATGTGATGTGTCTAGGCGCGGACGGAAAATCCCGGGTACTAAGTGAAGGGGGTGTGAGATGAGGAAATCATCAAATAAAACAATATAATAAAAAGATAGACGAGAAAAAAAAAGACCAAAGACAAAAAGCGGTGGACGGCAAGAAGGTCCCCCCTTCAAAAAAAAAAAAAAAGAATTGACTAGAATAAACGCCCTGTACACTCAGGGCTGAAACAAAAACAAGCGTATTTCTAAAGTGGCAAACAAATGCATGTTAGTCATATACAATACTCGGGAACACATGAGTCTAGAAGCAGGCAATTACTCCACATGTTCGGCAAGTCAAGGACATTATTTTCCCCATTAGAAGCGGACGATGTGTGCACAAAGTGTAATATGGCTACACTGTAGGATAAGTAGGCGCATTCTTATATGCATACATGATACATAATACAGGATGTATTTAAGTATTGTATGTACGCAAATAGTTTATGCTCAGTCCGTAAATAAAAACTAAGCCTCATTTATGGAGTGTCTCGGCGAGGAGGGGGGTGTGGAAAACGGACATACTTACAACTCACGGTTCGTTCCTTACTGTAACATCGAGAGAAACGTCAAGAAAACGGACCAACCCGGGTGATACAGGGGGGGACACAGATAAAGAGTAGAAAAGATGAAGCAACAGATTTTACTTGTTTTTTTTATCTGCCGTCCGGCAAGTTTTTTTTTCCACAGCGGCCAATGTTATTGTAGGAACAATGACAATCGAATTTAAGTGCCTGTGATAAGAAAACGATAAGAAGAGCAGGGTCACAGACTAACACACGGATGCGGGAACAAGCAAGCCCAGAAAACTGTGGGGTACTCGAGCAACTCCAAAGACTGAGATAGTGATTATTATGGAAAAGAAATGACCTCAGTTTCTCGTAACGGCAGAATTTTCTCCAAAGAGACAATCCAGATCAAGACAACGCTGTTTGAAGTTCAGCAGTGCTTATCTTACTGGAAGCTGGTAAGTGTCTTTGTTCTTCTGACCCAAGTATTATGCAGTTAGGACAAGCGGACAGCGCAAGGGACGAGCAAGTGAGGGCTGCAATGGCGAAGAGTAAAATGTGTATGCGTGGAGATGTATTGTGTACAAGGGCGGCTTAGTGATGGAGTTGAGCAGATTACGGCAATTGGAACAGACATGTGGTGAGTGAGAAAATTGAGAGAAAGAGGAATTTGCGACAAGAGCAAAAGTTGCTGATGTCAAGGGAAAGAAAAAAAGCGAGCGGCGAAAGATCTTCTTTTCTCCGTGACAGTATCGTGATAATGAATGTGTACTGTAACAATGGGAATGCCCCCAGCTCTATTATAACAGCTTATCGTCGTCGTCGTCGTCGTTGTCGTCGTCGTCGTCGTCTTCGTTATTGATAAAGAATGTGGCTCTTGCAGGAAGAAAAGGTGTAGGATCTTGCTTCGGCTGATGCGACGGCAACCGATGTGACGGGGTCTATCAAGGAAACAAGAGAAAAGAAAATAGTGATAATATAAAAAAGAAAAGAAAGCGAACTTGGGTATCTCTCAACAACAAGCAATCAGGACACTGAACAATATAAACCAACAGACCGCAATTCAAAAATGTAACGATTCCCCGCGCAAGATCAGGAATATTTCTTCAGTAATATCAGGAACTTGACTCGCCAACGTTGCCGATGTCGACTGTGCGGGAGCCGGGGGGAGATATCCGAGCGGCAAGGCAAGGCAAAAAGTATGTATAAAGAGGATGATGGCCGGGGTCGGGGTGGTGATGAGGACGAAGAGGTGGGTATAGGAAGAGGAGGGGTGTCGTTGTTCAAAGTAACAGCGGCGAGGATCGTAGTCGTCGTAATTGTCGTAATTGCCGTCAATATCGGCCAAGTACCGACAGGTTTCTGACGGCGGGTATGTAGATGCGTAATTGATGCAATTGATGGATGGGCCCCAATGGTCCCAACGGATGATGAGCAAATCGATGATGGCTTGAACAGCGCGGTATGAGTTTCCTCTAGAAGACTCAGATAGAGTAGAAAAGCAAACAAATAAAACAAGTGAGTCAGGTTGTACACCGCCAATGAGGCAAAGAAAAAAAAAAGAATAAAATTAGAGAAATAGATCCAATTGAATTCAATTTAATAATCCGTAAGCAACAAGGGAAAAAAGAGAACAAAAGTGTGAAAGACGACGATAATCACATACACACACACACACATACGTACACAAGGCTCTAAAGATATAAAAACAAGTGAAACAGAAAAAGAACAAGTAAATCGATTTTTTTTCACGCAACAGATACACTAGCAATTGCATTGGCTTGGCAATGAGTGAGGGGGGAGGCGCGGAGAGGTCGGCAATTGAACAAAGGTCAGGAGACGCCACACATGTAGCTCCATATGGCGTCGTGACGTCAAATATTTTTTGTTACTTTGTGGCGTGGGATTTCAAACCCATGAATGCCCATAGACCTTAGCAAGGGGTGATCAGAGGATAATAATTTCAATACAAGAACTTTAAGTATCCTGAAAACATCAATACTAAGGAAATATAGTTTGTGATAAATATATGGAACCTAACTATTGACATCGTACATGTATTTTCTTTTGCTTTTTCACCTTATACCAGACCAAAATCTGTTCCCCCCTGTTCATCGTAATGAAGAAAGGTAAGTTCTACTTAACCCTAATTACACCACTCTCCCGTCATATTCCAAACATCCCAAATTTATCATACCACAACCTTTTCTTTTTACGAATTATGTCTCGTAAGAACCCTGTCCTTTTCTGCCCCAGATCCGGAACCTCGGCCTCCTTCCTCCAGATCATCACCGCCTATCGACTTCTCTTGTTCCCTCTTCGTCGCCCCACTGACTGCCTGTGCTCCTAAAGCATCCTTCGCATCTTCATCATTCGCCACGCCAAACTTCTTCCCCAGATTCTCCGGCCCCACAAACGTCAACAGTAGCAAGTAACCAAACACACACCCCATAAAGATGCAAATGACCCGGCCATACTGGTACCTTTTCACTCCGCCGGGCCCATCGGGCAGCGGGAACCGCTCGCCAATGCGCGATTCAATGGTGGAACTGGCCGATGATGCCAGATTACCGAGTTGGTACGAGGTCCCGACGACAAAGGTTGTAAAAGCTGGTGGAGACAGCTCCATCAGGTGGATGGGAACTACACCCCAGGCGCCTTGGATAAAGAATTGCTCAAAGAAGGCGGCGGCCATGACGGCGTAGCTTGAGGTAAAGGAATACGGATACAGCAGAGCTCCGCCGCAGACACAGCAGATAATAATTGACAAGCGGCGGCCAAAAACCTGAGAGAGGAATCCAACAGTGACACCACCAGTCATGGCGCCGAGATTGGAAACCACCTGGGTCACGGTGACCATGTCGGCGTCGAACTGGTACTGGTTCGACAACATAGTAGGGTACAGATCCTGTGAACCGTGAGACATAAAGTTAAAACCAGCCATCAGCAGGACCATGTAGGCTAGAATGAGCCAGTGCTTTTTGAGGGCCACTTTTCCCTGTTGCAGGAAGGCCTTGGAAGCATTGGTGCCAATGTCAAGCTCCTTGGCGGCCAGCCGGAGCCGCTCGCGCTCCTTGTAGATTTCCGTCTCGGGAAGCAGAAGACGGCAAGCGGCAATGATTACGGGCGGGCCAGCAGCAAACCAGTAGATAGGCCGCCAAGCATGCGAGGTGGTGTCGATGAGGGCGCGGGAAAAGGCCGAGCACAAGAGATAACCAAAGGCATACTAAATGTAATGGCAACAAGGGTTCGGGTTAGTGAGCTGTCATTGCTTATCATTTGATATTTGCCGGAGATAAGGAAGAAGAAAAAAAGGAAGAAAGGAAGGATCTACTGAGATATGGGGAAGAAAAGTGGGGAAACGCGGATGCATTGGGAATATGGGGAAACCCCGGGGGGTTGGATGATTGACAAGAGAACGAAAAGAAGAAAACAAATGAATAAATGTGTATAACAAAATAAAAAAAAAGAATGGTGTTGGTGGCGCTGAACAATATGAAATAAACAACCCAAAAACAAGTACGAGGAAGAAAGCTTGATTTTTGAAGGGGGGGTTTCATGCTTGCGTTTGGCATGTTCTAGAGGAAAGGTTGAAAAACATGTACCAAAAAGAAGAAAAAGAAAAAGCTTGGCGGATGGTTTGACGTCTTGGCTGCGACGTGGTTGTAACGAAGACAAAAAAAAGACAAGAATATTCCAATGTGACATGCAGGAAACAGGGCTGAGGTATGCGTTTTCTTCATTTTCATGACAATGATAACCATCGATCGTCAGTCCAGTAGGCTTCATGCAGAATAGCCACGGTTGGCCAAACTTCGACTCGATATTGAGTATTGTTATCGTCCATCGCCCATCGCCCATCACCTTTATCGCGGCCTTTCACTGTATTATGGAAAGCATTTGCTGAATGAAATCGCACAACCATGCTTGGCAATTGCCGAAAATACGAAAGGCAGGTAAAGGAAGATAGAGGAAAGAAATGAAAGCGTATTGGTTGAAAATAATAATAATAATAAGACAAACTTGGAGAAGAAAACGGAAAGGAAAGAACACGAGCAAAAACAAAATAGCGGAGGAAGGAGAGAAAAGAGAAAACGGAAAAATGACGAGGCAATTGCCAATTATCCGTTTACTCCAACGGATGCCGCTGTCAGGGAAGGGAACAAGAAGATGGGGGAAGGGAAGTGTTTGGATGAATGGAAAGCCAAAAAAAAAAGAGAAGACAAGAATTCAGAAATACAAAGACAAATACTTACACCTTGCTGTAATATACCACTCATAAGCCCACGAGCCTCATCGGGGCAATCTTCAAGCGCAGTCGCGGCCGCGTTTCCATACAGACCGCCCATGGCAATGCCAAAGAGGGCGCGACAGGCCAGGAATTGCTCATATGTCTGAGTAAAGGAAGTGCCCTGTTATTGTAACAAATCAAAAATTGGTTGATTGTTAGTGGATGATACAGAGGAAAGGAAAGTTGCTGATAGCGGCAACGTTGCAATTGCCATTGCAGATTCATAATGATTTGCAAAAGGAAAAGAGCGAACTTGATTGGGTACACCCCCTTCCTCTAGGCCCCTGCTGCTGTATGTGTATGTGGTGGGTGTAGGGTGTAGATGTGCTGACGTAGCCAACGTCAAGTCGCCGGTCATAATGAATTTTTTTTTCTCATTTTTTGTTGGGGAAGCCCTGGAGGAAGAGGCGAGGAAAGAGGGGAGCCGGGAGAATAGTCTGCTTGTTTGTGTGCGAGACTTTTTTTGTTTGTTTTTAGGTCAAGTGATCAGATTGGATATTACTTCATTTATCAACGGTGACCGGGAAAAGAAAGATCCCCCTCTCTCAAAGAAAAGGAAAGAAAAAAGAAAAGAAAAACTCACAATTTCAAGACAACTAAACATCAACACATTCACCACAAATGGCCACTTTCGCCCATAGCGATCAGCAGCAATCCCAAAGACAACCGACCCAATCGTCCGGAACATAAGCACCAGCGTAATGCCCCACGTAATGTCCGTCTTGGACTTGTTAAACGTTTCGCTCAGCGAGTTCATAGCCAAAGAAACGGTGAAGAAGTCAAAGGCATCCCATGTCTACAAGAAAGCCTTATTAGTTTCTTACTCCCGAGAATATATATATATATATATATATATATATATATATTCAATTATCAACATATCAATCCAAACTGAATATAAACTTACCCACGCAGCGAAAGCCACCGAGAAAAACGCCCATTGTTTCCCGTTCAGCAGACCGAGGAGCCGGAAGGGATTCGGCGGAGCCGTTAGCGGAGGCTTTAATGTTGACACACGACTTCCAATATATTGGCCTGGTGACATGCCCGAGTGGGGCATCCGAGCCAAGTCGGCCTCCTCAGAGTCCTGGTAGTGGTGTTGGCCCATTATGATATCGTGATGATGATTGAAGTTTTGTGTGTTTATCGTCTGTATATACGTGCGTACGTGTGTGTTACTGTCGATCAAAGAGGATAATATTTATAGTCTTTGTAGATCACGGCCGCTTGTATGGGAAGCAAAAGCTTAAACAGCTAACAGCCAAACAATCAAACGAGAGGATAATCTTGTTTATCGATCGCCAAGAACTTTCAAATTACTTGGTAAACAACAAGCCAAGAAAAGCCAAGAAAAGCCAAGAAACTTTAACAACAGAGAGGGAGAGAGAAAGAGAGATGAGGAGGAAAGAGATCAAGACATCAGATCAAACATGTGCAAAAGGTCCCAAGATTTTTCTTCTCGAAGGAAAGCCGCCATTCTTATAGAACTTGGAGAACAGCTGGCTGACCGCCCGCTCACTCGCTCCTCGGGAAGAAGCTGGCCTATTTTCGCCACACATACTACAGACAAAGGTGATAGAGGTGACGGACAGCACAACGTGCGTGTATACAATGAAGAAGTAAGGAAATAAGAGCAAGGGAGAAAAAAAATAGGCGTTATTCTACTTGTGTTGTGGTCATCTGGCTTTCCATAAAAGCTTTTTGTTTGTTCTTTTTTCTCTTTTTAGCCGCCAAAAATCATAAGATGCCGGTTCTCGGCCGGGGTGGGGAGAATGATGCTGCAACTACAGCTGCTGCCGATGATAATGGCCATGTTCAAGCTTAAGTGGAGAAATTTGGGAGATGCACGAGGAGAGGGGGGGGTGCATGTATTCATGGGGGAATTGCTGCCACTTCGGGAATCACAGACACCCAAGAAAGGAAAAGGATAAAAAGGGTTTGGAATATTCCCAATTTCAACGGGAACAGAAGGACCACGTAACCCCAAGGAAAGAAAATAAGGGTTATTAAATAATGCTCGTCAAAAATTCATGTTGCAGGATTGTAACCCTTGATGTTCCGAACATTCTAGGTCCAAGCCTCCAAGATCAGTGGAAAGGAAGAAGACAAACAAATTGTCGCATGTTCGGCACTTAACAAAATTAATAAGTAAATATCTCATTTAGTCATGATCTTTTAAATAGTCTTGTGATTTCTTTTTTCTCTTTTTGTTTGCACTTTTTACTCTTCTGTTCTTGTATCATACACAATGCTTCTATGAGGCTCTATCCCTATAAGAGTTACTATGTAGGCATAAAACCCAAGATTACTCTATATTTCTCTTTGCACATGGCTGACAGGGATTCCCCACATACACATCCAACGACAGGGATTCACGTGGCACAAATGACGTGAGATTTCAATTGGATAAGCGAGTACAACCTTTTATTTGTTCACACAAAAATGACTTTCAAAAAATGAAAGAAAAAAACCATGTTGATAACACACTGATACGAGTTTGAGAGAAAGAGAGAATAATTTGTTATTTATTCTTTCGTTAGATAGACCAAGAACATGAGCACGAGAAACGCCTTCAAGAAACCTTCATCATAGACTTCCCCTCTCACCCCAACTAGAGTCGGACAAGTGGCCCAAGTTCCGTCTTCCACAGTACCCTTCCTACTCACACCATATCTTTACAATCCTCAATCACCGCTGTCAGCATGTCCTCATTATTATCCTTCTTGTTATCGTACTTCTCATGCTCGTTATAGTAGGAATCTCCTCCCCACATAGACTCCCCCTTGTTTGTTATGGCCAAGAATATAAGCATAGTCTGGTCTGCACCAGGTACATACATGAGAGACCCTCATGTCTGCCACCACTCAGAACTCGGCAGATAAAGTTGGTGATGTAATAACTGAAATACTAGAGGTAAATCGTATATGACCTGAAAGCTTTGTACACCCAGGAAGATGGCGGCTCAAATGAATGTTGAAATTCCTCGCATGAAGCCTTTTTTTATGTTATTTTCATCGATTTCGCACTTCATAACTAGAGTAATAATCACGGCTGCAACAACATAAAAAAGGCCCACAAAAACCCATCCCAGCCAGAAGAAGATGTGACCACCAAGACCAACTATTTCGTTCTCTTTGTAACGACCTGAATGTGAGTTGTTATTGTCGTCATGAAGGCTGTTGCTATTGTCATGATTGAACTCTTTGTGGTAGGGGGTCTACCAAGGTTGCAGAGATACAACTGGAATTTACTTGTCGACGGATTCCATATCGTTCGAGGTATGAGATGATATTAATGTGAATAAAATGAGATTTGAACGAAAATTGGATCCACAAATAGCAGAGAAATTAAAATATTTAAAATAGATACCGGGACAAAACCAATCATATATATAGTTGGGTATTTGCCACCGCTTAGTCAGCAAACCACAATATATCCGCAAACATTATACATCTATGGCCAAAAAGGGCTTGAATTTGGGGTTATTTTTATCTCTGCTACGGGAATGTCCCTCACTGTATAGTATTAATAAAAAAATGCCTTGGAAAGATAATAGATTCGTTATAAAATTTTCATACTCCATTTAGAAGGGTTACTGGGTAAAATGAACCGGCAGCTACCTTGCAAGACAAAATCGCATAGATCGGCGTGGACCATAGGGTAGTCACTTACGACAGTACGCCCCAATGCCAACACGTAACATAACACTATCAAATTCCCAGGCACTGGGGCCTACATTTGTGCTTTTGGACTGACAAAGGCATCGACCAAACTCTATTAGCCCATCCATGGCCCGATGTGGATTTTGGTGTCTATCACAGTGATGATGCGTTAGTGATACCGCGTAGCCCACCGTATAAGGATATTTACAACAATGTTGACATACTGTACTAATATTGTGTGTGGGGTATGAGGGACCACAGGAGAGATAGTCAGAGAGATAGCCCAGAAAGCACCATATTATGATTACAGGGTGGTCGAACGGAAGGTATATACGTAGGTTGACAGAGTTTCATGTAATTGAAAAGAATGTGTGTCATGGACAAGGGCAAGTGCGTCGTTAATACCAACGTAACTAGTGGATGAATCCAGGGTAGGTTGGCGTTGTCGTTCCTCACACTCATTAAGAGTCGAGAAGTTGTCAAAGAAGAGAGAGTGATCGGTATGTTGAAAGATTCGGTATTTGCTTAGATATTGGAATGATGGAAGTCACGGAAGGGGTCGTTCAAATACCAGGAATCGTGGAACTGGGTAGAATGTGGTGAATTCGGAACAGCTTTGTGGACCTGACGGAGGGAGGAAACCGAAGTTGCTGAAGATTATACGCTGGTCAAAGACATGATTGGTGGCGGTGGAAAAGTAAGAAAGAGACTTAAAAGTGACAAACGATCGATTCATAGCCAATTAATAGCCAATTAGTTTCTTTAGAAATCCACCATCACAGCCTAACTAATAAATGATCTCTTCAAACAAATCGCTCCGGTCGCCCGGAATAAAAAAAGAGTAATAATATACCAAAGGAATTCACGCTTATCTCTGAGCAATGCTAACTTTCCTATAGCCAATTACAACATTTGCACCACCTTATAATTGTCTACGGCAGGAACCCATCTATAGTCACTGTGTAAGACTGACAATGCTAGAGGCCAGTAAATGTTGATAAGCCTACCACAGCAAAAGAATAGCCCCTCATCTAATCTATTTACACCATAACTGTGTGCTGTTTCTATCTTGCTATCGATTACAAAGTCATTGTTGGTAATGTGTCTCCATTTGGTATGGCTTGTACCACCTGCCATCTTTGTTGACAACTACAAACGACATGGGGGTCTCTTGAATCTCTTAGTCATCATCACCAGCACATATACTTACACCCGCATAACTTACAACTGGCTTATCTACATTTCACAGATCACATGCATCACGGTAGGAATACAATCATATTAATGACTAGTTACGAACACTAATTAGTCTGTGGCCATTTTTCTTTTTCGGCAGCAGCCAAACCAGACCACTATTACTCATAACTCTATTGACAACTCCACAACTCAGCCTAGTGCACCAACTCCTCCGCCAGCCCCTTCACCTCCTCATCCATCCTCATTCCCGAGAACAACCATCCTCTAACCGTCAGTCCCCGAGCTCCGAAAAGTAGCACACAAAGCTGCATACTGATGCGTCAGATCTAACACTTGCTGCGGCAACGAAGTCGCCTGGATGATACTCCGCACCTTGAGGGCCCCCTCGTCCTCAATCAGGATGCGGATGGTCCTCAGTAACTCAGGAGAGAACTCGGAATACCACCGGTACTGCCAACAAATGAGACGAATCAGTGCGCCCACTGTTTCACGGGTGGACTTTGTGCGCTCAAATGCACGGGAAATGCCTCTGAGAGCCTTGGGAGAGAAGCGAATGGCAAGGCAGGCACGGTATGCTTCGACCGCTTCATCATGGTGCTGGAGACGCTCAGCGAGGGCGCCCAGAATCTCCCATTCTTCAGCTGACTTACGGTACTGCATTGCCTGCGCACGATACTGCGCCATCTGGGTGCGCCAGATGGTGTAGACTCGGAGATCTTCGTAAAGAACCATGAACAAGCTGTCAAGCCAGCGTTCGCAAAGACGCTTGGAATTGAGTTTCGAAAGATGGTCACCACGGGCAGCAACATCCTCGTTTTCGGGGACGTTTACGGCCGAAGTGGGTTGCTCCATGATATCGCCAGTGCCATTTCTAGTACCGTTGCCATTTCCGTTGCCGTTAGTAGGAGCATCCAGCTCAAGTGTCTGTTGCTCAGCAAAGGATTCAGAGGGCTCGCCGTCAAGACGCTCAATCGTCTCCTCCACTTCCGATTCAATGTCTGACGGCCTAGGACCACCGCTATCATGGCTGCTGCGAATGCCGTCAACACTAGGATTCCGCGCCGTCTCTTGGCTCCGTTGTAGCGTCTGTTGAGCAACCGGTGCCGCCTCTTGTTTCTCGGTGCGGTATTCATCCTCCATGACGAACACAGTGCTGCGAATCTTCAAGAGTTGGTCCCAGCCAACACGTGAGGCCATTTCGGTCAAGATCTTGTAAGCCTCTTTAAAGGTGCCCTTGTACGTTGCAGCGCGGAGGTTTGCCAGACTTGGATCTATCGAGTCGTAACGCTGATCATTCTCCTTGTCAATCTCATCTAGGCGACTCTCGGGCAGCGTGGGCAGGAAGATGTCACGGGGCTCTGGCATGATGGGGGCATCTTTGTCCTGGTAGGTGAACATAGGACACGAGTTGAGAATGGCCAGTGCATGCTCCCAATCCTCCATGGCAACGTAGATTTGGGCTAAGCGGGCCCATGTGCTGAATTCACTGGGGGCGGCAATCGTGCTCCGGTCTGCGCACGCCAGGGCCATTTGCAGCCGCTCAGCCTTGAGTTCTGGCGTCTCAGCCTTAAGGGCCTTGTTGAGGAGGAATCCGGCTTGGGTATCAAGCATTACGTAGTCCATAGGGCTTTCCTGCAACGCTTGGTACAGCACACGGACGCCGCGGACTTCCTCATTGCCCATAAATAAGACCTTAGCCAGCAAAGATGCCACCTCGACATTCTGCTGCCGGAGCTTCTCGAACAAATTGATACCAGAAGCATAGCGACCGGTTGTCTGAAAGTACTTGAGGAGTCCGGCAGTCAAATGGTTCGACACAATATTGGGAACCTGGACGACTGAATCTGAGCCTAATTGCCAGCCACGGAAGAAGAGTTGTTCGGCCGCATTCAGGAAGCGGTGCTCTGTCTCCGTGTTAGTGACTGGATTGAACCGGCGCACACCAACAATCTTGCGCGTAGTCTCGCCAGTGCCGTTATCGGCGTAAAAGTAGGCTCGCAACACACTGCACAAGTACGTCTCTAGCCACATTTCGTCCGTCGTCGGCCGCTTCTCTCCCCGCTCGTCAACACAGTACGCCTCAACACTTCCAGGGATCGCCACATGTACACGCATGTCTAGCCGGGCAAAGGCATTGTAGCAACAGTACATACCCTCGACGACCTTGGTTTGCTGCTGCGCATGGGCCGTGGCGCTCAGCTCATTGTATGTGAGAGTGTTTATGTACGCGGCCAAGCTTGCCGATGATGACGCATCAACTCCAGTGACATGGTGATAGACACCTACTTGCTTCCCAGTGTTACGCAGAGATTGTTTGACAGTGTGAACAAGGTCGGGGGGGCCGAGCTCGCGGAGAGAAACGAGCGATTCGGTACGGGAGTCAATAGACTCATGAAGGCCGGACTCGGTTATCCTAGATGGTGCGAACGGGCCATTGGTCAGTGGGAGGGGGGGATGGAGGCCAGGGTGAAAGACGTGGGTACGTAATTATTTGGTGAGCTTACTCAGGGACGGCCGGAGAGATGGCCATGTTGGCAGCGGCGGGTGAAGGGGTTCTTCTCTTATCGTTGTGATCAGAAGTCGAAAGAGCTAAGAATTAGTGCGACATCAAGTTGGTAGTTGGCGTCAGCGGTCAGATTGATATTGGATTGATACTGTGATTGTTGCTGTAAGAGACGGATTCACTTGGTGAGAAATGAGGTGGAAGACAATATATCCCATGTCTCAGTTCCAAACAACGGTTATCTCGTGTCGCCGGAAAACTGGGACCTGTACAAATTTCTGAACCAGTGGAAGCAATAATCCCGTTCAGAAATCGCAATCTTGACTCAATAATAAGAGGGTGTAATCATCAGCAGCGACAAACAAAAAAAACTTGACGGTCAATCACAAGTATGCAAGGTGTCTGTCTCAAGCACTGACTATAGCGTAAGCAAGAAAGCCAACGTCCCAAAACGAAACGACACCCATCCCTAGTGTCATTAGGGTTATCTAATCTGTATTACATCGAGACGAGACCAATCACATGCCAATACTAGGCAAGCCATTAGAGCCATTAGATACACATCTTCAGCCTTGTACTTACAGGTCATGTAGATCCCTGCTTATGCATGCTTAATCATCTAAAATTTGGGCAGCCTTACAGTGACGACACGCGCGCTTTGCTGGGATTTTGGTGGCATTGCGACTATTAATGAAAGACTAGAGCTTGCCTAGTTGACGGTCGTCTCAGAAATTGCCATACTACATTTTGGTACTAGACTAGTCTGGCAGTTGATAGCCATACACACATATGATACATTCTTTTTGTCCTTCTCAGTTCTTCTGGTGATTCGGCTACCCTGACAACGCAATTATTGCCTACCTTTTATAAGGGACTAACTAGGAAAATCTAGCTATTAGACAGAGCAGCCTTTACTTGTGTCGCAAACTGTCAATCCGGGATAGCATTACTTACCGAGACTATATACATTGACATATCAGCCCTGAGAATCACCTTCTGTGTCGCAATTGCGACATTAACTCACATGCCAAAATGGTGAGCCCCCATATATAAACCATCTCCGAACCTCCCTCCTTTACACGCACGCTAACTTTTATTCCCTTTCTGTTTTCTCTACAGCCCGCTTTCCAGGCAATAAATATCGAAATTGAAGAAGAAGAAGAAGATGAGCTGAACACAATCCGCGAACTCCACGTCGATGATGCCCTCAAGCTCTTTCAAACCGCCCTCAAACTTCACGCCACCGGCCCTTCCTCGTATGCTGACGCCGAAACCGCCTACGCTGCTCTTTTCAAATCCGAAATCTTCTCATATCCCGAAGCCGCCACCGAGTATGAGCGCGCACAACGACGGCCGGAGCAACACTCTCTCTTGGACTTTGCCGTGATGGATGCCGACGGCACAGGCACTAGTTTGCCGCAGGCCTTATATCTGGCCCACAAGAATCGGGGACAGTTCTATCTGGATAAGATGCGGCATCAGGCCAGCTTGTCGGAGATGCCAAAAGAAGAGTACTACCAGAGGCCCGAGACGCTGGAGCTGGCGAGATGTAGCATCATGGACTTTTTGGCGGCGTTGGACCGTGATCCGTCGGATGCAGAGCTGTGGAGGAAAACGGCCCGAGTTGCTGCTTACTTGAACAGTGGGCGGACAAGCCGGTTTTGCTTGGAGTCGGCTATTGAAATGGACGATGATCCGGCGATCATCGAGGTGGAACCTCCGTCAATCGCCGAGAGTTTGGCTGGTGAGCAGCTAAAGGAGCAGCTACAGATGTTGGGAGATGAGATGGCACTTTCACATCCGGGAATGGTGCCTTGGCTACGGCAGAAATTGCCGTTGTTGCTGAATAAGAAGTCAGACCCTGTTCCGTTTCTGCCAAACTCGCTGTCAATTATTGACCAAGAGACGGGGATACCGTCACCACCAGAGTCAACACGGACCATTGCTGAGGCTTCAGTTGTAGTCAAGGAATCTACCTGGACAAATCTCGGCCTAGCACTTATGTTGCACTGGGTCCGCGAAGGCGATTCGGCCCCACGCATCCGGCTCCATCTCAAGAACCTCCAAAATGTCCCCGAAGACGATCAGGATAAGGCCACGACGCCCTCCACCATTTCCTCATCAACAACACCGCCTTCCCCCGTGTCTGCTATCTTCTCCGATGCCGACAATGCCGTCTCCACCGTGGAGCATCTCTCTAAAACGGAAAAAGGAGACACGGACGCGGACGCAGACGTTTCTAACACGGGGGTTAAGTCCCCCGTCGAGCTCTCGTCTGCGTCCGCCGATGCGCCGGACGCCTCGCGAAAACGGTCCCAGTCCGTTGCAGGAGTAGCAGAGCCCGAAGAGGAGACAATGATGGAAAAGCGTAGCAAGCGGACGCGCCGTCGGGAGACAATGGAGGAGGTGCAAGATCCGGCAGTTGCCATCGCTGCTCAGTTAGCGCCAATCCAGGCGGCTGACAAGAATCTGTTTAATATTACCAAGAATATGCTGGAGAATCTAGGCGTGACGGATGCCGCGGCTATGCAGAACCTGGATGACATTATCGAGATGTGTGAGTCGGAAGACCGGACATCACGGGTGTCGGGAGCGGCGGTAGAGGAGCTGCTATCACTGCTTCAAACATACAAGGAGGATGCCGTCCGGCTCATGGTCAGTAAAAAGGGCATGACGCTTTCTCTATCGGCCTTTCTGGAACACTCCAAGTCGAGCGCACCGCAGCAGAGCGCGCCCCGGGTTTTTGACGAAGTTGCGGGTTTGGCAACCTTTGCTGCCCGGGCTGAGGCTTCCTGGTGGAGCATTGGAGATGTCCTCTATGAGTGGCTATGGCGGATGATGACGACGTACATTGGCCAGCAGTGGCCTGATGCTACTAAGAACACGGTGGTGCAGATCATTAGCCGGGCAGATGACGCTATTTACCCGCGCCTGGAGGCGGATATCGATGATGAACAGTTCCGGTTGGGCACGCACAAGTGGCAGCAACTCCGAAACATGGCACAGAATATTCTGGAACTCCATGTCGAGGTGCATGCATCGCTTATCCGGGCCGGTGCTGCGGCGGCCGAGGAGCGGGTGGCTGAGGTCAGCTCGCGGATGAGTCGGTGGCAGGCTCTGGTTGGGGGGCTCTGTTCGCGGGATGCCAAGGCTGGTGCTGAGGACACGCTGTCGCTCCGGTTTGCGTGGGTATCGGTGGCGTTGCTAGCGTTAGGTGAGGATGCCGCTGGAGTGCATCACCGGGATCACGTGCTGGTTTGCTGGCGGGAGTTGCGGGATTTGTTTGCAGCCAGGGTTGGGTCTACGGGATTTGACCTCCCGAACAACGGGTTTCTGGCGACGATGTCGGCGGGGGCTGCGGACCGTGAAATCTCCAAGTTGACGACCATGGACTTTTTCCTGGGATTGTTCCAAGATGAGACGACAGACCCGGTAGCGGTTATTGAGTCGTTAGAGCCGGTACTGAATCCCGATGCTGTCAGGGTGCCTGTTGTGTCGGCAGGGGCTAATGACATGTTGTCAGCGACAGAGCAGGAGCAGGGCGAGCAAAAGGCTCTGGTCTCAGTGCCAATTACCGAGTGCGCCAGTCAACGGCTACGGGATCTCTGGAAGTTTCTGGACTCTAGTGATGTCGAGGTCAAGTTGTACATGTGGACGCGACTGGCCGAGGCATACCGCAACATTGACTATCCGACCAAGGAATTTTCGTGCAACCTCGGCAGCATTGGGATGCTTGTGCAGGAACTGCTGGGCCCGAATTTGGCGGCGACGACGCCCGAGGCGAGGGCTGTAGCCCTGATGCGGCCGCTCAAGTTCTTGGACGACCTGGTGATTGTGACGCTGAATGCGGCGGTCAACAACATGGTGGCTTCGAATACAACGACTGAGAAGGCTACGGAAGCTAGCGGAGCTAGAGCTGAAGCTGGAGGTAGTGGCGCCGATTCAACGTGCGACACGCAACAACAACGGCAGCAGCAGCACCATTCCGACATCTTTGACGTAGTCGATGCCGAACATCTCCGGTCGACGGTGGCTTCGGTCACCAGAGCCATTGTGTTCCTGCACCAAGCGGCTATGTTCGAGGACGAAGTGCGGCTCGGCCTCACGACGCAAAAAACGCACAACCAGACGTTCCAAGGCTTCCTGAGCCGCATCCGAGATCTCCAGGTGCGACTCTGGTGCCTGCTATACCTCCTAGTTCGCTACGGCCTCCATAATCACATGACAGCAGTTGTCAACCCAGAGACGGGCTCCGAAGTTGGCACGGCGAACGCGGTCACGGACACGGACACGGAGTTGGCCAACTACCTGCAGGCGATGCACCAAGTGCTCGGCCCGCGGCAGCTATGCCGGGCATCCAACCGCATATTTCTGCAGTTGATGCGGCATGAGCTGTTGCGGCGACGCACAGTGGAAAACTGGGAGGACTATCTGGGACAGGTGCTCTACGATCTGTATGGACTCCGGCTCGGGGTGGGGCTATGGGAGCTCGAAGAACACCACTGCCCGCCGGTAGAACTGGAACGCAAACATGCGCTGGCACTAGTCGAGCGTGTGGTGCTGCTGGCGCAAGCAATGCCGATGAAGGAGCTGCTTCGGTCGGATCTCCGGGGTGCCGTGGAGCAGATCCAAAAGGCAGTGGGCCAGAGCAAGGCGACGCCGAGCATGGTACACAACATCCGTAACTACACGGAGCTCATGAAGCGGCCGGTGCTCGCACTCGCGCTCTACCAGGCTGATAATGGCGCGCTTATGCTCAACGCGGTGACAGTAACGGGGACGCCCGACTGGTGTCTGGCGCGGCATAGCTGGTACTATCTGCTGGGCATGATGGCGTTTGCCCGGTACACGGCACTAGAACTGGCCAAGCGGCAGACTCCCGGCGCCATTGACGACCTGCGTATCGCGACGACATTCTTCCGGCAGCAGCTACAGTTCGTGCCAGACCGGTGGGACTGCTGGCTGCGCATTGCCCAGTGCTTTGACTATGAGCTGGATGAGGCAGTGCTGTGGTCGGCGGACCGAATAAATGGGGCTAAGGAGCGGGCCGAACTAGTCAAATTACAGCGGCAAGCAGTCCACTGCTACGGGCTGGCACTGAGCTATTCGTGGCCGGAGCGGTCGTTACTGCGGCGGCGACTGCGACAGGCTGCTACTGCCAGGTACAAGGCGGGAAATCCGAAGCTGGAAGTCAGAGCCGGGTTCGGGTTCGGGTCCGGAATAAGGGCAGTGGACGATGGTATTGATGTCGATAGTCTCTACGATCTGTACTTTAATTTTGGTTTGCGGCTGTACTCGTCGTCTCGGGAGCCGTTTGCCATGGACGTCTTCCGGCACTCGGACTTCCAGCGCTTCTTCATCGAGCTGGCGACGTTTGATACGTTCAAGAAGCAGGCTCACGAGGAGATGACGCCGTACAAGGTGTGGAAGTTCGCGGCGCTCATGTTCCGGCGGGCGTCGGACATCAAGCCCCGGGAGTGGAAGGCCCGCTACATGTATGCCAAATGTCTATGGAAAATGTACCAGGCTGAGAATCTCCGCAATGATGCCGGCGCCTCAGAGACCAAGACAGAAGAAGTAGAGACCCGGGAGATGGCCGCCAAGTTGCCGGAGCCGCTTCATGAACAGAAGCAGAAGCCGACAAACAGCAAGGAAAAGCACAAGCACACGACGACCATAGTCATGCTGATCTCTGCACTAACCGAGGCTGTCGAGGCCGTGTACGTCAAGAAGAAGAAAAGCCGCAACTCGTCGCCAGTGCTAGAGCCACACTACAAGATCCTAACTGTGATTATGAAGCTGGTGGCCCAGCGGGACCTAGCCCCGCGAGATGGTGCAGCCATCTTGTCAAAGCAGCCGTTCGGCGTGCCGTTGCATGGACAGCCGAAGAAGAAGCAAAGGGTTGCGGGCGCTCTCGTGGCCGCCTCGTCATCTTCGTCGTCCACACGGAATGCGGTACGGGCGGCCGACGAGTCCGACAATCACGAGGCAAGCGGATCAGGCGGATCAGAGGGAGAGAAAGAAACAGGTAAACAAGGAGGAGGAAAGGGAGAAGATGGAGGCCTGAACCTGTCAGACTTGGACTCTGACTCTGACTCAGTGACAAGCACGTCGTCGCACGAGGCGCTCTCGGAGACCAATGTCGACCGCGACGACGAAGATGAGTGGTGGGAGAGCTACGCCATCCGTAGCCTCAATGTCCTGCGCGACAAGGACAAGCACAACTGGCAGCACCGACTCATCATCCGGCAGGCCGCGACGCTACTGGGCGGCGTCGACCTGGAGGCCGTAGTCAATATGGGGCCCGGCAGCATCGACTACATGCAGGCCAAGGCGGCCTTCAACGTTCTGCGCGACTCCATGTTCACTAAGACCATGGCTATGAATGTATGGAAGTGCGACGCTGAGCGAGCCGGCCGGCACTTTGTGTACACGGAGCGATACACGCGCTTTATGATCTCGCTGCTGGTAGCGCTGGGCGATGCAGACAATCTCGAGGCGCTTTTGCGGCGCGTGCGTAAGAAGGGCAGCGACTTTTACCACTTTGCCGAGCTGTGGCAGCTCGCCGTGGTTGAGCACATGCGCGTGCTCCGGCGCGTCCGCAAGGTCCCGCCGCTAGTCGAGGACGAGCCGTTCAAGTCGTGGGGCGCCGAGCATCTCGACAAAGCAGCCGAGATCATGATTAAATGGGCTGGCGAGAAGAAGGATCTGTCCGGTGTCGGTGCGGCCGAGGACGGCGGACTGAGCGGACTGAGCGGGCCGAGCGGTGGGATCCTCGCGGTAGCCGGGAGCTGTCTGGCATGCATGAAGGACGGAGTGGAGCTGCGCAAGCTCAATGCCGGACTCCTCAAGGCTGGCGGCATTGACGATTTGATTGTCGATGCATTTTCACGAGTCGTGCTGGAGTGTGCGGCCGACTATCCCGAGATCCTAGCGGCTGCGGACAAGGATAAGGAAAAGAAGGACGTTGACGGCGATGTCACCATGGGCGCTGAAGCTGATGTAGACGAGACAAAAGTCATGGGTGAGACCACAGCAGCACTAGCACCAGCACCAGCACCAGCACCAGTCAAGACGCGGAGAGTAGTGGTGCGGCGAGCCGATATCGTGCGGAAGGCGGAGCAGATTGTCTCGGTGTTAAGCGAGGTGCCGGCAAAGAATGGCGCCAAGGAGACATTGATGGGGCCGGCGACAGCCAGACGGGGCCGGTCACGGCGGAGTGGGATTGAGGAGGAGGTCAAGGAAGAGGAAAATGATGAGAATGAGACGGTACTGGATGGCGATGCCGATGTCGATGTCGATGTTGAGGGAGACGATAGCGTTAGTGACCTTAGTGATGTCCCCCCCGACTACGAGGAAGAGGCCGAGGCCGAAGGTCTTGTGTTTACAATGAAGAAGGGAGAAGAAAACGATGATGAAGAAGACGAAGAAGAGTCTGCGGAGGATGAGGACGGGGCAGAAGACGAAAACGAAGCCGATGAAGAGCAAGATGAAGGAGGTGATGAGACTGTCTTGACTGATGACAACGCTGGTTCCGGCAAGGTTCAGGGCCTTTCTTGTGAGGGCGACGATACAATGGCAGTGGATGTTACAGAGCTGCCGAGCGAGGATGAGCGAGAGCGGAAAAGACCGGCGTTGGATATCGAGCAGGGGCAGGGCGGTGTGGAGGAGGATGATGCGGACGATGAAGGCGGAGATGAGGACGAAGACGGGGATGTCGGAGATGAGACTCTGGCTTAATTAGGTTCTGATTAAGATTTACGGAATGAGAATATAGTTTGAGCTGCGTCAACAGGGTCAATGCATATTGTTGTTGACTTGTCCTTGTCTTGTTCTGTTTATATCGGTGTTTGTCGGGTTTCGCCTAATCCGTGTTTGTCACTGCTAGGATGTTTGCGTATTAGGGTTAGGGTGAGTTCTGATTGGAGAGAAAAGATATAAAAGAAGTGGGGCTGATGTCATTGCTGTATATTTACCTTGGATGGATTTATGGCAACATTCACTTTCTTAGCCGTTCTTAAGAACTCTTACACACAGACAGATGAAGCAAAAGAATCACAGAATACAAGTCAAGATGTCATCGTCCGACCAGCAAAAGCACAAAGAGCAGCAGCCGGAGCAACCAACACTCTCCCCCGCCACTACCCGGCGCATCCTCAAGGTTCGCAATTCTCCACCCCCATCTCCCCCGCTTAAGCTACCCAACTAAAAAGCTAACCTTCATTCACTCTGCTCAGGAACTCAAAGACTTCGCCTCTAACCCCCAATATACTCTCTACGCTGTCCACCCCACCTCAGAATCCTCCCTCCTTACCCTCACCGGCACCCTCCCCGGCCCCCCCGGCACCCCCTATGCCACCGGTACCTTCCACCTCACCATTACCCTCCCCCCCACCTATCCGTTTGCCCCGCCAACCCTCTCCTTCACTACGCGCATCCTCCATCCCAACGTCTCCCCGGACACCGGGGCCGTCTGCCTGGCCAGCTTAAAAGGGGAGAACTGGAAGCCGCAGAGGACAATTGGCGGTGTTATGGGGGAACTGGAGCAGTTATTGCGTGAGCCCGAGGAGGTGGGCGTCCTCGAGGGGGAGGTGGCTGGGTGGTGGCGGGAGGGAAAGGAAAAGTGGGAGGAGAGGGTGAGGGCGGAGGTGCGGAAGTATGCAGGTGGGACTCTGTGAAGTGACGAGGGAGGTGATTACATAAGCAAGCACTAGGTAGACAGGACGGGAAGGCACCGAAGAAGATAGTGATTGGATGGACTGTCATGATGATAATGATTAACTAAGCACGACAGACATGAGCAAAGAATAAAGAGAAATGCAAAATGAAAACCAAGTTCATGAAATGGTCTAAATACAAGTCTATGTCTCTAATGCCTGGGTATATATCAAATCTTTTTCTTTATCTTGGTCTTTCAGATGCCCGTCCTCTGCCTCCCCATTCCAACTCCAACTCCCAACCCCGCGACTTCCCCTTCTCCAGTCCCCCTCCGCTCCAACGCTCCTCGCCTCCGACACTCTGCCCTTCGCTCATCCACCACCTGCTGACTGATACCCCCAAACCCCCCGCGTCTCCGAAAGCACATTTCCATCACTGCATTCGCGTCAATCAGCCGCCGCGGAAGCCCCTGGACCACGGGGAAGATTTCCATCGGGTCAGCCAAGCGGACCTGGGCCTCACCAAGCCGGAAGATAGTCATGGATATCCGGAAGAACGTCTTGGATCCTTCGAGGAACAGTGTGTCCCACACCCGGAGTGTCGTTTCAATGGGCAACACGCCTATAAATGAGTTCATGAACCACGACGTCATAAACAGTGTGATTGGCGGCAGTCGGTCCCCAAGCACACTCTGAGGATCTCGTCTTTTGGGTCGCACTTTGGAGCGTACCGTCTGTTTCGCCGGCGCCGGACGAAGCGGGTCATCGGGATCCGCCGTCAACTTGGCAAAGAGGTCCGGAAGAGACTCTGCCAGACAGCTCATGAGCACCGCCAAGTCCACCTTTGACCCTTCCAGGCTTGTCTCGTGGGTCCCCGGGAGATAAAACCTCGTGATGACATTCAATAGCCAGAAGCAGTGTTCTTCATTGTCAATGAACAGCAGCAGCAAACCCGCCAGGAAATTCAGGCTTTGACAGTAGCCAATCGCCGGATTATGTACAGCAAAAGCCCGCAATACCCGCCGCAGTGCCTCAATAATCGGCGTTTCCCGCCCCGAATTCGCAGCCCGGTCGCCAACCATGTGCTCCTCATAACCACCTTCAGTCCCCCGGACCACAGCAACACCGTTCGGCCGGAATTTGATATTATCCGGAAACGTCCGGTGGAGATCCCGCTCAATCGCCTCAGAATCAACGGGCTTCACATCCTCTTTTAGCAGCCGCACATACAGCCCGGCATATTTGGCCATGATGGCTGGACCCCCAGCATAGTAGAACCAGGCAGCCCCACGCCATTCCGGTGGGATGCCCTTCCGGATAAATCGCTTCGTCTTGGCCGATCTAGGCGGGAACCGTGTTGGATACGTCGTCACCAGTCCACACTCTTTCATGTATGCAACCCACTTCTTCTTTCTCCGCGCCAGATAAAGCGTGTATTCGGTGTCCCACTTGTCATACACGGCCCGCGAAATGTACTGGTTTTCCTTTCGGAAGCCATACCGGTCGCGCGCCATGGGATCCTCAGGCTTCACCTGGCTCTTATCTGGCTCCAACGAAACCGGCGGTGGCGTCGGTGCTCGCGAGATCGGACTCGTGATCGTAGGTGTCCTCGAAAGCAACGTCGGCGACCGCAGCGGCGTATCGCCGGGACTCCTTGGCACCCCCAAACTCATACCCTGTTCCTCGCGATCCTTCTTCTTCTGCTCTTCTTCCTTCTTGCGCTCCTCCTCCTTGATCGCACTCACCGCGACACCCCTCCCCATTGCCATGTTTGGCGGCACCGACGAACTCCTAGGTCTCGGGCGTCTGGCAGGGGCCTCAGGGCTCAGGGCGTCAACGCCACTCTTCCGGTTTCCAGGCGTTGCGGGGCCTTTTACGGCCTGCGTTTGGCCGAGCGAGCTGATTTGTTGAGGGGTGACTGAGATGTCTAGGGGAGTGATGTTGCGCGGGGCCTTTGACCGACGTTTGGAGATGGTGAGGTGGGACTGATCCGAGGGCGGTGGAGGCGGCGAGATGCCGCGGGCAATGGATGGGTCGGACGGCTGAGCATTTCGTAGCAGTGACAACGGCGTAGGATGGGCCAAGAGGAAAGAATGTGATGAGTGCGAGGTCGTAGATTCCCGCGAGATTACTGGTTCCAGCCGTTCGCTGATGCCCACGCCAATGGGGCCATGGCCTTCAGAAACCCGCCGCCTTGTCTCCTGGTTGAAGTCTTCAACATAATCCTGCACCCGATCATGATCTACCTCGGCGCCAAGGCCACTCTCCTCCCACTCCTCCGTCTCATTGCCCGTGCCAATCCCGTGCACATCCGAATCAGAGTCAGCAAATCCTTGGTAATACATGCCCATAACATCGTCTACCAACGCATCATCCTGCCCAAACCTCTCCTCGCCATACAATGAACTCCCGGGCGTCCCAAACCCCCGTGATCTGCCCGACCGCCCAGAATTTGACGACCGCATAGAACTGCGGATCCCAGGTTCCTGTGCCATCCACGGTTGCTGTACAGGATAAAACACGCTGCCCGCCGACGGATTCCTCGGAAGTCCTGACCGCATGCCAAAGACCGCTGCATTATTCGCATTATTTGCCGACACCGGTGGTGGCCGTGTCCTGCGTCCATCACCACTAGCCACAGATGTCGCCGATGCCACCGAACTTCCCGACGCCCCTCTTGGCCGCGGCCACTGCGTCATCCGCTCACTTCGCAGCACAGGCGGCAGGAAGCGCTCATTGTGCCCAGGCACACTACTAGGCACCGGATTCACAGGGTGACTAGTGGGTGCCGGGCCTGACATGCCAGGGTTCAGTTGTGGGAAGCCCGCAGGGCTCTCGGGAGTCACAGTGCGTATAGAGTACTTCCTCGGGCGGGAAAAGTTCTCAACCACGGGACTTTGTGTAGCGGTAGCGGAGGCAGGCGGATGGTAGTGCCCATGGGAAGAACTTGCCGGCGGAGCACCTGATGCATCGGGGCGTGTCATTGTTGCAGTGGCAACTGGAGACGCAGAGATGGATGGTGTGTGCGGGGGAGGCGGCGGGGACGTCGGAGGTGACGGGGCGATGGGAGCATTTGTTAGGTTGGTTGATTTGAGTGTGACTTTTTTTTTCACCAGCCTTGGAAAGGCGGTGGCAGCGGCAGTAGTATGTGAATCTGAGTATTCGTCGTTTTCGTTTTCGTTATCGTTGTCGTGCGATGGTGATTGGTTGTAGAACTCGTTGTAGTCGTAGGCGCGGTGATCTTCTTCGTAGTTGTAGCTGTAGTCGTAGTCGTAATCGTCGTCGTCGGTATCGTGGTTGTACGCCGAGATCCGAAAGCCATCGAAGCTCTCCCCTCGTCTATGCAGCGTCCGTCGTCGACCTTCCGAAACAGCAGCGATGGCAGCAGAAGACAATCTGCTCACACTCAACCTCTCGCCAATGACCGCTGTTGTTGTCGTGGTTGAGTCAAATTCAAATTCTCCCGGTGGACCAAGTTTTTTGGTATGGGAGGATACTCCGCTAATGTCGGCAGCAGAGGCTACAACAGCGTCGTCGTCGTCGTTGTCGTCGTCGTCGTCGTCTGCTGCTGCTGCGAGAACGCAACGCGTTCCTTCTGGATCTGACGATGATGAAAATTCTGCAGAATTGAAGGCGGTGGCGGCAGGAGCGTTGAGGTCAAGGGGTTGTTGTATAGGGAAATGCAGTTGTTCTTGCTGTTGCTGGAGGTGAAGAGGCTGAAGATTCTGTGCTTCCCGAGTTTTCTCTTCTTCCCTCTCTTCTTCCCTCTCTTCTTCTTTTTGTTGCGATGGTAGTGATGGTGATGATGATGCTAGCAATAATTGCTGCTGAATCTGGACCTGAGTCTGTATCCCTATTCCTATTTCTTTTTCTGTTCCTTGTTGCAAGGGCGGCACCAGCCGGATTTTGGACGATTCGGCTGCTAGTGCTGTTACTATCGTTGTCGAGTTTGCTGGTAAGTCTGATACTGCTACTGAAGAGGCCGAAACTAGGGGTTTTTGCGGCAGCAGCGTCTGTGTCTGTGTTTGGGCCTGTGCTTGGGCTTGGGCTTGTGTTGTAGAGTCTGTTCTCGGCTCTTCTTCCTGCAATTGATGGTCAATTGGCAAATCTGTGATATTTCCAGATATTGTCATGGCCGTTGCTTTCGCAGGAAATACAGCGGCATGTGATCCAGTAATCTGCCCGTCCTTGCTTCTCTTCTTCTCCTCATCCTCTTCCTCATCCCAGCCCCTGTCTCCCTCCTCTCGCTCCCTTTCATTCTTCTCCCAACTTTCATTTCCATCACTTCCCCTAACTACAAGGCCTCCTCCACTCACACTACTCACACTAACGCTCACGCTAAGCTCCGTCGCCACTGTGCTTCCTGTCGTCCACTCAGAACTACCCCCACTTTCTCTTTCTCTCTCCCGTTCCCTATCTTTCTCTCTTCCTTGCCTCTTCTGCTCCTCTAGCATTCTCACTAACTGTGCCTTCTTCGCTCTATGATGCTCCGCAAAATAATCATCATCCGACCGAATGCTAACCACATCATCCCCCGGCGTCCCCGGCATCTTTAAAAATGCACCTGACTGCGCTGCTGCCCAGCGCGGCATCGACGTGACTCCTGGATACACAGGCTGCGGTGCATGCGGAGGCGGTGGAGTCTTGCGCGCAAAGTAGTTTGCCCGGTCATCATGTGAGAATATGGGACTCGGTAGAGGGTCCATGGGGGCCGCAGAAGTCATAGCAGGCGAGGAAGCGGCAGCAGGGGTGTAGTGGCCGGTTTGGGAAGAACTTCTAAGGGGGAAATTCGGTCTCTGTAGGACTTGGGCTTGGGCTGGTGGTTGATGGTGATTTTGCGGGAACGTGAAACCATATGGGGACCCAGGCTCCCGATTGTTTTGTATGCGTAGGTGGCCCGGAGGAGGATGGCGGGTCACGGGTGAGATGAGGGCTTGCTGTTGGAGGGTTCGGGAGCCTGGGGGCAGCTGCATGTTTATGTTCATGTTCATGTTTGGCCGTGGTCGAGGACTCTCAATTGGGCCAGATCCAGGACCTGGGCCTAGACCACCTTGTTTTGGCAGCGGGCCCATCATGCGGCGACCAGGACCATTGGGACCTCCTCCGGACGGGATCCTTTGTTGGCCCATAGGCATAGGCATTGGGTGCTGCGGATAACCCGGATATTGCGGGTGCGGTTGGTATCCACCGTGGGCCATGAGCTGGCGGAACTGAGAATTTGGATTTAGTGATTGGGGTGATTGGGGTGGTTGTTGTTGGTGCTGATGTGGATGTTGATGATTCATCTGGTGCGGCCGCGAACTGGCCGTTCGTGGTGGATGATGGGACATTTTTTATTGGTGTCCAGTGATGGTAGTGGTAGTGGCGAGGTGGGTGGGCGTGGCCCTCGGTCAAACTGTGGACATTCCGTGAATGTGTATATCTATATTTTGGATTGTCTATGCGTTGGTCCGTCTCTATGTATGATAAATTCTCGAAAGTTAATTATGCTGATTTAACAAAGATGCAAGTAGTGATGGTGCAGGTTGATTATGGGTGATGTAAATATCTATGTAAGACGTAAGAAAGTAAGATTATAGGCCGAGACTGATCGTGAAGTGTAATGAGTGTATGTATTTGTGGGCTTGTATGTGTGTAAAATCCGCCCTCGTTTCCAAATAAAAGAAAAACAAAAACACAATAAGCAAAAAAGGGGGCAGTATATGCAAAGTAGGCAAATCTACCCAAAAAAAAGAAAATTCTATGCCGCAACTTTAGAAAATAAAGACAAAAGCAAGAAAATCTTAAGCCATTGTCAAAAGTCCTTGAATTGACTGCCTATTCAACAATATGTCAAAAAAGTCAGCTCTCCTTCCCTCCTTCCCTCCTTCCCCGACCAGCCAACCAACAGCAATCCACCGACCGACCGAACACAAAGCCAAGCCCAAATCCGCTATCAATGTCTCTACCTACCGCCGCTTTACACCCGCTCGCCAGCCAAACTTTATTTCCTTTGCTTTTTCCTTCTTATTAAGTTTCCTTTTCTTGTCTCCTGAATAGGCCTGCTATGATGAAACAGGACCTGGTTTATTAAATAAATATTTATATAATGATTTCATTCACGTGAATTTCCGTCTATAGACAACCTTGTAGATTCACATTAAGAAAAAAAAATCGCCGTACAAGGTATCGACACCACAAGGCGACGATCTACGCGGGAGAGGAAAGTACATGCACAGACCCTAAATAATCGAATTTTCCGCGTGCGTGTGTATGAGAGAGAGAGAGTTGGTGGCCGTCAAATTTGGGAAGCCGGTCACGGGGTATGATATATAGCGTAATCATATATCCTCTATATTGGAATTGACCTTTTTTTTTACCCTACAAATCTAAATATACGGATTTTCCTTATGCTTAAATCAAGATAGGTGGGATCGCCTGGGGCATCGTGCGTGCCGAGATGATGGGGAGGGGGAGGGAGCGTCAGGTTGAATTGTCTTCTTTTTTGTTCCTAGAACTCTGCATGTGTCGTCAAAAGTGGATCTTTGCTTTGTCCATCCATCTTCGAGCTTATACAACCATAAGTGAAGAACAGAAAATTCTGATTGTCGCAGCAAAGCTTCGTATTCGCGGCTGATCACAAAGTTATATATTATCGTAAGCTGGAGTTGCCATATATATATATATACATTTATATATGATATTGAAATTTCCTACAATTGCTGTTTGTCGTTGTAAAGGTCACCACTTATTTCGAAATTTTTATGGGGAACCAGGTGATGACAACTGATAGAATTTACGCATCTAACCCGTAAATAAGCAATCCCAAGCCTACAGCAAACGCATCATTCTGATGACATGTTATTTAGAAACTCCACATGTACGCTTTTTTAGGTAATCGTTGTCACGTCATCTTAGGTGGATCCGGTTATAGATCTCCAGTTCTTTGTAAATAGGGCCGGACGCCGACGTATCGTGACGACTTTACTTCCTTTCTTTGTTGTTGGAAGGGAAAAAAAGGACAAGGTTTTTTTTTTTCAGATAACGGGAGAACCCTTAGTTTAGGCTTTAAAAAGAAAAAAAGCAATTGTAAATATGGACACAAATAAACAAGCGACAATTAAAACCGATAATGAGTAACAATTCTCCACTCCCCACCTTCATGAAACAGATACATTTGGTCGTATCGAATCATTTACGAGCATCTCTCCCATGGTCGATCGTCGGCAGGATGAACAAATGTACATATATGTATGTATGAATAGATGGATGGACGGACGGATGATTGCCCATCCACCATTTCCGTGGATGCAACCCCACGCAGGAACATTCCCGCGTCCGAGCTCCCGGGAATCCCGCCTACCGGTATCATCATCATCACGCCTGTATGAAATTTACATATCTATACTTATTTAGTTAACCTGCAACTATATTCACTAGCTGTGTGTCTTTTCGTTAATGTGAAAAACATGTTTTCCCAAGATATGATACTAAGTATAAACTATCAAGAAATCGGATACACAGTGTCGACTTCCAAGAATTTCACCACATAAAGATTGAAATGGGGATAGCAGGGTTTGCTTCGTAGGATTGCATAAGGTTGTACATCAGGGTTGTAAGGCTTAATTGTGGGTGGATGGATTATATGCACGTGACCGGTCATGTGAGCGCTAGCGATGAGATGTGGTAACCCTAATATGTGGGTTGACGCCGAGGGAGAGATGTTCTATACAGTGCGATGTACATAGTATAGTTTAATCTGGTACGAATTTGAATGCTTAGTTTACTGAAAGTATCAGGTCATGACCACATTTCAGTTGTATAATGCTTCCCAGATAACAAATGTATACTAGTTTGCAGTTTGCAACCATATAAAACATTCCAACCCAGATAACCGATAACCCTCGTTCAAATGACTATGTAAATATGTATTTTGACACCCTCTGGAACTCTAGAATCCTCTCTCCAAAGCCACCCCCGCCCAAACCAACCAATCACCCGCCACCCGCCCCAAAACGGACAGCACAACTAAGAAACAGAAGCAGAAGAAGCAGAAAGGAAGGAAGAAGGAAAGGACGAGGTACTTGGAGAGACACTTTTGAATGTGCGAGAAACGAGGTATATTGTATGTATATATACGCATATAGTATACGCACGTGGTGGTAAAGAGACGGTGAGTTGGAAGTGATGGAGAGAGCGTAATCAAGAGAAAGAAGGAGGAGCAGTATTTTGAAAGGAGGGAACGGGAACACGACACGCGGGTGCTCTGAGTGGAGTTTTTTTTTTCTATACTTCCATTTCACATTTTGCTAGATTGTCGAGGTGATCACGTTTTTTTCGTGTTTTGGACAGAATATTATTGATTTATACATCTTTTTTTTATCTTCTCTTCTTTCCTTGATCATCGTGAACACTTAAATACAGACAGGCAGACACCGGACAAACAAAACAACAAAATGGTCTCTGTGCGCAGAAAGAGAGAACAGAATGGCGGGGAGCCTGTTGCCGCCGCTACGGAAGAAGAGGGGCTTGTTTCGCTCTCCGAAGACGGCTCCGATGAAGAAGAAGAGTAAGTTGCCATTCCCGCATTTGGTGATTCCATCGTCACGATGCTCGTCACATTTTCCTTTTTCTTTTTTCCTTTTTGCGCGAACAATATATAAATTTTTTTCCTTGACAATTAAATTATTTCGTGCATCTTCCTCATTTACACGGGCGGTGGCCGCTCCACAATAATGGATCCCCCCACTTCACGATCCTGGCCAGACATCGTGAGGTTCGAAGACTAACAAGAACAAACCCCATTCACAGATTCGAGGAGGAAGAAGACGATGTTTCGGACGAAGAGGACGGCGACGAAGAAGAAGAAGATGATGATGAGGATGATGATGATGAGGAGGAGGAGGAGGAGGAGGAGGAGGGCGATGACGATAATGACGACAATGAAGGCGACGGAGGTGCGGCGACGGAGGTGATTGAGGTTTCCGACGAAGACGAAGAGGGTAAGTTGTTTTTTCTTTCTTTTCAACTTGTTCCAATCGTAGCTAAAGAACAACAAATGCTAACCTGGTGACTTCTGGATAGAAAAACCAGCCAAGAAGCAAAAGACCTCGGCGGCCTCTGGCAAGGAAGACGAAGAAGACGAGGAAATCCAACCGCTGGACGAACAGCCGGATCCGGAGCCGATCGCGCAGCCGGAGATTGAGGAAGCGGATGATGATAAGGAGAAGGAGGGGAAGGGCAAAGGCAAGGATG
Source organism: Ambrosiella xylebori (assembly GCA_002778035.1). Classification (NCBI taxonomy): domain Eukaryota; kingdom Fungi; phylum Ascomycota; class Sordariomycetes; order Microascales; family Ceratocystidaceae; genus Ambrosiella; species Ambrosiella xylebori. Next base: position 290,518 of record PCDO01000014.1, read on the forward strand.
GTAAAGGGGAGGAAGAAGAGGAGGAAGAAGAGGAAGAGGAGGCGGCTGATGGGGAGGAGGTTGCGGTGGCTTGAGGAGGAGGAGGAGGGCTGTGGTAGAATAGGAGGGAATTTGATCTTTTGTTCGAAGACCGAGTGCGCGATTTGTTGCTTCGAGCGACAAGTGAAGTGAATGTTGGCCAAGTGACACCTTAGTCCGGAATGTGTCTCCGGTACCTTATTTCTGTGATGTCTCACCTAGCACCGGCTTCATACCAAAGTCACCACCTGAACGATAACGATGCTTTGAAAAAAGAATCTCATTAAAATCATTATCATGAACCAACCAACCCTCCGATCCTAACGCCGAATAAACAAATAAACAAATAAACAAATCGAGAAACACTTCTTCTTTTTCCTCTTACATCACATACCCTGCAAAACCCTCACCCGCAACTCATCATTCTCTGCCCTCAAAAACTGTATATACTCCCTCGCGTGCTCCAACACCTGCGCCTTACTAACCCTCTTCTCCCCTCCACCAACCCCACCCCCACCGCCGCTCTCCCCTCCATCCTCCTCTGCGCCCCCCCTCTCCCCAAACACCACTTCCTTCGGTAATGCCTCCAACAACAATTCAAACTGATCGTTCAACCGATGCCGATATTGTTGCTCTACATGATTATGCGATTCGCGCGCCCGGGCCTCTTCGAGGGACTCGGAGAGTTTCCGGGGCGGCCGCACTGTTTTTTTAGACCGCGAGGCCGTCCGGAGTTGCAGGTGGCGTTTGCGCTTTTCAGCAAGGAGGGCCTCGGCAGTAGGCGGGAGGGCTGGGTGGTTGGCTGTGGTGGTGCTGTGGGAGTGGGAGTGGGAATGGGAGTGGTGGGATGGCGGGGCGCTCGTGGACGAGATGGGCGAGGAGCCCAGAAGTGGAGGTGATACTAGAAATGGCCAAGTTTTAGCATTTGTTTTGTCTGTAAACATCAATTCAAGAAAAGAAAAGAAAACTCACATGATGGATGACTCTGATGATGCCCATGACTCCCCCCATTCCCATACCCGAACCCCCCATTCCCCGCCGCCGCTCCCCCATTCATCGTCCCCCTCCAAACCCCCGACTGGCCTTGCGCAGCCGCAGCCGCTTGATGCTGCGCCGAAACATCTAAACTCCCCAATCTTCCCCCCAGCCCGGCCGCCGAGCCCCCAATGTGCCCCCAGTCCCCCCGGGCATCCGCCGGACCGCCTATGGACAGGAAACTGGGGTCCGAGGTAGAGTAGGAGAGGCCTGGGTAGTAGGAAGTTATCGGGTTGGAGTAGAGGTCGGGAAGGTGCGGGGGTGGAAGGGGTGGATGGTGGTAGTTGGGATTATGTGCCTGTGGAGAAGAAGAAAAGTGTTAGTTTTGTGGCAAGCAGATGAAGGAAAGAACTGGAAGATGAGATGCTAACCATTTGAATTAGGGTTTGGGGTTGCGTGGTTTGTTCTGGAAAGTGCGGGTTGATGGGTTGGCTAATTAATGTGATGCGCGGTTTGAGATGGGATTTTTGAGATATACGAATGATGTTGTGTGTATGTATGCGAGTAAATGCGTGTATATAATGACAGTGTTGGTATAGTCCAGCTAATAGTGATATAGTATATAGTAGTGGTGTAAGAACTCTTTTTGAGTGTGTATATATGTAGATGCTGCTGATTTGTATATAGCAAACAGCAGAAATGGATATAGAATAAAAGGGGGGAAATATGTAACAAAAGAGAAAAAAAAGACACCGGTCCAGCACTTTAAAAACGGAACGAGGGTGCCTTGTTTATATTTGTATCCTGAGCAAAGTTAAAGTACTCTCAGCAGACTGCAACCAGCAAAGATGGAAGGAGGCAAAGACTTTAATTACTCTTTTCTACTTTTGTTTTTGTCTTGTTTTTCTTTTGTTCCATTTATTTCTTAGTAAATACACAACACAAGAGAGAGTCTGTTTGTCTGTACCATATGTGTGCGCTGCTCTCTGTTGCATGTGTGCTGAAAAGGTCCCAGACCAAAAAGAAAAATCACTGCCACGAGAGAAAATTGAGAAAAATGAGGACGCCCGAGTTTCGAGCCGGGGGAGTAAAAAGGGTGTGTAGGTGTGAGGAGGACGACGACGACAAGGAGAGAAGGAGTATGGGATTTGAATGAGGATCATTGTGTTTCATAGGGATAAGGAAGGAGGCGGAGGAGAGTTTAGTAAAGAAGGGGGGAAAAGGAACAAGATAGGTAATTGCTGGATTTTGAACATGAGTAGAACTTAGCAGGTAGTTGCCGTGTATCTTGTGTACACATAATATGTTTTGATTTTCTACATGTTAAAGATAAACAGATACATATAGCGTGTCTGGTGATATACGCATATTCACCATCTTTACACTTTATCTCCGTCTCTTGTCAATCCTCAAACTAACTAAACCACAGCCAAAACATGGATTTTTCGAATCGACCTCATTTTTGCCAATTCACAGAGGAACTAACTGCCTTTGCCTTGGGTGGAGTGGGGGGTGTCCCTAATAGAAAGCAGAGTCACCTGGAACGAAGAACGGACAACGGGAAACGGGGAACGGTCTGGGCGGTTACGCATTAGCATTATCCTCTCCAGAGATTCCGGTGGGCAGAAAAGAAGAAGAAAAAACAATCAAGATGATGAAGAAAATGTATAAAGATATTATAGACACTTGAAAAATTGATATCAGAGTCTAACAAAGTCCAACAAAGAGCTTCCCAAATTGTCATGTTCGTCCATTCCCCCCAAAAAAAACAAGGGCCCCCGATCGCCAAAAGTCTTGGCATCTGATTGAATCTCTTGGCACCACATGTCAAAAAAGCTTGGCTTTCACCTCTGTTACCTGATAATCAGTAACTTTTTTGTTTTTCTCCTTATTCTTATTTCTTCATTGTCTTTAAATATGACTGGGTAATCTTTTTTTTTAGTTGTTCAAGTTCATGATGCGGGCGGATAACAAGCTCTCTGTGTCTCGCACACACACACACACACATGTAGACCCAAACGACAAGAGCACCTCGTGATGCCAAGACTGTTGATTGAAAGGGGATTGGGGTATTATTGATTCTACATTTGTTGACTTGCTATATTGTATATTTTTATATTAGCTGTAGACAATATCAGCAAGTTTTTCAATGCCAAGCTTTTTTGCCATGATGTTGTAGGATGGATTGATGCAAGGCGGGTGGTAGGCGAGAAGGGGAAAGAGTCAGGGAATCATGACGACGACAACGACGACTCTTGTCTCAAAGTCCTTGGTTTAACATGATGATGCAGATGGAATCTATATAGACACGTCTTCACTAGACTCACATACAACGAGAACGTATCATTGTCCAGCATCACCAATAGCGCTCTGTTGTTTTGTCTGTTGTTTTCGTTCTTTCCGTTTTGTTTTAATCCTTGTTCTTCTTCTTCTTCTATCCCTCTTCCTTTCCCACCTCCACCCCCCCCCCCCCCCTTCCTCGGCACAATTCTTTCCCCGAAGCAGCAGCTCGAAACGTGAAAAACCCCTCATACAAAACAAGGCGGGCTCTTTCTTATCTTTTTTTCTTTCCTTCTTTCCACAGCACACTCCACACTCCACACTCCACACTCCACTACTTTGGAGCGGTAAGACGGCTCTGTTTTATCTGTTTATCTGCCCTTTTAGCAACCAATCAACACCACTAGAAAATAAAACAATACCCCCACTTTTTTTTTATTCCAGACGCACCCCCCTGCCTCTTCTCTTCTTTTGTCTCTCTCTTATGCTTCCCTTCATCAATCATCATCATGAACTTTGCCAATGCCAAGCTTTTTGAAAATCTGGAGAAAGAAGGTTTGCCAAGACTTTTGTGCAGATTTCAAGATTGGTAGTACCAGTAAGTTGGGATTTCCTTTTTTTTATACGTCATTCAAAGAATTCAATATCAAAATTGCTTTATTTCAACAACAACCAAAAAAATACGTAGATACGAGTAAAGCTGAGTTCTTCACATCATCATCACCTTGTACCCTGTCTTTCCTTTTTTTCTTCTTATCCGACATGATACACACCCCCTCCTCTTTCCTGCAGTTGCCCAGTCCACCCCATAGTCCAGTCTAGTCCAATCTATCCTTCCATTTCAATGCTCCTCCTTCACCTCCTTCAAAGTTCTAGTTCCTAAATATCCATCCACCCAACTTCTTTCTTTCCTCTATCTGTGACTAACAACCAATCACAGCACTCAAGTACCTCCTACCCTTGTCTATGTCTTTTCTTTTTTTGCCCAGCCCGCATCGCTTCCCACAGCGTGAAATGTCGGCACGCCGGCAATTATTATCGCCGATTTGTCCTTTTTTTACCTCTCTCTCAGCGCATGGAGATTCAGAAATAGGAACTTCCCCAAAGGACCCAAATTTTAACAAATCATGGAAAGCTCGTATAAATCTGTTAGGGTCTAGACATATCGTCTGTCCAATCGGGCAAGTCAAGTCGGGCCTGGTAGGACATTGGCCTTGTGGGACGAGATTGAGTCGGGAGGCGCAGTCTGTAGTCTGTGGTCTGGGAATGTTCCATTTCAATGTCATCTTTTGCTTGATTAATTTTCCCTTTGCAAATAGATACACAATTAAGCATTCCATCCTGAGGCAGGATCTAGACGAATATTGAGAAACGCCGGATGGTTAATTATGGGAAGCTATAGCGAAACAATCTGGAAAAACCCCCTTCCTCCCCCTCCCCCACAACCAGCTCAACCAGAGAAAACAAAAATCGGTAAAAATAAATTAAGAAATTCTCGAAAAAAAAATACGGCTGCCTAAATAGACTGATACAAGTCGCCCGACGGCCAGTCAGGCGAACCATGTCTCTAATCTCATCACTGCCACTGCTACTGCCACTGCCACGCTAAAACCGGGTCCGGGACCAAGAAAAGACTCTACTTCCGAATGAAGCAGCAAGTTAACCTCGCGATACATCACACACATATACACACACATATATGTGCACAAACATACGTAATCAACCTACTCATTACTACACTTTCACTTCCACTGCCGAGTGACCATAACCTCGATCGTAACCGCGACTTCCTGACTTTCCTGACCAAGACATACAAAAACTTCCTGATGTCCTAGAGGGCAGTGCGTGAACGACAGGCTTGGCTTTTTTTTTTTGCTTTTTCCTCTTTTTCTTGTTCTTCTTGCTCAGTTCTCGCCTTTGCTCTTTGCCTGCCCTGAAAAATGCTACTCTGGCCTGTGGTCAGACAACTTGGTTAATTTTTATGGTCAGACAGTCCATCAGTCTGTTCATCCATCTGTCCGTCTGGAACCGGACCCTGGACTTTGTATATACATTTAGGTGAGCCGCGAGCGCTTGGGTGCCGCAGATCGGGATATTGCGAATTTACATATCTCAGAAATTTAAACTTGTGGAAAGGGTCTATAAAATGAAATGTGGAGAACGGTAAATCAGGCAAGGTTGAACCGGTGGTTGGTATTAGGGTTGCTGAAACCCTGTCGACCCCTCCCTCTGATTGATGCGCTTATATCCAGGCAAACAAAACATCTCCACCTTTTCTTCTTGGGTTTTGTTTGTCTTATCGAGCCAATCAAATTACCCCGGGCACCACCTTAGCCCGTAAAACCATGACATCAACCAAACAATGACAAAGACAAATTGCGGAAGGTTAGCTTGCGCAATAGTGGGGGCAAGCGGATGTGAAGAAGGTAGAGGCGCGGGAAGGATTGTGCGGGGAGGTTTGAGAAAGTGGTGAGAGGGTTGAGGGTATATATATAAGCGGGAAGACTGTGGATGAATTGAGATACTTTTTGTTGTTTTCTTTTTTGATACTCAGAACATAATCAAGAGAATACAAATTACACATTATCATCAAGAAACCAAAAAAAATTCATTACCATGACCGCCGAAGCATTCACCACGTACGTTCTCTCCCTCTCCATCAAAACCCCTCCACCCACCACAATAAAATCCTCTCCCAAAACTAACATGACTCTCCCCCTCCCCCTCCCCAGCAAAACTCTCCCTCTCAACACCAAACACGCCATCCCCGCCATTGGCCTCGGCACTTGGCAATCCCCTAACGACTCCGTCACTCAAGCCGTCCACCACGCTCTCACCCACGGCTACCGCCATATCGACACCGCCCTAGCCTACAGCAACGAGGCCGCCGTTGGCGCCGGCATCCGCTCTTCGGGCGTGCCCCGTGAGGAAATATTCCTCACCACCAAGCTGGACAACCCGTGGCACAAGAAGGTTGCTGAGGGTATCGAGACCAGTTTGAAGAATCTGGGGACCGATTATGTGGATTTGTATTTGATTCACTGGCCGTGCTCGAGTGTTGATGGGGACTTGAGCAAGGTTTACTCGGATTGGGACTATCTCGATACCTGGAGGGAGATGCAGAAGCTGGTGGGCTCCGGCAAGGTGCGGGCCATTGGTGTGTCAAACTTTGGCATCTCTCACTTGGAAAGACTTTTGAATGATCCCCAGACTACTGTAAGTCGTTGCAACATAGAGTTAGGGTTATCAACACCGCTCTAATCACGTGACACATCATGATATTTGAAAACTGGTTGGCGTCAACTAACACTTGCCCTAGGTTGTCCCCGCCGTCAACCAAATCGAACTCCACCCGGGCAACCCTTCACCCAAGCTTGTTGCCTACTGCCGTTCCAAGGGCATCCATACCACCGCGTATTCATGCCTCGGCTCGACCAATTCCCCCCTCTACACCAACGCGGTCCTCAAGGAGATTGCCAAGGCTAAGGGGAAGACGGTGCAGCAGGTGTTGCTGCGGTGGGGCTTGCAGAAGGGGTGGAGTGTGATTCCTAAGAGTGTGACGCCGTCAAGAATTGAGGGGAACTGGGGGGTTGATGGGTGGGGGTTGACGGAGGAGGAGATGGGGAAGATTGATAGGCTTAAGGATCGGTTCAAGGTTTGCGGGGATGGGTGGATTCCGGTCAAGGTATTTTATGGGGATGATGAGTAAAAATGTATGTGTGTAAGAGATGCATTAACAAACCAGACAGTAACAAAAACCCCAATATATATATATATAAATATCCAATAATCTCAACTACAACTTGACTTTGACGTCGTCCCCATTTCCCCCTTCTTCCCTCTCCATCTCCCTCATCACCTCCGCCACATACTCTCGAATCCTCCCTGCTAACACCTCAGCCTCCTCCTCATCTAAATCACTCCGCACCCCCCTCCCAAACATGGTAAAACTCTCACTCACCCTCCCATTCCTGCGAATCTCGGGCCGCGGAATCACATGGAAATGCACATGCGGCACCACCTGGGCCGCCGCTGCCCCGTTATTCTGCACGACATTCCAATCATTTACGCCTGTAGCCTTTGTCACCGCTCGGCTCATCACTAGCAAATCGCGCCCGAGCACGGCGGATTCCCCCGGAGTCACCGAGGTATATTTTGTGCGGTGGGGCCGCGGGCACAGGAGGATGTGACCGGGGGATAACGGTTGGATGTCGAGGAAGGCGATGGTGGTCGGGGTGGAGAGGAGGATGAAGGCTTGAGGGGAGAGTTTGGTAGGGGAGATGAGAGGGGAGGAGGGGGGTGGTGGGGAGGATGGGGGGAAGGGAGGGTAGGTGGCGGCGATGGTGCAGAAGGGGCATGGGGAGGTTTCGTCAAGCATGAGAACAGTATGTGTTGTGCAGTTTAGGTGGTAGAGGATAAGATTTGGAGGAAATAGAGTAAAGGAATGGATGAATTAACAATTGAGATTAAAGTTGAATAATTAAAGTCTGCAACAAAGTGATGATGTCGGCTCTCCAAATGGAACCCAATTACACCCTTTATAAAACCAACCTCTAACCCTTAGCACAAGGTTACACCGCCCATCCTATACGGCAGAATCCGCTACACCGCTTTTAAATTTCCAGCCTTACAAATCGTCCGTCGTATTGCAACCCGCGCAACTTTTGCCCATATCGCATATCGCATATCGCATCGCATCACATCCCTGAGTCTTCGCCTTAGAGAGTTAACACTAAATCTGGAACTTCTCTCAAATACATACCACGACATTGATTCTACAAAAAGACAGAAAAGAACCCCCCCCGAGAATGTCCTCATTCGGCCAAACCCCCGCTGGCGCTCCCTCGGGTACTACCAAATTCGAAGGCCCCACCAAACTCAACTACATCTGCGGCGACTGCGGGCTCAACTCGACGCAGCACCAGACGCACCCATTCCTGCGCTGCAAGGAGTGCGGGTGTCGGATTCTGTACAAGCCGCGGACGAAGCGGTGAGTAGTAGTGGTCGTGATTAGCTGGAGATTATGATTAGATTAGATTGCTAACGGGTTATGGATAGAATGGTGCAGTTTGAGGCGCGGTAGATGGTGGAGGAATATGATCATTGGGGATTAGGATAAAGGATAGAGAGATTGCTGGTTGATGATGGCTGCGACAGTCGAGCGGAGCGTGAAGAAAACAAGAGACCAACAACAAAAACAGACGATATTGATTGATTTCACTACGTCTTGTGTCTCTCTTTTGTTTTCAAAGGAATGAACATCTTGATATTCACAGTACTAATGTTTTACCTATTTCCCTATAAACGCCTAGAAAGAAAACCAAATTATACACAAAGTCCCGGCTCCAGCCTAATGCTGTGTATACAGATACTTTGCAAAGCTCCCCTCCACCGCAATACTGTCCTTCTCCGCCTCCCTCGCTGCCTCATACCTCCTCTGCAGCCCCTCCGCCTCCCCCTCATCATCATCCTCAAATTCATCCGAATCCAAATCATGCTCCTCAATCACCTCCTCTGCCTCCTCCACCTTATCCTTGACCACTTTTTTCCCCTTATCCCCCGGCATGTTCATGTGCATAGCCTTCATCATTTTGTCGAGTTCCTTCTGGCGCGTCGCCTCCTTCTCGGCGTCCCGTGCTGCCCGTTTCCGCTCGAGCTCCGGTTGATAGTCCCGTTCGAATTCGGCAGCCTTGTCGGCGACGGCGGCAAAAAAGTCGTCCATGCCGGTGCCGACGCGCGAGGACACGCCGACGACGGATAAGTGTGCGTAGAATTCCTCGAGCATCAGACTCATGCTGTTGAGCAGGCTGTTCATGTACCCGCTGCCGCCACCACCGTAGTTCTCCCCAGCAAGCACATCACGCTCCTCGTCTTCGCGTAGAGCGGTCTGGAAGGCATCATAGTCGGTCATCCACTCCTTAGCAAAGGTGGCGTCTTTGACGTCAATCTTATTGAAGACGAGTATCATAGGCAGCTTGGTCTTGTAGAGGATGGAACAGGCGTAGAGCATGTTGGACATGAAGGTTGAGGTGGAGGTGGTGCGGGGGGTATCGATGATGTAGGCGATGATGGTGGGGAAGGAGGAGGCGAGGGATTCGAGGATGATGGAACCGGAGGCGGACCAGACGAAGACTTCGATTTGGCCGGCTGGTGGCAGGGGAGTTGCTGTTAGTACGGAGAAATCGAAAAAAAGGCATGGGTTCACTTACGAGTGTCGATAAGAATGTGTTTCATGTCGGCGGCCGGTTCGGGGATGTTGTCCTTGTCTTTGCTGTCCTTTGTTGGAGTTTCTTCCGCCTTCTCCTCCGGTTTCTTGAGCTCCTCCTCCTTTCTTAAGCCCGCCCTCTTCTCCAACAAATGTAACACCTGGTCAATCTTGGTCGCAAACAAATTCAACGACGTGATAATCCCACCGTTCGGCCCCAGATTATACTGTTTCATTACCTCCTCATAGTTGACCGAATCACGAATGTCAATGTTAGACTCAAAGGGCACGTTGAGGACGGCCGGGTCCAGGTTGATGACGTAAGGCGGAGTGTCGATGGAGTGGAGGTGGCTGTTGATGCGGCGCATGAAGGTGGTTTTGCCGGAGCCTGTGAATGTGTTAGTGGGGCCGGCAGACAGAGGAGGATTGGGACTGACCAGCCATGCCGACACAAACGACGGCTACAGGGCGTTGTGATTTGGGGATTGTTGCTGTTGAAGATGACATTTTTACTATGTGTGTGTGTGTGCGTTTTGTGTGGTGAGTGACTATGTACAAGTCCAAGTATTTTGTGCTATCACGACCTTGAGAATGGTGGGACAATGGCGGGGGTGGGAAAAGTTACAGCGACATCCACTACGTCACTCGCCCCCTGAAGCTGAAGAACCGCTTAGAAATGTTCCCTTCCAGCACCTAAGACCTGCTGTAGCCTTCTATTGATCCCCCTGTAGCTTTTTTTTCCCTGCTAGTCGCAATGCAATCCCTGTAAAACATACAGCCTCGTTGCAAAAGAGCAAAAATTGACAGCCTTGCGACTACAGTAGAAACATTCACATTTACAACATATTACAGAATACATCTAATATATACCAGTCATAAACGCTTCAAAATGGACGCTGATCTAGCCGCTTTCGAGGCTTCCCTCGCTAAAGAAAAATCCGACCGAGAAAAAGAAAAAGAAAAAGAGAGTGAAAAGAGACACCGACACCGAGAACGATCCCGAGACCGCTACCGACATCACGACCGCGAAAGAGACCGCGATTCTCACAAACACAAACGCCGCCGCTCCCACTCAAGAGATAAAGAAGCTTCCTTTCGGTCACACAGACACCGCGAGCGGAGCGAGGACAGATATCGGTCCTCCTGCCATGATAGAAACAAGGAGAAGTCCCGGGATAAGGAGAAAGAGAAAGAGAAGGATAAGGAAGTCCCTGGAGAATCCTCTGCTACCCGTGATGACTGGATGACTACACCATCGGCGTTACAAGTGGACTACGTCTCCCGCCCCGTTGCCACTGCACCTCCTCCGAAGCCAGACGCTCCGAAACCCCGAGAACTCTCCTCCCGAGAACTCAACCGCGGCCTTAATAATGGCCCCGGCGAACCCGAGGTTTCAAATAAACTTGAGATTGACTACAAATTCGGCGACGCGGGGTCCCGGTGGCGCATGGTCAAGCTGGATGCTGTGTTCCGGGCGGCCGATGACGAGGGAAGACCGGTAGACGAGATTGCTATGGAGAGGTTTGGCAGCTTGCAAGCTTTTGACATCGCCCGGGAGGAAAAAGAAGAAATGGAGAAACACCGACTCTACGGCCTCGGCTACCAGATCAAAGAAGGCCCCGATGGTCACATATACAATAAGAGAATACAGGAGGAACAAAGCAAAGGCAAGGGCAAACAAGTCGACAATAGACTAAACTTGGGAATTATCCTCCGTAGCGGCATCCGTATGCCCGAAGAACAACAATCACCGCCGCAACAAACCCCGACGCCCATTATCGACCAGACAACCCTGAACCGCATGCGCGCCGCCATGATGAAGGCCAAGCTCCGCCGTGCCCCTAATGCCGCCCAACTTGAAGCCGAATACAATGCTGCCGCTGTCGCGTTAGCCTCACCATCAAGTTCCGGCTCTGGCCTCGCATCCGGTGACGTCATCATTGGGGCCATGGAGTCCCGCATGCTCGCTGGCACGCGCAACGAGGTCAAGGCCGTGACGACAAAACGTGGCACTTTGAGGGGAAATGTCGTTGCTAACGACGATATGACGATTGACGACATGGTCCGGGAGGAACGGAGGACCAAGGGAGTTGCCGGCGGTGAAGCGAAGCGGCTAGCCGAGAGAATTGCCAAGGACGGCAAGTTTGACGACGACCTGGAGTACATGGACGAGAACGCCGAGAAACTGGCTGAGCGCGTGCACAAGTCCGAGGTCTCGCTCAAGAACACGGCCGTCCACGAGTATCAAAAAGCCCAGCGCATCCTCGACAACTGCCCGCTCTGCCACCACGAAGATAAGCCCAATTCGCATCCACAGGCCCCGATTGTCTCCATGGGAATCCGGACCTATCTCACACTAGCCCCCGAGCCGGAGCTAACGAGCGACTGCACCGTGATTGTTCCGAAAAGCCACCACGTCAACTTGCTACACTGCGACGATGACGAATGGGAGGAAATCCGCAACTTTATGAAGTCACTCACGCGTCTCTACCACGACCAAGGGCGCGACGTCGTCTTTTACGAAAATGCCGCACACCCGGAGCGCCGCCGGCATGCCGCGATGGTCGCAGTGCCAATCCCTTATGAAGACGGCGCGATGATTCCGGCGTACTTCAAAGAGGGCTTCCTGACCTCGGACACCGAGTGGTCGCAGCACAAAGCTGTCATCGACACGTTAAAGGCGGCGAAAGACGGTCTTGGACGCGCGGCGTTCCGGAAGATGATTGCCAAGGAGGCGCCGTATTTCCATGCGTGGTTTGCGCTGGATGGGGGGATGGGGCACGTGGTAGAGGATGTGGGGAGGTGGCCGGGCGGCGACCAGTTTGCAAGGGAAGTGCTGGGTGGGGTGATGGATGTGGAAGGGACAAAGGTGAAGAGGGAGGGCCGGTGGATGAGGGGGGATGGACGGGTGGTGAGGTTTAAGGGGCGGTGGAGGAAATTTGATTGGACGAGGATGTTGGAGGAGGCGGCATAAAGGCAGTAGTGGTGCTGGTATATATTATGTTGTATGTACAAAGTGAAAGATACCATTTGCATTGTGTAACTTGGGATTCACAGGAGTTAGTTGTCTTATGTTAATTAAACAATGGGTGAATCTAAATGTGACGTCAGAACTTCATAACCTAAACCCTAAATCCTATCAGGCCTCCCAGCGCGTATGTAATCCCAACCCTGCTCAGCCTTGCCCCGCGACCAGACCTCACTCGATACGACGACACACCATCAACCTACCTTTTGTCACATCCATTGTTGCGATTTTTTTATTGTTGATCTACACACATTCGACTAGAAATCACGAACAAAAAAATACTAAACACACAAAATGAGTAGTGCCGTCTCCCAAAACGACCTCGTCGAAACCTCACCCGCCAAAACCATCACCGGCGAAGACGATGAATTTGAAGACTTCCCCGCTGACGGTACGTTTCTCTCTCTTCACCTTTACACTTAATTTCATTTAATTACTCCCTGGCCAACAAATTACTTGAATCCGAGATTGGCACTGACATTGCAATCTATTTTACAGACTGGACGCCCGCGGACTCGGAGGCGGCGAATGCCACGGCACCGCAGCATCTTTGGGAGGAGAGTTGGGATGATGATGATACGTCGGATGACTTTTCGGCGCAGTTGAAGTGAGTTTGGGCGTGCTTCAATGATAATTTATATGGGAAAAATACTAATGGTATGAATTTAGGGAGGAGTTGAGAAAGGTGGAGGCGGCGAAGAAGCGGTAAAGAGGGTGACAAGTATGGGGGGAGGGGGAGGGGGAGGGGGAGAGGGAGGATAAGGAGGATAGTGATACACACAATGACAAGACATGAATATAGTTAATATCACACAAACACATTCAAAGTCTTCAAGTCAAACTAAACTGCTTTGGTATCTCGTATTTATTCATTTCATGTCTCTAATCATCTCTATGTACACTCAATCCCTATTTCCCGTCCCTTATTTCTCAGACAGAGCAACAACACCAGGCAGAGCCTTGCCCTCCAACAACTCCAGCGAAGCACCACCGCCAGTGGAAACGTGGCTCAGCTTACTCTCAACACCATATTTGGCGGCAACGGTAGCAGTGTCACCACCACCAATAATAACAATCTTGCCAGCCTCGCAAGCAGCAACGGCAGCATCCAGAGTGCTCTTGGTACCGGCGGCGAACTTGTCCATCTCAAAGACACCACAGGGGCCATTCCACAGAATGGTAGAGGCCTCGTTGATAGTGTTACGGAAGAGATCGACCGACTTAGGGCCGCAGTCAAGACCCATCCAGTTGTCTGGGATACCCTCAACATCAGTGGCGGAGCCAGTATTGGCGTTGGGCGAAAAATCATCGGCAGTGACAAAGTCGACGGGCAGGACAACCTTGACGTTGTTCTTCTTGGCCTTCTCCATCAGGTTGGCCACGTTCTTGGAGCCAGCCTCGTCGAACAGCGAGGTGCCAATGGGCATGTTGTATAGAGCCTTCTTGAAGGTAAACGCCATGCCACCACATACAATAAGGGTATTGACCTTGTCCAGCAGGTTGTCAATCAGTTGGATCTTGTCCGAGACTTTGGCACCACCGAGAATGGCAAGGAACGGGCGCTGGGGGTTCTCAAGAGCCTTGGCGAAGTACTCGAGTTCCTTCTTCATAAGGAAACCAGAGGCCTTCTGGGGCAAGTCGACACCGACCATGGAGGAGTGGGCGCGGTGGGCAGTACCGAAGGCGTCGTTGATGAAGACGTCACCAAGAGCAGTCAGGCCCTTGCGGAACTCGGCGACCTTGGCGGGGTCGGCCTTGGTCTTGTTGCCATCCTTGTCTTTGGCGGAGCCCTCCTCCTCAATGTGGAAGCGGAGGTTCTCGAGGAGAACAACCTCGCCGTTGGAGGCCTTGTTGACAATGGCCTCAACCTTGGGACCGACGGAGCCGGGAGCGAAAATGACCTTCTTGCCGAGCAGAGACTCAAGCTCGGGGACGACAGGCTTCAGGGAGTACTTCTCGTTGACCTGGCCGTTAGGGCGACCAAGGTGGGACATGAGAATGACGGCCTTAGCGCCGTTGTCGATGGCATACTTGATGGTAGGGATGGCACCGGCGATACGCTGGTTGTTAGTGACCTTCTTGTTGGCGTCAAGGGGGACATTGAAGTCGACCTGCGGGTGGGAAGGTGGATGTTAGCGACTGTATAGTAAAATTCATTTTTGGGCGATTCTTGTAGTTTGCGTCTGAGGTTGGTGCAATTTTCCGACGTTGACATCGTTCGTGAACCCCGCACTTCAACACCTGATAATAAGGGAAATCCTAAGCGCTATAGCCCCAGGCCGGAAACAGCAAGCGCAAGAGCTTTTGAAATTGTAGAACAGTCAAAGGTCGAACGACGAAGAAGCGACTCAATCAATGGCAAGTTGAACGACAAAAGGTGAATGTATCAGGGCGAAAGAGGAAACAATTGGTAGTCTAGAGGTTGTCATATCATTGAGTCCTCAGTCTCAATAGCTCCAATCTGGAACTGCAGCACCAGAAACAAGCAGCCAATTAACCAACCACACTGCCCCGCTTCACCTCGCAAAAAAGGCAAGAAAAAAAAAATACTTACACGGATAAGGACACGCTTGTTCTTGAGATCAACGTCGTTGATAGCGAGCTTGTTAGACAGAGACATGATGAATTGTGTTTTATATTTTGTAATGATTTAAAAAAAACCCAACCTATCAAGAAACAGAAAAGAAAAAAAAAGAAAGGAGAGGAAGCAGTCCCAAGTGAGAAATTAAATATCGGCTTATTACACGGGTGGTATGAGCTTTTTTGCTACAGAAGGGAAGGTGGGGGGATCAATGGAGCTACATAGCTATAGAGCAGGTGCTGGCGCAGGTGCGCAGCTTGCCATGGAATAGAGGGGCAACTGCAAATTGCGTATTGAAGTGGAGTGGAGAGGAGGGGCGAGGGGCAGCCTAGTTGTGATGAGAAAGGTAAGGTGAAGGTCTGTGATCTAACTGTAAGAAAAAGTAAGGGTTTACGGTAATAAGGCCGAGGATTCCAACGAAGTAGTGCCGAGCTCAGAATGGGGAGATGGATCGTATGTTTGATGAAGTGTGTGGGTTTTGAGTGTGAGACTACAGAGAAGGACTACAAATAAAAGCAATGAGGGACCCCCGTGATCTGTGTGTGATGGTGAGGCTCAGCACGTGTTGAACAGCAGAAGTGGAGTGTAGTGGAATAAGTAGAATGAGTGAGTAGAGTGAGTTTGAGTGGATAGAAGGGTTCTTTCATTTATTTTCTTAAACAAGAAAAAGCAACAATCAGATATCCGAGGTTCTTCTCCCCGGCCAGGTGGGATCGTATTTCCGGGCCGACGGACAACCAATTCACCCTCCCAAACAGTCTCAACAAGTTCAAGAGCTCTGCGTGATCAATGTGGGCTGAGCTCGACCACCACGTTCCTCGTCGTATATCATCTATTGTTTTGTTTTGTTGGTGTCTGCAGAATAGAAAAGAATAACTACAGATGAATAGACTTGTCACCTGTCAATATCCGGATGCATACCGCCCTGATTGCCCCGCTTCATTTTTTATGTAACTTGCATCGTATGACTTTAGTGGTTGGCGACCAGGGTCTGTGGTATTGTTAAGGTCTATACTTAGGGTTTGAGATGACTCCACTTGGCGCTTCGACATGCTGTTCTAGTGGAAACAAGGCGGCAAGGCAAGGCAAGGCAAGGTGAGACGTAGGATCTTGAGGTGCAGATGTACATGAAACAAAGAGGCGACCACGAGGCCTTCTATTATGATATCAATCCAAAGTCATTATCGTAAATGTGAATGTCCCATCTAAATCTAACCCAAAAATTAAACTCAAAAAAACAAGCAAAACAAAACCAACAAAAAAAGAACTTTTAAACCAACTGAATCTCCCCCTCGTGCACCCTTTCCTCCTCTCTTTCATTCACCAAACTCAAATACCCCGTCCACAAAACCCCCACCCCACTCACAAATGGCACCTGCCATTGCCCTGGCACCACCCCGAAATTGACCCCTTGCACCGCCGGCCAAACCAACCAATTCGCTTTCACCGTCGGCCACCAGCAATCCATCAACTTTCGCCGGACCGCCGGGAGACTCCCGCCCTCGAAGACGGTCATGGCCGAGAAGAAGGTCGCGACGCCCACGGGGGCAAAGAGCAGCTGGTCCATGGCGATACGCAGAAGGAGGGTGAAGCGGGCAAGGTAGCAGAACCAGGCCATTTGGATCGGCGTCATGAGGAAGCCGTAGAGGGCGAAGCGGGCAGTGCGAATCGGGGAATACGGAGGCGATGGTTCAGGGAAGCTCAGGGTGGTCGCAGGGTGCTTGGAGGGAGAAAAGGAGGAAGACGGGGGATCGTGGAGCTCGATGCCGGAGGGTGGCTCGAAGGGGGGCGGCTCGCCGCGGTTTCGGCGGACAGCGGAGAGGGTTTGCGCGGTAGTGTCGGCGAGGGCGGCGAGGGAGGTGTTGAGGAGGAGGGTAGTGGAGATGGGGTGTTTAGCGTGGTGGGTGTTGAAGAGGGTGATGGCACGGTGGACAATGCCCATGATGAGGAGGGTGATGAAGGCGAAGTGGAGGGGCTGGAGAAAACGTAGAGTTGAGGTTGTGTTAGTTTACGGCATGCTGTTAAGAGATGAATATAGAAGAGTATATATCGTGATGTTTTTTTTTCCTGGTGGGTTTTCGAGATAATTCGCTGGGATTCTGCAGAGGTGATTTATACGGAAGGACCCCGGTACGTGAACCGATATGTGGGGTCGGGTTTTGTGGTTAGGGTAGGTGCAGAATGTACTAGAGGTGCTCATTCACAATAGTCTTTCTTGGAAAGGAACTTACATAGACGTCGCAAATTTTGTACTCAAAAAATTGGGTTCGATAGTGTCGAAATGAATGTCGAAACATGATTATAAACGACAAGAAAAAGACAGGACAAGAAAACAAGGCACGATAATAAGAAAATTGCAATGTTTATTATTACTATCAAAAAAAAAAAGACAAAGAGAGCTGGTAAATAGACACGGAAAGGATGACGAAAGAAATGATTTTTTGCTGTTGTCACAATAGCCTTTTGCAAAATATCTATACACCTGGACCGCCTGCTGTGGCGAATGTGGCAATGACGTATGGAAGGTGCCCCGAACATAGCTAACCCTTGTCTCACATTGCCATCCTTCCTTGAGTAAACCCTAATCCTAGACAGACAAAAGCACCAGCAATAAACTGCAACTGTACATGATTACGATATCTTGAGAGCATCTTAGAGTATCTTGAGGTTGTTATTGCAGAATCACACATTGGTTAGACCTTTCTGGTTTCCTCGCTGACGCTCGAGGGTTACACTAAGATATAAACCCTAAGTCTAGTTCCAAGGCATCCAAACGAGCTGGTTTCATATTCGCTCGGATACTTTTTTTTTTTGCAGTGTTTGAGGTGAAGGCTTATGCGTGCATTTATTAGGTTTGGTTAATCGGTTGAGGAGAATGGGCAAGCTGGCAAGAAATCTGGAAAGTTTCCTTTGTTTCTTTTTAAAAGTATTTTTGTACTGATGAGATAAATCCATGTCATTGTTTATATCAAGGTAGCTTTAAGCTTCATATATACATTTGTTTCCGTTTTTGTTTTCTTAGTACTACGCTTTCCTCTTGCAGATATTGCCCACCACTAAACAAAGTAATTATTATCACTTAAACAAGTACCTTCCAACCTTGGTATACCTCACAAAAAACACGCACAATACACAATACATATAACAGCAACATGTCCCGCCTAACCTCGTGGCTCCGGGGCACCTCCCTCTCAATCTCCGCCTCAGACCCCTCCGCCCCGTCCGTCCCCCCCGCCCAACTCCTCGAGCAAGAAATGTCCGACATAACCTCCGCTTTCCTCGCTACTGAGCACATCATGAATGACGACCTCCCACTCGCCCATCGCCTACTCACGCCGCCGACTTCCTGCTACCATCACCTTTCGCTGTCCGTACTCACCTTTATGCAGGGGATCCTATCCTTTGAGAAGCCGCTATTGACGTCAGCAGCGCAGAGTCTGGCCGACTGTGAGGAGCGGGCGAACGCGGATATGAAGAAGATGGAGAGGGAGATCCCACCGGAGCTGTGCGGGATGTATCGGCCGGGGAGTGAGTATCGGCTGGTGGTGGCCGAGGCGCAGTTGATGGGGGCGGTAGTAGGCGTGTTGTTTGAGAGTGTATCGGAGATGGTGAAGGGGTTTCTCAAGTTGAGGAAGGCGTATTTTACTCTGGAGGAGCTGGCGCGGGAGGAGGCGGAGACGCTGGAGAAGGTGAAGGCGGAGAAGGCGCGGAAAGATGACAAGGTGGCGATGGCGGCGGCGGCGAAGGATGCTCCAGCCTCGGACATCATCACGACGACCATTGAGATTCCGGCACCAAAGGTAGTTCCACTCTCAAGCCCCTTGCACACGCCCTTCCCCACAACCCCTCTTTTTACGACTCCACGTGCCGTCTTCATCCACTCCGGCATCACTTTGTGCTTCGGCATTCTTCTCTTCCTATTTACTCTGATTCCACCATCCATCTCCCGGCTGCTATCAATCGTCGGATTCCACGGCGATCGCCCGCGGGGCATCAGTCTGCTGTGGGAGTCCACGCGCTTCTCGAATGTCCACGGGGCTGTTGCCGGGTTGGTTCTCTTAAACTACTACCATGGGCTCCTGGGTGTTTCTGATATTCTGCTCCGCGGCGCTGATGTCGCTGGTGAGGAGAACCAGGAAGCCGGCATTGGCTACCCGCGGGCCAAGTGCGAGAAGCTCCTCATCGAAATGAAGCAACGTTACCCCGACAGCGGTTTCTGGAAGCTCGAAGAAGCACGCCTCTGCTCCATCAAACGGGATCTCCCCGGTGCTCTCGCCGTCCTGCAAGGCGACGGTCCCGCGCCCAAGATGCAGCAAGTGTCGGCACTCCTTGCCTTTGAACTGTCCCTCGATTCCCTTTTCTCGCAGAATTGGGACCTGACGACTAAGTCCTTCCTCGCGGCCATGGAGTTAAATTCCTGGTCGCATGCCATGTACTATTATCTAGCCGGGGCCGCCCAGCTGGAGCTGTACCGGGATGCCGTAGCCGCCGGGGATGCCAAGGAAGCGGCGGCGCGCAAGAAGAAGGCGGCTGAGTACCTAGGGAAGGTCCATGAAGTTTCGGGGCGGAAGCGGTTCATGGCGAGGCAGTTGCCAGTGGAGGATTTTATGGGGAGGCGACTGGCGGTGTGGGAGGAGCGGGTACGCAAGATGATGGATGCGGGTGTGGAGGTGGACACGGTGGATGTGATTGGCGTGTCGCCGGCGATGGAGATGGCATTGGTAATGAACGGGATGCGGAGGATGGACAAGGGTTTGGTTCAGAAAGCTATGGGAGTCGTGGCGTTTGACCGGTTGACGGGGCCGGCGGAAGTAGTTAAGATTGTCAAGGGAGACCCTGATGAACAAGCTGTGCAGACAGTCTGCATGGCTTCTTACTATCGGACCCTTGGAGATACCGGAAAAGCCAAGGAGACACTAGCGCCGCTTCTTGCCAAAGATCGTACTTTCTTTAGGGGCGCCAACCGCCCCGATTACATTCTGCCCTTGGCCCACTACGAGCTGGCCGTCTGCCTTTACGATGAGGCTTGTCCGGAGGATGCCGACAACGGCTTTGTTGTACCAGACGGGATATCAAGGGATGAGTTCAAGAAAGTGAGACTGGCTGAGTGTAAGAAGGAGCTGGAGACGACGGCAGGATGGGAGGCGTTTGTGCTGGATGCCAATGTGGGGATGCGGGTGCAGATGGGGCTGGAGACGATGAAGTGGCTGGATAAGACTGGGAGAATATAGAGGGGAGAAGGGGGGTCTCAATTGTAGGCTACGATCTATTAGGAGATACAGGATATACACACACGATATAGGATCTACTATCACTAGGTTATATTTTCACTGGCCTCCGTCTCCGGCATCTGCCAGTTTCCCTGTCTTTTGTACGACATAAACCCTAGCATGAATAGCGACCATAACCCTATAGCACCCTGGTCCTTGCAAGCGCGCATCGCGTCACAAGAAGCAAGAGGCAATCAAAACCTTGGGAAAGAGCAAAGCATTTGCAGGGGGCATATTGGGAAAGAAAGCGAGAGAGGCTGTAGGCTCAATTGATGGATTGATTGATTTGATTGGTGGGGATTGGGGTCGGAGGGTAAAATGAGTATTTATTTGTTTGTAGATGTGGATCTAGTTGTGAATGGATTTGGATAGATGAGAGTTTAATGAGATGCGACACTTGGATCAAGATGATGGTGGTGGCATCTAGGAAACAGATCAAGTTTGAAGTTTTTTTTTCCTCTTTGTTTCTTACTTTTTTGCCTATCGTTAATATTTCTTTTTGTTTCGATATATGCAGCCGGGAAACTCCCTCTTGGACTGCCTTCCGTCTCTGGTCATCATTTCCTCCCAGCATTCCCTCCTCAACCAACTTGCTCCTTCCCGAGCAGAGAACAAGAAAATCCCTACCCTCCCCCCCTAAAATCGCTGTCTCACAAACAAACGACCAGCGTTCTTTTTTCTTTTCTTCATTGTTTTTTTGTTTCTTTGACACTTCAGCCTTTTAGCATAATTTTTCTAGACTTTTTGTTTTTTTATTAT
This sequence comes from Ambrosiella xylebori, assembly GCA_002778035.1. NCBI lineage: Eukaryota > Fungi > Ascomycota > Sordariomycetes > Microascales > Ceratocystidaceae > Ambrosiella > Ambrosiella xylebori. Next base: position 311,634 of record PCDO01000014.1, read on the forward strand.
TATTTCATTTTGCACATATTCATTGTTATTCAAATATTTTATTATTCCATTTCTGTACAGTATTTCTTTTCCATTATTAACTTTTGACATTCTTTTGCCCCTCGCTGCAAGTGGCTCTGTGCTACATTTACGCGCCCGCCGTCCGCGTACGCGCAGTCAACGACGACGACGACTACGAAAACTACATCACTGATTCCTGACACAACTACCGAATAGAGATCTCCGCGAACTATATGAATACATACACATACACATACACACATACTACAAAATGGATTTTCCAACTGTCCCCCCGATTCCTCCCCAGACTCACACCCACTCCCGTCACCGTTCCATCCACCGCAACATCCCCATTCACGTCCCCAGTACCTCCCGCGCCCCCTCCCGATCCCGCACGATGACCCCCACTCCCCGACTGCCCATGCCAACTCCCCAATTTGCTCCCCGCAGCGATTCACTAGCATATCGGCACGGCGGGGCCACAACAGCAGGCGAGACATGGCCACGCAAGAACTCGGCATTACTGGTTGCACCAGCGAGCCCCGATGTGTTGGACAGTCTAATTGATTCGTTTGCCGTGATTCAGAAGCCCGCAGAGCGGGAAGAACGTAATGCTCATAGTCTGGGAGGCCTGAGACCAGCCCCTCATCTGGCGACGGGGGGCATGCGGAGTGCGCCGTTATTAACCCCGCATGGCTTTAGAGAATTTGCCGGCGGCGGCAACGACAAGGATGGCAGGCATAGCTTACGCGAAAAGGGCAGCTTCGGCGTCGATTACGGCGCCTTTCGGCAACCGAGTAAGGAAGAGTTACGCGCGGCCTTTGCGAATCCACTATCCGATTTGTCGGCGGCTCCGCCTATTATCAAAACTTCTAAGCCGCCCAGTGGCTATTCATCATTAACAGCGCCCAAGAGCCTGGCTCACAAGGACTCCTCAGGCGGTCTAAAGGCCTTACTCCGGCCGAGCAGTCGGCCGAGTAGCCGTAGTTCCAATAACTCACGGGATGATCATTCCATCGGCGCAATCTCAATTGATCGGTCCGGTACGCCGGATCTACATAGATCGCGCTCTACAGATTCTTGGGGCCGCAAAGGAAGAGGAGGAAAAGGCCTGATGTACATGTCGTCCAAGGAGCGACTCCGGGAAGCTGACCGGGAACGTGAAAAAAAGAGGGCATCGTTAGGCGCGCAGAGTTCAGGCACATCGCCAGAATACCCCCATCATTCTGCGTCATCACCGATGCTGAGGTCATCGGGTCCGCTGGCTGAAATTGCCATTAGAGAGGAAGGCGGGTCTCCAACCGACGAAGGACGAGGTTTTCATTTGAGTTGGAGCCCAGGGGTCCCCGTGAGTCTTCCCGATATTGCAAGCCCGCGGCAAATCCCGACGCGGGAGAGTTCATTGAGGCGAACGCCAGGGCGGAGAAGTTCAACGCGGGGCAGTCGGCGGAGAGAATCAGAAGATGGTAGTAGAGATCGGGAGGGGCACAAAGAACGAGAAGGAGAACAGTCAAGGGATGAAATTCCCGAACATGTAGTGCCAGATAGGCGACATAGACGAGGCAAGAGTTCGCTAGATGCGGATATTCTGAGGAGGGGCACGCCTGAAGCATATAGTGGCCGTGAGTCGCCAGCCATTTCGAATGGACGAAGGACACCGTTACACAGACGGGTCTCAGATTCCTTCAGACCACAGGCTACGGTGGAGGAAGACATAATAACCACCAATCCCTTGTCTGACGACAGCGCCCCATTCCCAGCCGTTGCCCAGAATCGCCGCCGAGATGATTCATCGACAGATCGCCTGGGGAAACGGCGGTCCGGGCAGCGATATTCGTCCGATGTCGAGGGCCTTAAGCAAAAGCGGAGTTCGTCACGTCTCAAGAGACTGTCGGCCTCAGGTCTCTCTAGCTTCTCGAGTCCCAGAGTAGAGGATACCGGACAATCCAGTAAAGACGTCCGGGTAAAGGAAAAAGAAGAGAAAAAACGGGCGTCAGAGGCCGAACTTGAGCGGCCGGCTAGTGCGGATTCGATTGATGATGCGGTGGAGAGTTATCTGTGTTCGCCAAGACTTTCACAAAAGATCTGTCATCCACAGACAGGCCGGATTATTTCGTTTTCGGAAGTCGGCGATTCGGAGGGGAGTGCTGTTTTTTGTTGCGTCGGCATGGGTCTTACTCGGTATATCACGGCCTTTTATGATGAGCTAGCCTTGACGCTCAAGTTGCGGCTTATCACGCCAGATCGTCCCGGGGTTGGGGATTCGGAAGCGTACAATGACGGGACAACTACTCCGCTTAGTTGGCCGGACGACGTGTATGCCATTTGCCAGGCGTTGCGTATTTCGTCTTTTTCCATTCTGGCTCATTCGGCCGGCGCCATCTACGCGCTGGCGACGGCCCTGCGGATGCCGCAGCACATTCGGGGGCGCATCCATTTGCTGGCGCCCTGGATTCCACCGTCGCAGATGAATGTCTTTGGCACCAGCCAAGCGCTTCCCCCGACGAATGCAATTCCGACTGCACAGAGGATCCTCCGGGCGCTGCCGACGCCGTTTCTGAGTATTGCCAATTCAAGCTTCATGACAGCGACAAGCTCCAGTATTACAAGTTCGCTACCTAAGGGCCAAAAGAAGCGCGGGCGGAGAACAGCTGGGCGCGTTGCTGAAAAGGAACGAGAGATGAGTGGTCTCGGTGTGTCGGCGAACGGCATGGGTATGGGCGCGTCAAATGGGGAGGGATTGGCTGAGGAGGTGGAGGCGAACACCAAGGTTTTGACAGCGGCGTTTGATGCTATTGCGGATAAGGAACGACAGGCAATTTATGATGAGAGGTTGACGCATTCAATCTGGGAGCTGGCGACGACCGGGGCGAACCCGGCAGTTGACCTGCTCGTGTGTCTGGAACGGAGACATACTATTGGGTTCCGGTACGTTGATATTACGCGACCGGTGGTTATTCACCACGGCAGTCGGGATACGCGAGTTCCGGTGGACAATGTGCGATGGCTGGGCAAGACGATGCGGCGGTGTGAGGTTCGGGTGTTGGAAGGGGAGGGCCATGGGTTGATGGCGAGTGCGAGTGTGATGGGCGGGGTGCTGATGGAAATTGCCAAGGAATGGGATGATTGGATGAGGGCGACGGGTGAGAAGGAAAGGGAAAAAGAGCGGGGAAGGCGGTAAAGAGGTATAGAAAGAATGTATTAAATATGAAATCTGGTATATGGATTAATGATAATCACAAAGGCTTTTTTGGGTTATACTGAGACATTTACGTTTTCGTGATATTCGAATGAAAGGGCGGGTGTGTTTAGGGTTTTATGTGGTAGGGTTTGATATTGCTAGCCGTTTTAGGAAATTAGTACTCCAAATCTCGGGAATAGATTTCATGATGCCAACAGCGGCAAAAACACCTTAAGATATTGTGTTAACTTGCAAAATATACAACACATATTCTACACAGAGAGCTTTGAAATATAATGAGATTTGAAAAAGTCATAAAAAAACACCACCACCAGCACAAATCGAACCTCTAACACGGCTGTGTGGGGACCTCCACTCTTTGTTAATGGTTGCTAGGCGCTGATTGGTCAGACTGGGGGGATAATGGAAGTGACGAGATTGGAAACCACTAGGCTATGAGGAGAGAAAATTTTCCAATAAGAGAGGTAGTAGGTGGAATGGGAAGGGTTTATGAGGGGAAGAGTGGGGTTAGGGTTGGATGATGGCAGTGGTAGGGGTCCTTTTTTTTTGAGAGAGAGAGATGGGAATTTCTTTTTTTTTTTTCCTTCTTTTCATTGTGATAGTTTCCTAGAGGCGTCATATATTCTTTAAAAAGATTTTTTCTTATGTCTTTAAGATTCTTCTTGTCGATTTCTCTGCATTTCAGGTGACTTCAGCCTGCATATTGACGACAACTAAGAAACACCAGACGATATCTCCAATCTGACGTAAACAGACGGCACCGATAACGAGTACGATCGAGACAGAACGACGACGGCGCCGACAACGACGAAGCCACTGCGGATCTCAAAGTCGTAAAGACCACTAAGAAATCTAAACACCTCTTTATACGACGACTACGTATCACATTAACGACTAAAACAATGTCGTCAATACCACCGCCCATCCGCCGCCCCGGCTCCGGCCCCACATCAATTCGCCCCCGTGCCGCCCCCCGCCCCTCCCTCCTCCACGCTATCCGCACTCCCGCCCCCAAATCATCATCCTCATCATCTGCCATGCCACCGCCTCCATTTTCGTCCTCTTCCTCGCTCAAGCCCACGCGGACTTGCCCCAATAAGTCATGTCCGCGCCCCGACATCGCCGACGGCATCTGCCGGACCTGTGGGCGTGTCGTTGATGATTCGAACATTGTATCCGAGGTCACCTTTGGCGAGACGTCGTCGGGGGCTGCGATGGTGCAAGGTAGTTTCCTGTCGGCGGATCAAGGTGGGATTCGCAGTCTGGGTGCGAATTTCCGCCGGGTTGGCGGCGGTGGCAGCGGCGGCGGAGAGGATCGGGAGAAGAGTGTGCGGGAGGCCAAGATGTATATTCAGGGTTTTGCTGAGCAGTTGAATTTGGCGGAGAGTTTGGTGAACACGGCGGTGCAGGCGTTCAAGTTGGCGTCGAATGCCAATTTCATCCAGGGGCGCAGTCTGCCGGGGGTGGCGGCGGTGTGTCTGTATGTGGCGTGCCGGAATGAGCGGCCGTGCAAAATTATGCTGTTGGATTTGGCCGACTTGGTACAGATTAACGTGTTTAAACTGGGGCGGACGTTCAAGGCGTTCAACAAGGCGATTCCCATCTGCAACGATGGCCTAGAGCCGGTATATCCTGAGGATCTCATCTACCGGTTTGCCAGCAAACTAGAGTTTGCGGGCCAGACGGCCAAGGTGGCAGAGGATGCGGTGCGGTTGGTGAAGCGGATGTCGCGGGACTGGATGGTGATGGGGCGGCGGCCGTCAGGGATCTGCGGGGCGTGCCTGTTGATGGCGGCGCGGATGAATAATTTCCGGCGGACGGTGCGCGAGGTAGTATATATTGTCAAGGTGACGAATCATACGATTCAGAATCGGTTGGAGGAGTTTAAGGTGACGGAGAGTAGTGCGATGACGGTGGAAGATTTCCTGTCGCAGGATTTGCTGGAGAGTAGTCATGATCCGCCGAGTTTTTACCGGAAGAGTGCCGAATATCAGGCGAGGATGCGGCGGAAGAGGAAGCGGGGGTGTAATGATGATGATGATGATTATGAAGGAGAGGAAGAGGAAGAGACGGAGGGTGAGGTTCCGGTGGATCCGATTTTGGGAGGAGCGAGTTCTACAGGGATTGCTCTGGATGCGGCTCCGGCTACAGCTACGACTACGACCGAGACAGACAAACACATCAATAAGGCACTGAGAATAGGCGATAAAGAAGCCAATCTTGCCCTTGAAGACCCCGAGTCGGAGGCCGCTCTCTCCACCCTCGCCCGCTCCTTTGGCGCCACTGTCGAAGCCGAAGCCGAAGCCGAAGCCGACAATGACGACAATGACGCCTCCTCTGACGCCAAAGGCAAACGCAAGCAAATGCCGGTAGATCCCGAATGGGAAGCGGACGAAAATGAGTTAGAAGCGCAAATCTCGGAAATTTTCAACGACCCGCACACCCAAGAACATGCCACCGCCTTCACGACGGCGCAAAAAGTTGCTACCGAGCGCTCCAAAGAAGCGCTCGCGCGCGAGCCGACCAAAAAGGTCTCGATGGCCGCCGAGGTCGGTGAGGACGAATTCGCCAATGACCCGGAAGTGCTCAACTGTCTGCTAAGTGAAGAGGAAGCGCGCATCAAAGAGGTAGTGTGGAGTAATGAGAACAAGGATTGGCTGAGGGCGCAGCAGGAGAAGGTGTTCCGGATGAAGTTGGCAGCGGAGAGGCCAAGGCAGACAAGGAGGCGGAAAAAGAGACCGCGGATGGGCGAGGGACAGAGTGAGCCAGCGGGGAGCGCGGTGGAGGCGGCAGTGAGCGTGATGAAGGAGAGGGGGATTAGTAAGAGGATTAACTATGAGGCGATTCGGAGTTTGTTTGAGGTAGAAGGGGAAGGGGGGGATGAGGGGGAGAATGAAGAGGCAGGAGAGGAAGAAGTACAGGAGGAGGAAGAAGAGGAGGAGTATGAGCAGATGGGGAGTCCGGAGGGGTTTGATGAGGAGGAGCTGGATGAAGGAGAGGAAGAAGAAGAGCCGGAAGATTACGGGTTTGAGGACTAGGTTTAGGCTGGGGACAAAAGGCATTATAAGCATTTATTTCTTTTTTAGCATAACACAATGCAAAATCAATGTTTCGTCTTCTTTTATCTCTTCGCTTTATGCACTTGTTGTAGGGTTATTTGCACGAGAAACCCTAACATTGTTCCTGACTAAGCAAGGGGTCCTATCGGATAATCAACCCACCGTCACCGCCGCCCATGTGCGGGCAATGTTGTATGTGTGTGTGCATCCATTTATTTGACATGACATCTATCATGTTGGAGCTTGGGCTGTGCTTTATGTCTGTGCAGTGAGGGGAAGAAGAAGAAAACAAAAAGTTGATTACAAAGAATAGATGTACGGGAGTAGCGGGGTATATGTATGTACTAGAGAAGTAGATAGTGGAGAGGATGGACGGGCGCGCGCGCGAGAGGTCGGCTGGCCGCGCGGATGATGGGAAACGGGGGAGAGATGGACTGAAGCGAGGTGGTGTGCATGTGTGAGTTGGAACTATGTTTTTTTTTTTTTTTTTTTTTTTTGTTTTGGGTCACAGGTTGAGATTGGCTTAGGGGTTTGTCTGTTTCCATGACAGATAATCACATGTTCGCAGATGTGTCATATACCTAAATACCGTGCCACGGTGGATATTAAAATATCTAATAAGTAACAATTGCCGCGTGGTATTTACATAGATCAGTCGAGAAGACTTTAAGTCAGGCGGCTATTGCCGAGGGTTTGATGACTGCCAAGACAGCCGCGTATTGCAAATGGTGGAAATGGTGGGCAAACAGGTTCCCAAGGCACGCAAACATGCACGCAAACAAACAAATACATGTACACACATATTTTCTCTTTCGAGTTTCTTATATGGCAGAGATCCAGCCTGTGTCATTGACGTTGGTAAAGGGGATCAATGCTGGAGGGGGAGGCTAGATCTGGAGAACAATTATGTGTGTGTGTTCCGTGGTATCCGGGGTTTGCGGTGTCTGTAATCAAACATTGGAATTCTGCAACAATACAACGTGATTTCGCCATTGAAGCCGTAGGAACAACCATTAGAGTCCCTTTTAGAAACGAGAATCAAATATAAATAAAAAATATATATACATAAACATATATCTATACTATAGATCTCTTGAAAAAAAAAATTGCGTTATTAAATAATGTTCAATGCGACTTACACTCCACTTTCCCCATAGGGAAGCTGTGTATGTAATTACCATTTTGCGCGCGCGCGGAAGAACCATGAGGAAGAAACCAGGGGGAGTATCCCCCCCCAAAAAAAAACAAGGGGAAGGAATGGCCAAGAATGGAAAGAATCTACGGATCTTCGGCGGCCGGGACAGCAGCACTAACAACAACAAACAACAATAAACAAACACTAGCGCAAAGACAGACACACAAGAAAAGAGGGATAAGCGCTATAGGCGCAGGGGGAGACAGTGAGATGTAGACAGTATCTATTATCAGATGCAAGCTCGACTGAATTTGTATATAAAAGAGCAAGATCTGCCTCGGGGAAGATCATCTTGGAGAATCTCTTCTTCAGTCACCTACCGACTATCACCCTCGTTCTTTCTTTCTTTCTTTCTTTCTTTCTTTCTCTCACTCTTACGGTCGTTTTCGCCTGTATACAACACATATACTCATTTTTTTTTATTTTTTTACTAAAGTACAACAATCACTCAGACTCTGTTCACCATGAAATCCCAATTCCCCTTCACCACCCTCCTCATCCTCGCCACTCGCAAGGCCTCCGCCTATGACAATATCTTCGACTTCACCCCTTCCACTGCCATCACCGAAGAATCCGCTTCCCTTGACTCCCTTTACCAAGCTGCCCTCTCCTCCTCCTCCTCCACCACTATCACCCTCTGGCACGGCGGCGATGAGCCCACCTCCTCTGACGCCCTGAAGCAGTCTTTCGAGCAGAGATTCCCTGGCCTCACCCTTAATGTCACCGTCGACCTTTCCAAGTACCACGACGTCAACATTGACCGGCAGCTGGCAACCAACTCGCTGTTCGTTGACGTCGCCTGCTTGCAGACGCTCAATGACTATCCGCGGTGGAAGGAGGAGAATGCCCTGCTCAATTACAAGCCGGCCGGGTGGGGCCAGGTAGATCCGGCGTTCAAGGATATCGATGGGGCGTACTATGGCTATATTGTGATTAACTGGGCACTGCTAAGCAATACAAACAAGACGAGCAATGCGCCGACGGACTATGCGGATTTCCTGAAAGAGGAGTTCAAGAACAAGATTGTCCTGACGTATCCGAACGATGACGATGCGGTGTTATATCAGTTTGACCTCATGTAAGTTTTTTCTCTTCCTCTCTTCGCTCGAGATGGGGGGGGGGGGGGGGGGGGGGGGTCTTGTGATTTTTGTGTGTATTCGGGTTGTAGAACCCTAAACTGACTTGTGCATCCCAGCCTCAAACACTACGGCCTCGCGTGGTTCGAATCCCTCCTCACTCAAAACCCCAAATGGGTCCGCGGTACCGCCACCCCCAAAACCCTTCTCTCCCAACCCAATACCACCTACGCCACCACATTCACTTCGTCCACCGGCCACGCCGACTCCGCCCCCGTCACTCACCACCTCCCCACCAACGGCACCTTCACCACCTGGCCGCAAACTTGCGCCATCTTCAAAGACGCCCCCAACACCCCCGGCGCCAAGCTGCTTGTCAACTACCTGTTGAGCACTGAGTTCCAGGAGAATAGCGGATTGTGGAGTGTGCGGGAGGACGTTGAGAGTGGGGGGGTCGATGGGTCACTGCGGAATGCGACGAGGACGAATGCAGCTGAGTTTGCGCGGTGGATGGCGGATCGGGCGCGGGTGGAGCGGTTGCGGTTCTTCTTTGAGAGTCGGTTGGGCACGGCGCAGGGAGAGAGTCCTCTGACGGATGGAATTTAGGCTGTTGAAGAGTTTGAAGAGTTGATAGTTTTTTGATGGTATCGTTGATGTATTGTTACACGTAATTGTATACTCCTTCCTTAATATATCACATGTGACTTGGCCCCACTTTTTCTATCTATAACATGGATGGATGGCACTTGACTTTAGACTAGGTTTTTTGCAGAAAAAAAAGAAACACTCATCCAGATGAGCGTCTGTTGATATGAGTTTGTGTATTTATTTGTTTTCTAGGTAAATGGCATATAGATGGAAGATGAAACGGCATAAAAATGGTATATCCTCGAGACAAAAGAAAGAAAGAGTGGTTTTCCCCTAGTTTCTGGTTCATCAATCGTTATCATGACGGTGAGAAGTTATTTTTTTTTTTCTGTCAGAGTGTGTGTGTGTGTGTGTGTGTGGAAAGGAGCAAAGCGATGAAAGCAGAAACAAACAACAGCAAAAAATACAAACAAAATCATTTGCTTTTTTTTTGTGTTTTTCTATTTAGTAATCGCCAGCGAGAAACAGAGACAAAATGTGTGTGTGCTTATGTAATCACACTCAAAAAAAAAGAAACTTCCCCTAAAAAAAAAGAGCGAAGTGAGGAAATAAAATTAGGTCGATGATGACGCCTCAATCACATCATCCAAATGGTTACACAACGCCACAAACAAGTCAAAAAACAACTTGCTTCCCCCCTTCTCCATCTCCCCCTGCATCGTCCCACTCCGCTTAAACGTCCGCCGGCACCGGATGATCAATGCCAGATAATGCGCCCGCAGCCGCGAGTCGTCGTCTGGCGTGTTCGCATACGCATATTGTGCCGACCGCAGGATTGTCCCGACGTCGATTCCCGACTGGAGGCCCTGCTTGCGGAGAGCCAGCGTGCAGAGGGCCGGGAGGAAGTAGGTTGTCGCCGCGCAGTAGATGGCCGTGTCACGGAGGATTGGGGAACCGATGGACGGGAGGTTGACCGTGGCTTCGACGTTACTGGAAGAATTTACGGAGAGGTTCGGGCTGGCCTTGGGTGACGACCGGGCATCCGGTGGCGGCGACCCGGGGGATCCCGGGAGGCTGACAGGTGATGCATACGGGTTTGCCAAGGCCCCATCGGCGCCCTCAAGGGCATATTCGCCCGTCTTCTCATCATGGATCAACCGTGGGTAATATTCCTTTTTATACAAAAACTCCAGCACTACCGAGAACACCGCGGGCTCTTCATCCGGCAGGGCAATCCGCTTGTTGTTGGCGATGATGGGCCCCGGAGTGCTCCGGAGGACGGCTGCGAAATAAGGAGACTGCGTGAGGACGTCTTCGTGTGCGGCAAACAGGCGGCCTTCGGGACCAACAGTGATGGTGACAACGGGGGAGGCCGAAGTGGTCATTTGGATTTTGCCCGAAATGGAGCGGCCACGGTGGACAGTGGTGGTAGCACCGGTGGCTGAGGTTACCTCGCGGAGGCGGCTGGGGGTGCTGTGGGAGGTGGAGCGGGAGTGGCCGTGGCCGTGGCCGTGGCCGTGGCCATGACGGGGCAGCGAGGCATCCCGGCGATGGTCACGGCGGTGGTCACGGTGGACCGTGTGATGGGCCGGAGGATGAGGATTAGAATGAGGAGAAGAAGAAACGGGGGTTGGAGCGACAGGTTTCGGCTTCAAGGGTTTGAGTTTCTTTTCGATGCGGTGGGGAGACGGTGACGGTGACGGTGACCGGAATGGCGACCGGAACATGTTTAAGAGCCAGGGGAGCTTTCGGGACCGGGGACGGGGGTTTTCCGGCAGAGACACAGAGGCAGGGGTAGTTGGAGGAGGCGGAAAGGAGGGGAGAGGGTGAGGGTTGGGGATTGTGGGGGGAATTTTGAAAGTGGGGGGCGGTGCCTTCCGGAATCAGTTAAGATCCAGAAGACGGAAGGAGGGGGGAAAAAAAAGAGGGAAAAAAAAAGGAAAGAACAGGTCCGTGGTTGGTGGGGTTAGTTTTTTGTTTGTGTTTATGTTTACTGACAAGAGAGAGATACGAGTTCGAAGAAGAAAAACAAATAATTCAAGTAAATATTTGCTTCTCAAATGGTTCGTCACTTGTCAAACGTCAACAAAAGCACAGAAACTGAACAAAAAAAAAATAAACCTTGCCAACGGGATACCTTGGCGACCTGTCACTAGAAAGAGAAAGAAGGAGAAGAAAAAAAGGGCGTAAAGAAGAAAAAAAGAAAAAAAGAAGAAAACTCAAAATGAGCGGCAATCGTGCCTTTTGTTTACTTTAAGTAAAATGAAGGAATCACACAATGGAGACGTGATACTGCAGGTGTGGCGGCATGCAAAGGCAGGGTCGATAGAGTCGCTCGTCTAATTGGCCGGCCGAGGGTTGCAATTGGACTGGCGGATTTCCGGCTATATATAGAGATAATGTAATGTGAGTAGGTTGCTCTCTAATGACTGAACAAGACAAAGGAGAGACTCAGGGCCAGCGGCGCTTGGAGGACAAATGTTATTAGGGTTGGGGTCCCAACGTAACCGCTATAATGTAGGCGGCCGGTAGTTTGCAGAAGTAGATTATTCAACACTTCGCAAGAGAAAAAGAAGATAAAATACGACTATATGGCCTAGAGTAAAGATAAAAAAAAAAAAGTGGTCACAAAGGAAGGGAAACCGCCAGTAGAGTCAATAGAGTTAATGAGAAAGAAACGAGGAGCACTGAGCAAGTTAATACGCAGTACCGTACCAAGCCAGATAACTGAATACCTAGCACGAACAAAGCTTGTTTGTCTAGCCAGAAGATATTCTTTTTTGTTTTTGTCTAAGGAATGAAAAGCTGTTGTCTTTATACTATGGACCGGACCTATGTTCCCCCGCTTGGTCCCGCGACCTCGCTCGTGATTCTTCTGGTGTTGATGCCCAATGGAACAAGTATCTATCTTCAAATTATTGCTAATCGCACGATAGACACCAGATACACCGCATGGCATCGAGTCACAGAATACAGATGAAAAGACCGATATCAAAGAGCGGGGTGGGATTGAGATGTAGGATGGGGCTTCGCCTTATTTTGGATCAGAGTTTATGGAGGGGAAAGAAAAGAACTTCAGTGATGTGTTCCGGAAGGAGTTCCTGAGGGGTGGGGTTCGCTTAGAGTCAGGAACTTGGGGTTGAGACAAATTGAAAGCTTAATAGGGCGGGAGGTGTATAGTGACATATGTTAGGGTTATGACAAACCCACTTATACCAGCTACACTCAACACACAACATCCCACACCCACCTTTCCTTCTTAGTTTCACTTTGCCAATTTCGACAGGGTTCTCTGTATCTACCCTCCCTGATGACTCCTAACAATCAAATAACATCACTCTCTCTAAAAATAACAACCCCTTCAACCCCTCCCTCAACCCCCATTCCCACCCACCGAGAACAAGGCGAAATTGACTCACTGAACCTGACCTCCTCCTTCCCCTCCCCTCTCCTCCCCTCCTCTCTCCATGAAAGTTCCCTGGCCCGCCTGGCGCTTCCGCCCTGATTATTTTCTAGAGGCTGTGGACAAGGAGGGCTGCCCTGTGATGTGATGGTCCGACGATAAGTTCAGCTTGTGGAGCTGTTGATATCCATACTCTCGCTTACATACAAGACCCTAACCAAACATCACTAGGGTTATATAACCGCCCCTGCCGCGACTGCCGCTATCTTATCGTGCTTGCGCAAGCTGGCCTTTGACATGTATGGATCGCGATTAATGTCGCTTTTATCAGGCTTTTGCGATTACAACACCCAAACACTACCACCACCAGGCGAGGGCCGACAACTTTCAGAATCTCTGTTTTCGCAACAACTCAACCTGACAAGCAACAAAATCGCCCGCAATGTTCCGCAAAACCATTAATCAAATCCTCACCTTTTCTTTCATCCTGACCTCCGCCTTCATGGTAAGTTTCTTGCCTTTTCCTACTTTATCCTCTCATAACTAACAATCTCTCTCTCCCCTCGCCACAGATGTGGAAAACCCTCTCCGTCCTCTCCGACTCCTCCTCCCCCATCGTCGTCGTCCTCTCCGGCTCCATGGAGCCCGCCTTCCAACGCGGCGACCTCCTCTTCCTCTGGAACCGGAATCTCCTTTCAGAAACCTCGGTCGGCGACATCGTCGTCTACAACGTCGCTGACAAAAACATCCCCATCGTCCACCGGGTCGTCCGCAAGTTCGGTGAGGGGCCATCCGCGAAGCTGCTGACCAAGGGGGATAACAATGCGGGCGATGACACAGACTTGTATGCGGTGGGGCAGGAGTATTTGATAAGGAGGGATATCATCGGGAGCGTGTGGGGGTATGTACCGTTTGTAGGGTATGTGACGATTTTGCTAAGTGAGTATCCGTGGTTGAAGAGTGTGGCGTTAGGGGGGATGGGGCTGTTAGCGGTGTTGCAGCAGGAGTGAGTAAGGAACTCTGTTGGAGGTATAGTTATTATTACAAAAGATTGTAGATGAAATAAAACAACATGTCTGTATATGTCAGAAAAAAAACAAATGGTATCTTGAAAGAAACAAAACAGACTAAAACAAACCAAAAAGTAAATGAACCCAGATCCAACACCCCCTACCGCCTCGGACTCAAACTCCGCTCAAAACCCTCCGCCCTCACCGGCGACGCTCCTCCCCGCCCAATACTCCCAAACCCACTAAACACTCCGCTCCCACGCCCATAGCTGCCCCCGCTTTCCCTTAACTTCTGCCCCCCTTCCACCCCAACCCGCAGCCGCTCCAGTCTCTTCCCCAGTGTACCCACACCCATAGCCTGCGCCGCCGCAAAGTCCTCCCGTTCCTGAAGCGGGACCCTCTTGGTCGGAGACCGCGCTGCCAACTCGGATCGCAACACCTCATTCTCCCTCCGCAACCGCGCATTCTCCTCCTCTAACGACTCCAGCAGCTGGTTCTCCTTATCCTCCTGGTCCTGCAGATTCTCCAGGTCCAGCCCCTTCTCCAGCACTGAGATCTTCCGGTCCACATACTCCTCTCCCCATTCCACCTCCGCGGCCAGATTCGCCTTCCACCGCGCCGCCTCCAGCTCAAACCGCTCGTCAAATTCCGCCATCACCTCCTCGCGCACAATCGCCTCCTGTTCCACCATCTTATCCTCCATCGCCTCCACCATCATTTCCGCCGCCTCCCGCGCCGAAATCTCCGCTACCAACTCCGTCCGGAGATTCTCCACCTCCTCCGCTAACCGTGCAATCTCCAACGCCGCCAGTTCCATCGTCCCCCGCTCCCCCATGTGTTGCCCTGTCCCCTGATAGGCAACATGCTGTCCACCGACCAAATGCGGGCTCCGCGGACTAGCCATCGGGCTGCCGCTTCCTCCTTTCCACCCACCGCTCGCCTTCGTCACCACCACCCGACGATTCGCCGGCACCGGCGGCGGCAGCATACTCTTGCTGTTTGGACTGATAGACCGTGTTGACGCCGTCGAAGATACAGACCCGGACGAAAACAAAGACGGGATGCGCGGCACCGCGACTTCCCGGGCCAGCGCTGAGTACCGGAGGATCTGCGAAGTTGCGTTAAAGTCCCCAAGCGGATCGGCCGTGACGAGCATTACGCCCTTTTGCGGGGCGCGAGGAGCAGTTGAGAGGAGAGTAAACGACGGGGTAGCTGACGGGAACGAGTTGGAAAACAGTAGCTCTGTGAGCTTGCACTGGCGGAACGGAGCGATATTCGGCTGTAAATCGCAAGTAGACAAAGTCCTAGTTAGCTTGTGGATCGTATGACTCATCAACCAAACAAACAACTTCTTCTCAGAAAAAAGAAAGATAATTGATCAACAAAAACCAAAATCACCCTTCCACATACCCTCCCCCCCCCCCAAAAAAAAAACAAGGACGAAGGCCCCCCGATTATATACCCTTTGCCTCAGTCACAAACCCTATACAAACCCTAACCACAACTCTGGTTCCAGAGCCTGCCATGATCTCGCTTGCCCTGAACAAAGCCCGGGGATCCCGGCAGGGATCCCGGAACAGCGGAGGCAATCCTGGAATTTGTATATACGGCGACATGTATGGTTAGGAGGTGGCGAAAGTAGGGGGGAAATGGTTATTGGTTCTAGGCTGTAGTGGGGATTGGTGGTGGCCACGAGGCTTTGAATGGACAAGACCAAAAGGCCTGGTTGTAATGTTGATCTTTCTCTCTTTTTTTTTTATATATATTGTCAGTCATCACTTCGCTTTCACTTCACGTACCTTGTTACTTGTCTGCATCTGCAAGCACTGCCCCAAATACATCAAACTCTCATTAATCTTCCCTGCCTCCGCCAACGCCACCCCCGCCGTCTTGGCTTCCCGCGCCCTCTCACTCCCCGCCAAATCCACCACTGTCAATGTATTCCCCTCCCACCTCTGCCCACTCCGCCCTACATGCCCCCGCAATACCTCTACCATGAAAAACCCATGGCTCCGACTGCTCACCAAGTTGCTGCCCGTTCCGGCCACTCGACGTTCGTGCAGGCCCGCCTCAAGCACTAGCAGGGCGTCTGAGAGTGACGTACACACGACCTTTTTCAGCCCAGCAACCACTTTGCGGTCGGGTGAGGCCTCCGTGGACTTGAAGAGAAGAGGACGGCGCCGGGGTTCGCGGCCGGCGCGGGCTTTCGGGGGCGCTGTGAGGAGGTCGAAGATACGGTCGTTGTACACTTCATACATGGACAGGAGCACGACGTAGGTAGCCTTAGGATCGACAATAGGCGTGACGAGGTCGTTGAGATCGGGTTTCGTCGGGAGGTTGGACGGTCGGGGCCAGTTTCTGCGCGAGGGACCAGCCGATTCGCCCTGTGGATATTGTTTAGTATTCTCCTTCTGACACAACGAGTTTTGGCACAAAATGCGAATAATTGTCTGGTCGCCGCTGACTCCTTGGTCTTGTCGGCGACTGCTTCATCATCGAGCTCTTGGTCGGACTCGTTGCCCTCCTGGATCCCCCAAACTAAGCGAGATCTCGGGCTGTACATTCCGGTTCTTCTTCTCACGGGCCCGTTTTCTCGGGGTAGGAACTGCATACAAACACAGGCGTCGCCGACCGGGATGCCGACTGCCGCGGGGTTCCCGGCTCGGTATATACCGAGTCAATAAAGGTCTGTGCCGAGACAACGGTGGCCTCGGAGACATCAGCGGCTTGGATGTCGAATTCAAGCGCGGGCTCTGATTGGAGATTGGCGATGACGGGGCCGAGCATGCGAAAGAGGGCATCGAGTGATATTTGCGTGATGCCGCGTTGTGACTTGGAGCCGAGGATCGTGTGAGACTTGTTCAGAGTCGGAGTCTGTTAGTAGATCCGTGCTTGCTTATTTGTGTTCAGTCGATTGATTCTCGGTGCCACCAACTTACCTTGCCGGAGCCAGTCACGCCGAGCGTAGCAACTAGTGCATCCGTCCCGCCGTCCTCCCCTAATCCCAAGACCCCCTCAATCAACCCCCGCACGCCCGTCTCCTCCCAAATCTCCATCTGCGTACTCCGCTCCTCAAAGACCCGTGTGAAGCCAAACTTCTCAATGGCCCGCCGCCGATCGGCTGGCGGGTCCAGGGTAATATGAGTCGGCGGTTCATCGTGGCCCTCGGGTTCTTCTACGGTTAAGAACCTCGAGGTGCCGCTAATGCCCGGGGCTGGCGGGCGGAGGCGGAGGTAGACCTGGAAGAGGGCATTCGGCTTTTCGGCCGGGGCGCCGAACATGATGTTCATCGTTAGAGTGGATTTCAGTGGTAGTTTCTGTATGTATGTAGGGTCTTGGATTATATCGTTGAAATGTAAATAAATAATTGAATAGTGGGAGGGGGGGTTATGTCACGAAGATAATCAACGCGCGACCAAATCGAGATGGAATGGAACAACAAGGCTTGCTGCAGAAGCGAAGAAACTAAAAAAAAAAAAGAATGGCAATTGTATCTGTATGTAGCAGTCACAATGGAGAAAAAAAAGCAAGGGAACTACAAAAATAAAGAGAAGATGACAATGATTAATTTCCATTCCAGAAAGACAAAAGATTTCTGTGTAAATATGTATATATGCATGTCATATAACCACTTGGTCGCAACTTGAAACTAGGGGTCCTTCAGCCGCCAGAGTCACAGACAAGGGATGACGATATGTCTCCTGTAGGTATTTCTCTAGAGGTTGCTGTTTACTTGCATCTGATTGACCCCAGAAACTTTAAAGTGGAGATATTACGTTGCTGGGTAACTATCAATGCGCATTGTCTAGACCCTAAATAACCCTATACAGGAAATACCATTTTATCGAATTACATATATTTGCAGGATAACAACAACGTGGTGATGCATGATGCAGTATGCCGAAAGAGCGGTCTAAACCTTTTACCAAGTAACTCCCATAAAAGTCTATCAGACTATGCGATGTAGCTTGTAAAAGAAAATTGGCGATTTACTTGTCGCCGGAAGGTTGTCGTTACATGAATGTCATTCAACTGCCGGGCCAGTACCAAGGGATGAGCTGACTAAGCAGTGGATCGACATACGACAACCCCCACCATCGACGGTCAAGGCAAAAACAAGGGCAAAGTCAAACATGTGGGAGATGTCATACAGATGGACGGATGGCCTTCTGTGGGGTACATACAGTATAAACTATCTGAACTTGTGGAATTTTGATTTGTGTGATGGACACGAAGGCAGCTGCTGGCTGCTATGTCATGTATTAAGATACGGATCATTTGAACGAGATAGCAAGTAGTGAATCGACAAGTAGATGTGTGGGTGAAAAACATGTAATTAGGTACATGTGCATATGCACAGTCAGGGGCCGACCAACAGTCGAGAATGGGATTGAAGAGGATTGGAGAGGATTGGAGACAGCTAAGAATTTACCGTTGATCCTGCTGTTTTTTTTTCACGATAATTATGGATGATGATGATGATGATGCCAAGGCAAAAAGCGGTCAGGGTAAAAGTTTTTTTCTCTATTCCTTTTAGGAAAGAATGATGCTGGAATTGGCTTAGTCTCGGTAGACAACACGTGATCATGGCAACAAAAGATACAAAGAATTTCCCACGACACACAAGACGGCACTAGAGTATAGAGTACATATGACTAGTTTTGCTCATTATGATAAACTATAAGTTCCGTTTTCAATAAATCTAACAGCCAGCGGCGTCAAGCTACAGAATTGCTACAGAATCCGCATCAAACCTCGACTTCCACACCAGACCCAGACTACTTTTAAATCATTCTCTAACGATTAACATCTTTTGATCTAAAACCTAGACGGTCCCACTTAAAAGTTTGTGCTGGGTGCTCTAGACCAATCAAGCTCATGCAGCCGGAGAGCAGGATGATGGAGGGATGGCCAATTGAAGGGATAAAGCATGCAATGTAACTAAGCGACTGATCATCAAGTTGGCAATTGCAATGTGGGCGATACCATCTTGAACATCACAAACTGCCTCATATGGCCACTTTTCTGTACTTTACAGCAAAAAAAAAACTCTTCACATCTCGTAGTCCTTTCCAAGAACCTTAAGAACTCGCCCCTCTGTCCTCCCATTAAAACATTTTGCCTTTACACCTTCGCAATCTGCAAGTCCGGGGTCCACACATCACCAGTTCCCCACTTAAAAAAAAACTCAATTTGAAGCATCAACGTACGAAACTTTTTTACTCTTCCTTCCTAGAAAAAAAAAAGTGCCACCAAACACAAACCCTGTCATCCGTCTTACCACCCTTGCATCATTGATAATTTTTTTTCCCACTAGGACGGCGTCGTCCTGTCAAGAAGAAGAGTCTGAATTCTCCGCAGTGCATCTTGCAATTTGCTGAACTTAATTCTAAAATACCTTTTACAAAAAATAAATCAGCAACTATTCGGTTGATTTGATGACTTCCGAGCTACGATATACAACAAACGATTGATTTGTACTGTACTCTGTACTGGAACGTACACATCTGGTAGTATGTTCCCCTTTAGCGAGTGAAAGATGCGGCGGTGGTTGGTGGTTTAACGATTCGCTGTGATGGCCGGCCGAGCCATCGAGGTCTGGAAGCAACTTATCCGGGAACCAAGAGCTGAGAATGTCTCGGAAGACGCAGCTTTACTTAGCGGGAGACAAGAACTTCAAACAACGCAGCATGCGGGGTCGAGGCCGAGGTTCTAAGACAGGCACTGCATTGTAACTCCGGCGTGGATTACTAGCACTTCATCGTAATTCACCTGTTCTAACTTCAGTCTGAAGTCATTATACTTCAACCCCTAGATCAAATATCGACAGCATCTTCTACCAATCAACTATATCTACAACTTGGCTACCGCCGTCTTTGGCCTCAAAACGACTTACTGCTCTCATCTTCAGTTCGCCGGAACCTGATATTAAACTCTTACTACTAAGATTTTGATCGTCACAATACCTCTTCTATTTGTTGTTAAGCAAATACTACTTGAGCTTTTGCAGAACCTTTTTTTTTTCTGCCGGCCCCACTTCTTACAAACATACACATCAGGTAAACTCAGTCATAAGTTTTCAACACCAACCTGTTACTACCAAACCCCGCTTCAGCGCCGATTCTCGAGGCCGATCATCCAGGCTCTCTTGACTTTTCTCCATTCAGACACAAACACAAACACATTCTTTACCACACAACACTTCAACACACAACAGAACAACAACGACAGTAACAAGTACCCCCACATTGAACACCCGCCCCAATGAAAATAATTAACGGTCCTAAAAAGACCACTCCTTTAGCCAGTCCCCAAAAGACCATTGCCCCTCGAAAAGCCCCCATAACCTCGACCAAGACCATTACTGCCCGCAAACATGTTGCAAGCAAGTCTACCGCGCGGAAAAGCGCCGTCAAGTCCTTTGGGAACTCTCTAGGCTCCTACGCCCGCAAGCACATCTCGTCCAAAAACTTTGCCTCGGCGACCAAAACGCCGCCGCGGAAAACAATCTCCCAAAAGGATATAGCCAGAAAAGCAACGCCGTCTAGGAGTGGCAAGGGCATTGCAAGGAAGACGGGTAAAAGTCCCATTAAAGGAGGAAAGGGGAGGAAGAGACGAGTGAGCCTCGAGCCGGTTTCCGACCTCAGTAGTGATGAGGGCGGTTACTCGGCTCTCGAGGATATCACAGACCTGTCAGATGACGATGACAGTGAGCTTGAGCATGAGGAGGAGGAGCATCTGACTGGGATTGATGGTGGCTCGTATTTCTCAACTGAGGATGATAATGATCACGAGGATAATGAGGAAGGCGAAGACATGGATGAGAATGAGAATGACCTTGCCCTCATCACGGAATTAGACGAGGAGTTTGACGTGATGGAGGCTACCGAAGAACAACAACAACAACAACAAAAAGTAGCCCTTGAAGACGAAGAAGATGACGATGACGACGAGGAAGAAGAGGAGGAGGATTCCGACTCTGACATGGACTCTGACACCACTCTCCCTGCTTTTATCGAAAAGGACGATAATTCTGTGGACGGTGATGTCGAGGATGACGATGACAAGTTGAGCAGCTGGAACGGCGTTTCCGAGGATGGAGAGGAGACTGCTGTTGCCGATGTTGTCATGGGTGCTGCTGCTGACGTACAAGCGGCCGATGAGGAGCCTGAGTTGCCTACTCTCAAAGTCGAGGAGACACCCGCAGAGACTTCCCGCAAGGTGCACTTTGATGTCTCGGACAGTCCATCTTCCTCCACCGATAATGAGGTGCAGGGATACGATGACATCTTCCCGGATATCTTTGTTGAGCAGAGCACTCTGGATCCAAATTTCCGACGGGAGATTGAAGAGGATAGCGATTCGTCGCAGTGGGACTTTAACGCAGATCCCTACGAAGTGACGAATGCTGCCAGTGTCGTGGTCACCACGTCTACCTCGACATCGGGCTCGAATACCGCTCAGCCAACGCCACAGGACCAGGTCATGAATGACATGAGTGTGCCATTGTTCGAGCTTATTGATCTTGACGGGTTAGACTTTGAGGGAACGAGTTTGCTGGATGGCACCAATGTAATGGGTGGGGATGTCATCTTCGATATTGGGATAGAGATCCCGGGTATTAGCGAGGGATCCGTCATCCCAGGTATGGGTTCTGGCGGCTCCATGTTCCCCGATCTGGAAAATTACAACCTTGATCTTGGTGATGCAAACATTGACGGCTATGAGTGTAAGTACTTTGTTCACCTAAATTCCCCCCCCCCTTTACATTGCAACGTTACACAGCACATAATCACTGTGTGGTATTTTGTGTTGTTTTTGCATCCCAATGACCTTGTATTAACATCTTGCTCAGCCGACGGTGAAACTACCGACGAAGACTCTGAGCCCATTGCGCCCATAAGCCGGCAATCGCGCCCGCAAACCCCGGAGCGTCGGGCTTCTATTGACCTGGAAGATACTACACCCGCCCGTCGTGGTCAGCCGCGCGCGGCGACTTTTGATCTCGACCGTGCCGACGGTAAGCCTATTGTGGTTGCCGATCCGCGTAGTCGCAAGATGATGGTATTTACTCCGGACAAGCGGCGCGAGCACCAGATTGAGGTGACGCCTGAGATGTTTAACAATAACCCGTTGGACACGTCGTTGCCGAATGTGGACTACTTTGGGCACTTTGCACATGCCCCCGAGATTCCGTTCCAGGAGATAACAGATTTGGATCTCATGAACATGGACTTTAATACGGGCATGGAGCTGGAAGAGGTACTTGCGGCGCATGCGTTCCCTGGGCTGCCGCCGGTTCTGGAGACTGCTGAGGAAGAAATGGACTCGGACGAGCTCGGGAACATTGAAGTTGAAAACGAGACTCATTTGAACTTTGGCGACTTTGTCAACTACGAAGCCCACGAATCCGACACGGACCCCGCGTCTCTGTCGTCTAACACTGGTAACGCCACCGGTCATCTGACGATGTATCACGTTCCATCCAAGGATGTCGGTGTCTTCCGCCGGAACCAGAGCGACATGCAGCTCATCAACAGCAGCCGGGCCACACCCGATTCCCTTGCTCTTGGTGGTGGCTCCCTGCACACGACGACACTGAAGGGGTTGAAAGCCAGCCGGTTGGTGGCGGCGAGTGTCCCGTTAACGCCAATGCGTCAGCGGAAGAACGACTTTACGGTGACGAGTCCGCTGGAGAGCATCTCTGCCAAGCGGAAGGCGATAGGCGAGGCGGCAGGTGGCAGCGCGCACAAGAGGCAGAGGAGCATTTCGGATGTTGCACTTGCGGAATTCAATGCTTAGGAGCAGCCGCTAGAGTTTTTTCATTTGGAAGAAGGGCAGGTGGGGTTAGAGGGGGATTTCAGTATGGGGTTAGACATAGACATGGCGGAGGATGACGGGGAGGAGCTGAGGTTGGTGAGGGATACGGGCGTGCCGATTAACTGGGGGGATTGTGACGAGGGGAGTTTTTTGAGGGAGATTGAGAATATGGGGATTTCTTCTGCTTCTGATGTCATGCGGGAGGAGACGCCAGGGTCGCTGTCGGAGGTGGGTCCCGGTTACACGAAGGAATGGATGGCGTTTACCACAGCCACGAAAAGCACGGAAGTGATGGATGTGTTGATGCAGGGGATAGAGTGTTGATGGCGATATTATTTACGTCGAGGACGGCGTGTACGGTTGTTAGCGTGCATTCCTGGCCTCAAGTAGCCTGGAGCAATGGTTTTTCACAAGATATCGTTTGTGGTAGCATGGAGGCCTTGTACCGGGTTGTTCAAAAGAGAATATTAAAAGATGGATGTATAGATAAATTAATGAAACTTTTCATGGCTTACAATTGTTGTTTTTCTTCATGTTTAATATGTAGTGGAAGGTAAAGTCCGTGTAACCCTAACCGGGACAGGATTCTGGTGTCCACTTTTCTTGTCATTGATGCGCCTTAATCTTGACATCCTGCGACAACAATAAGACGGCAGAAAGTCATCTTTGGCCATACGAATTCTTAAAAAGGGAAGATTGCTTCTTGTTGTTTGTTGATATTCTGTTTGTATCTGTTTAAAAAGGATACTGCTGGCTGTTGGTGTTGCAGCGCTGTCACGTGATATCCACTTTTAAACATCACACGATTTGATAACGGCGCTCTTATCCGTCACTTGCACTCTGTCTCAAAATCACCACTCCTCATTCTTCTCTACCAAATCTACATAACCAAGAATCTCCAACTACATCTCCTGTCACCCTTAACCCTCCCTAACCGCCCACCATGCCTGACGACTTCCCCCCCCTCCCCCACCACCTCAACATCGTTGCCCTCGAATCCCACCACGTCCCCATCCCCCCCATCTCCGTCCCTCCCCCCCACACCTTCACCCTAACCACCCACTTCCGCACCACTCCAGTCCAACTCCTCCCGCGCATCCGCCACGCCCACATCATTATCACCGCCACCTGCCCCCTCCCCGCCGCCGCCCTCGCCGTCGCCGCCTCGCCGCACCTCCGCCTCATCACCTCCATGTCTGTCGGCACCGACTTGATTGATCTGGAGGCTTGTCGGGCCCGGGGGATTTCTGTTTGTGTTAGCACCGGGTGTAACACGCGGACGGTCGCCGAGCATACGTTGGCGCTTGCGATGGCGTTGCGGCGGGCGATTGTCCCGACGATGCGCGGGACGCTTGCGGGGGCCTGGAAGGAAAAGGGAACGTTGGTTTCAAAGACGTACATGGCCACCGGTGACCCCCCAACAACTCTGAGGCAGGAAACCGTCGGGATTATCGGGTACGGGGCTCTTGGGAAGGCTCTGGAAGCGCTCTTTGCCACGCTGGGCTCCCGCGTACTGATCGCCGCGCGGAAGAACTCCCCCGAAATCACCCCCGGCCGCCATTTGTTTACTGAGGTCCTACAAAAAGCCACCCTCCTCATCATCTGCTGCCCACGCACCCCGGAAACCCTTAACCTCATCGGCCCCCATGAACTCTCCCTCCTCCCTCCCACCGCCCTTCTCGTCAATGTCGCCCGCGGTGGTATTGTCGACGAACATGCCCTTTTATCCTCTCTACTTAATTCCCGCCTCTCAGGCGCCGCCGTTGATGTTTTCGCCCACTCGGAGCCCCTCGGCTCCGCCGACTCCCCGCTGTTCTCCGCTGAAGCCCAGCAGCAGTGCAACTTGATCGTGACGCCACATACGGCGTGGATTAGCAGGGAGGCGGTTGAGGGGTATCAGCGGGTGTGCCAGGAGAATATCATAGGGTATTGCAGAGGAGTGGTGAAGAGGGAGCGGATTGCAGTGCAGGGGGTGGCGGAGGGGGTGGAGGGGGAGCGGTGGGAGAGTGCTATTAAGGGGTTAGGGTTGTAAGTCAGCTTAGTCAGCTTAATCAGCTCAGAGTGTGTACAATATTTATGTTTAGGGTGGACATCGTCTCCTAGGTGGTGTTTACATAGAACCGCCCCGTGGGAGACAGTATATAATACAAAACACGGCTGTTATCACAGCCTTGCTAGAGTTGTATTTTTATATGTTCCCCCACGTCCTCGACAAAATTTAACGCGGACACGCGAGCGGCAATTAGGACGGAGCCATTAACGAGTCAAAAAAACAAGGCAACCGAAGTGGACCTTTTGTAGAGTGGTGGGTTGGGGGATCATTTTGGGTGTTTGCGTTTCAATTTCCGCGGGACTTTTTTTTTTTCTCTGTGAGGAGTGAAGATGGTGTGTGAGTTGGGATGAGTGACGGGGGTTAGAAGAAAAATGGGCTGGTGATGTGAATGAGGTGAGGGTAAGATGAGGAGATAACAAATATAGTCTATAGTCTATCTGTTTATCAAGAAAGCAAGCAAATGAGAAGATGAAAAAAAAAAAGAAAAAAAAGAGGGCCGTGTTCCTGCATCTGCGGGTCTGGCCCGTGTGTTTCTATTTGTAATAAGGTCAGCCAGTCGGCCATAAGACAGCCAGTGAAGGCTCAGAGCTCATGTTTGCTGCCATGTTGCCGTTTGCCTGTCAGATTGTGGGATCGAGATTTGCCAGCGGGTTTGCTTGAGCTTATTTAGTGCTGAGTCGATTGTCGATGTATATAGGTGGGCAAATAGACAAGCAAACTTAGAGAGATAAGAAGACTTGAGTTTTTTGTGATGTCATGGTGCAGAATGGCTGATTGTGTATGTATGGTATGCAAGGGGAGATTGTGCCTGGTCAAGACTGCTCACTGGATCACCGGTACATCAATCTGTGGCTTTATCTATACTTGTAAATAGCACCCTCGACCACGGCCCTGCATAACCTCGCCACATCAACTCACATTGCCCATCTCGTCTTTCATCTCCCCTCTTTCATATCCCCTCCCAGCACCAACCTCCGTCTATACAACCACTTCTATATATATATATATAAACGCACTATCTCGATATTATCATCCGCCAACTGGTGCCCCCTGCCCTGATCACGCCTGTCAACAAGCCCCATCCCTCCCTCCCCTCTCCCTTCTCTCTTCACTCGAAATAAAAAAGCAAACAGCCAAAAGAGACAAAACGTGACTTGCATAGAACTCATGAGATCGTGGCATCTCTCCGAATCCGACACTAAGTTCCGTGCATACACAGTCAAGTCCACGGGCCAGACTAGAAGCCAGACTATGGCCTGTCCTACAGGATGGCCCGGACAATATAGTCTTATCGCCTCCGAACTCTTCCGAGAATTCCATGTATTTGTTCGTGTGCACAGAAGCAGAATAACAAGAACATGTTTGCTTGTCTATATATGCAGATATATATGATGATGAGTGCCTAGCCTTGCCTGCAAATAATCATACCAACCCTGTTGAACCCTAAGTATATCCAAAAAAAAACAGCTTCGCAAAAGTTCCCCAAGAGGTAGTTACTCATTTTTGTCCGATTGGTTTGATTCGTTCGAGACCCTACTAGGATGCCAGAGGATGCTAAAGGATACCAGGAGCAGGGAAGGAATCGGGTGAGTGCAACGATACAAGGTGTTTTCAACCATTTGAGGGAAATTGCCGCTTTGGGTATACGAGCGAGGGAGAGGGAGAAAGGTGGAAAGACGGAGACGGAGACGGAGACAGAGAGTTGTTTTCTTTGTTGGTGAGTTTGAGGTTGAAAGTTTGTGTGATCATCATGGAAGTTTATCTTCTACATGTGCCTCTGAAATTATAGACTGTAGAGAGTCTGTTTTAAGGTGGCAATGACGGCGAACAAGAAGAACAAAGACACACACACACACACACATCATGGAATCGAACACCGGTGGACTAGTAAAAGACCGGACTGGATGCTTGCTTCCGAGATCTTGTCTTCGGCATCTACATAGTCATCTAGATCGGCCATCTATAGCTGCATGTAGAACTGCACAAACACAAACACACATACGTATAGATGAAGATACCTGCAAACAACAATCCTTTTCCACCTTACGAATACCTTCTCACAAACATATATAAAAATACACCCCGATTCATCGCAGCCGTAGCCGCCGGGGTCCTCCGAAGGCCTGACGCACCAAAACGCCAGTTTTAGAATGAAGGAAGAAATATCTTTTTTATGTACATGTATGTATTTCTGAGATGGTGGGAGCTTGGACGCTGCATTGAGACAGTCAAAAAAGACGCCGAGACGAGACGAGACGAGACAAGACGAGACGATGCGGTTGGTAATGGCAGCGAGATTCTGTGTATATATACATCATAAAAACAGATAAAATGAGAACCGGCGAGACTGACGAATGAGAGAGTGTAGATTTGATTTTGGTTGTGTGTCGTATTGTATCGTGTTTGCTTGCTTGCTTCATGGGCCAATCGGTTCATGACAGGGCGAAAGAGGTAAATGTCTAGATTTCCCATAAAGAATTCCAAGATGCAAAAATAGAAAAGGGGGGCCAGCAGAGGGGGCAAACAAACAGCAAGGACGGGCGGATTCGGGCGAGGCGAGGCCGCAGTTTGCGGGAAGCTCCGGTTCTATCTTTCTTTTACTATGATCATTGTCTTTTCTTCTTGTCTTTATATATATATATATATATATCTACTGTTCAACTAGTGAGATTATGAGACCAAGATCTCGCTCAGTTCCACTCACAGAAAAGAAAAACAAAAACAAATAAAGCCCCCAAGACCCTGCGTCATCGGATAGAGCTATGACGAGATCATCGAGTGGCAGTTCTCATTACTAACGAAAACTAGGGTTTAAGAACCATGACATGTGCACTGGCTAGGCTTAAAAATTAGAAATAAATCTATAATGACTAGAAGATCATGAGGATACATGACCTGATGACTTAGAAGCCTTGCTTGCCTGATACTCACTCAACATAGACAAGGCTCACACCACTCTAGTCCAAGTTCCTAATACATTCATTAACCTGTCTGCCTGTCTATTGATCTATATTAAATGGCGATGTCGAATTTTTTTTCTTTTTTTCTTCGGCTTTGCCTTGCTTGGCTTGGCTAGAGTTCAAGGCGGTATGCGGAACGTGCAGATAGAAAGCAAGAAATACGCTTGGGGCACAATAGATAACAAGTGGTCATTGCATCTTTGTTGCGTGAATCTTGCGTGAGGGAAGCATGATGATGCTACATATGCGATGCGGTGCAGAGAAACAGTAACAAATAACAGAGACACAAACGAATATGGTGGTGCACACTTGACTTCTTGGGCTTAGGTGAGGCAGATAGACTATCGGAAATGGAGTGGTAGAAGGAGGTTGGTTCAGCCGTGATGCATATTTCTTGTTTTTCAAACTTTTTCTTTATATGCACATATCTACAGTTCAATATCATCTCTTATATACCCCCAACACTCGCTCCGACCCCATCAACTACCGTCTCCTACTCCGAACCTACTTACCAATCCACTTACCTCGGTCCTGCTTGCCGCGGCCTGCTCCGTCAGATCCACCTCCATAAAGAAAAAGACCACCCTCCATCACCAACTCCGATACGTAGATCATGCGTTCGCTGTTGACAATGGGACAATGACCGGTCGTCACCTATGCTGTCATTTTGAGCCGCATTAATAATATAAATAATTAGGTTTGTCTGTAGATGATGGGTAGGGTTAGTTGTAGGCATCACCAAAAAAACACAAGAGAAGATTCCCCTCTTTTTTTTTTTTTTTTTTTCCTCCCCACCTTCCGTGAGAAAACATGGCGAAAAAGTTCCTTGATTTTGATCTCAAAAAGGTAATTTCCTAAAGGGGTAATTGGTTTGGGGGAGGGGAGGGGAGGGGAGGGCAGGGAAGGACAAGGACAAGAGCAAGGGAAAGAGAAGAGCCGTCACAATCTTCACATTGAACCATCTCCACCACTACCACTACCATTCAGATACGACTATATACTACTCCGAGGGCAAGTCTGTCGCTGTTAGACTGTCCATATTGTCATTGTCGTCATCGTCATCACCATCGCCATCACTATTGTACTTGGCGTTGTTATTATCTTATGGATGTCCCTTTTTTTTTTTTTTTTCACATGTCACCATGCCACCACCGTTACTGGTTATTATCTAATCTATATGCATTTAGCCCATCCTTTCATCCTTCTATCAAACTGACATCACATCACGTCTCTCTCGTCAAACACACACACACACACACACACACACACACATACAATTAGCCTTTTTTGAATTGATCAAATCAGCAGGCTTGCTCAGCTCTTTTTGCTTTCCGCATGTCAAAAGCGACCACCGACCAATAACATAGTACTCTTTATGTTTTTGTCTATGTATGTATATAGCTTATTCGCAAGCATCTTATTGTTCCCTCGCCGATCACTTAGTGCGTGAATAGAAAGCCTGTAGTTAGGGTTTCTAAGTAAAGGGTTACTGATGAATCCTGCTGAACAAAAGGTCCTAGGAAGGGTTACAATAGGATGGAAAAGGTTGTTCGGTGCAGGGATAGGATGAGGATGAACATATATATGTGTGTATTATCTCTGTATCAATGTATCTATGAATACAAATGATTTGTTTGTTGATACACGATAGAGAGAAGGGAATGTTTATGGTTGTGTGTATTTGATAGACAGTGACATTGATTATATCTTCAAAAACCAAGAGAAGTTGCACCTTTCAGCTCGTGCTGACGAAGCCTTTCAAGGAAAGACACCATTGACGGTCACAGGGAACACGGAGAACACAGAGGGGATTGAATTATGGGTACCTGCTTCCCGTGTTGCCATTTTTACTACGGCAATGTCTTGCGATGACATAATCACGGTGTAGAATGTAGATTCTAAGAGATAGATGCAAAGGTACTCATGTAGGTTAACAGAGTCAGCGTGACATTTATGATATTTACATTGTATATACAGAGATAAATGCTGTAGATAGATAGATAGATAGATAGATAGATAGATAGTAAATGTGACTAGTCTGATTTGGCCCTAGGTGGAACTTTTTCGATCGTTATCACGGGGGGGAAGGAGGGAGGGGGGGGGGGCCCAGTAGGAAATTCAGAAATAAAATAAATCCATGACTATGTATTTACATACATACATACAAGTAGAGGGGAAAAAAAAAAAGAAAATGGAGTGGTTCTTTTTTCTGTCGTCGTCTCGATGCAAGATAATCCTCTTGTCTCATCTCTAATCAATTGTTCTCGTCTTTAAGCCTATGGGAGGCCACTCACTCAGCATATCCATCTGATATCGGGGAAAAAAAAAAGAATTCTTTTTATTTATCTCTGGAAATGATAAATTCCGATATTTTGCCGATGCACACACCGGCTCGATTGTGCAAATAAGCTCAAGCCACCGAGGTCACGACAGTCAGGGCCGTGTTTTGAATATCTTTCTCTGCAAACATTTATTTATTTAATCTTTTATTTAAATATTCCACACACACACACACTTAATTTATTCAAAGAATTTATCAACAATCCGCTGGCTGGCTGGCATATGTCACTTTGCTCAGAGAGGAACAGACATGGGCCAGGGATGGGACACTGCTTAAAGAGTCATGATGCCCGCCCCCGGGGTCAAGAATGCGACGAGGTATTGTTGATAGGCATCGTCTATTGTGTATATATATACATCTATATATCTTTACATTGTTTTTCTTGTCGTTGTTTTCTTGTTTGAATGCGTTGAGGTGTGTCTACGAGTTAATACTATCCTGAGTCTACTACTACTATTACTACTACTACTACTACTACTACTACTACTACTACTACTACACTGTCTAGTCTCACTAGCATCACCACGACATCTACTTCCCTTTCAAACCAAATCTCCTCTCATCTCCACATACACACTCCTCTACCATGGCTGCCGGCATCTCCCCATCTCCCCCAAAACCCCCCACCGCCACCACCCCCCTCCGTCGCCGCCGCCGCCGCCCCACCACCTCCGGCTCCCCCTCCTCCTGTTTCACCTGCCTCCGCAAATCCCTCCCCTGCGACCGCCGCCGCCCTTACTGCTCCCAGTGCCTCGAAGTCGGCTCCGAATGCTCCGGGTACAAGACACAGTTGACCTGGGGCGTCGGTGTGGCCTCGCGAGGCAAGTTGCGCGGGCTTAGTTTGCCGATTGCATCGTCGAGGCCGGCGGAGGGGGCGACTAGTGGCGGCGGCGGAGTGAAGAAGGTGGGTGTGGCAGATACGAAAAGGGATAGGGAAGTCAGAAATAAGAGGGTGGAGGATGCGCTGAATAGCAGCAGCGGCAACAGCAGCAATGGCTGGGAAGGTTTCGAGGGCTTTGATAACTTGGCCATCAACATTGTCAACCACAACAGCAACACCACCACCACCAGACGCATGCCGCCGCAAGGGTTGGCCCTCAACCTGGGTTACGCTTCCACAGAGCCCGCGCTTTCCTCTTCGTTCGACTCCGTCGCCTCCCTCGACTACATGTCTCCGCTCACCGGGCAGTTTCCCCGCGATCTCCTGCATCAGCAAAATCACCACCAACAGCAGCATCATCACGCAAACACGGCAACTGCCCTCCACGAAGACCCGCTTGCATATCTGCACAGCCCAATACTATTCGAGGGTAACTACACCCCCTCTCCCCCCCCACATCACCACCACCCCCAGGCGACACCGCCTCGCTTGACCTCTTCATCCCCTCTATCTACCATGTCCTTTCTCGGCGGCCCTACCACGGCCGATCCCATATCCTATGGCCCTGGCTTCCCCGCCGCCACTGCCGCCGCTACCAAGCTTGATCTGGCCTTTGACATGCCGCAGCTCTACGATCTCCCCTTTGACCCGCTTTACCCTTTCACCACCACTGCCACCCCCACGCCTGAGCTCCCGCGCGCCTACAGTTATCCCCCGGCCACCGGGTACCTCTCCACCGTCCACTATCTTGCTCATGACGTCTAACAGCCTCTGCTTAGGTTGTTATCGTCCCTCCCTTTCCCCGTCTCCTTCCCCCTCCCTGCGCATCCCGGAGCTCCTCGCTTACTTCTACCAAAACCTCGCTCCCAGCTACGTCCTCGTTCACTCCCCCTCCACCAACCCTTTCACCGTCCACCTCCCCCACCTCACCTCCGCATCACCCGCCATCCAACACGCCATCTGCGCTCTCGCAGCCTGCAACCTCCGCATGAAAGCCCGTCTCACTTTCCACCACCATAATCCCCGCTCTCTCGCCGCCGAGCTCCGCGCCGCCCCCACCCCCGCTCTCTCTACTTCTGAGGAATCCCTCCATCGCGCCCGCGCCGTCGCTCTCCTCAACGATGCCCTCCGGGATCCCGCCCCGCCCGATACAGCTTTGGCAACTATTCTCCTCCTGTGCCATGCGCGCCTGGTGGAGTCCGGGATTGCCAAATTCCACATGCAGATTGCCGGCGTCGCCAAGATCCTGCGCCTCCGCCGCGAAAACGGCCTGAAAGGAAACCGTGACGCCGCCTGGATCGAGACCGTCTTTACCTATCTTGATGCCCTTGGCGCCAGCGTGAATAACCGCGAGTGCCAGCTTGGCTACGCAAGATACGGAACAACCCCGGGAAACTTTGCCTTGCCGCGTGGCTGTGAGAATCTCGTGGGGTGTGAGCGCGAGCTCTTCAAGGTTATTAGCCGGCTGGGCCGCCTGCAGGTTCTGGCCCGCGGGGGTCCCGTTGTCAACTTGGGGATTCCTCAACACCACCACCACCACCACCACCACCACCCCGAAGACTTCTGGGGCGCCATTGCCGATGCTCGGCAGGCTTTGGCAGCCTGGTCCTTTGATACTTCAGCCATCGAGTTACCTTCTGAGGCAACACCATCCGATATGGCGGCACTGCATCGGTTGAACCTTGCCCTTCACGCCGCAGCCTCATTGTACATTGAGCGCTTGGCGAACCCGGGGCTTCCCTCATCTCACCCGGTGATCCAGGGTCATGTCGCAACGATACTTGGCCATGTGTGGATGCTACCGTTGATGTCGCCGGCGTCCAAGTTTCTGTTGTGGCCCTTGTTCGTGGCAGGGTCGGAAGTAACGGCAGCTGATGACCGGGGATTTATCCGGGAGCGGCTGACAGCAGTCATGATTCATTCGGGATATATGAATAACCTTTCGGGCCTGGAGGCGTTGGAGGCGATTTGGGGAGGGACGGAGCATCAGCAGCAGGAGGAAGAAGAAGAAGAAGAAGAGGAGGAGGAGGAGGGGGGGGGGACCCCAGGGGTTTTCAAGTGGTCAGGGTGGGTGAAAGGGCCGGTTGAGTGGATGATGTTTTGATGATGGATGAAGTGAAGATGTAATTGCCCCTTTGATTCTTTGTTTCGATTGTCTTTGTCTTTGGCATTTTTTGTTTCTGGTTATTTGGTTTTTTTTTGGCATTTTTTGGGTTGAGGTTCTCGCATTAATCATTTGTCTTTGTTTGTCCTGCCATTATCGCGGAGGAGTTTTGTGGTTTTGTATGCTGTACGATACATGATTGATGATGATGGCGTTTTGGCTGGAGAGGGTTTTGACAGATTATTATCTGGCGCATTGAGCATAATTAGTCCTAGTTTCCTGTTCGGTTGAAAAATAAATTTTGTATATACTCACCAGAATTTTTTCTTTTGTCTTTTCTATGTTTGCAAGCTGTGAGCAAAGTATATGAATGTTTCTTCACGTTGATATTCCAAGAAAATTGAATCATGACCCAGTGCATACTTTCCTCACACTATGTTACACATGCACAATCATCACAACTTCCTTACAGCCTCAACCCACACTCAACCCGTCGCCAAAATCCATCAAGTACCTTCCTATTTTCATCGCTTTTCATCAATTTTTTCATTAAAAATTTCCCACTATTCCTTCCTATCTCGTAAAAGTAGATAAGAGGTTGGAAACTCTGCACATTGGTGATTTTGGAGTTGAGTCTTTTAGATCTTCACGAGTTTACATCACAGTTTTTTTTCCCCAAGACTTGTCACTTACACGGTGATGTCATATTTGGACTTGGATGCTACAAACTACGATCATTAATTCCGCTGAAAACAACCACCATGCGCTTCAAAACTGACATCAAAAACCCCCGAATCTTTTCCAGTCTGTCCTCACTCCCCCTCTCCTATCACCCCTACTAACACACCCCCCAGAACTCACCGCCGCCATCGGCTCTCTCGAGAAAATCGCTTGGGTTCGCCTCGACGACTCCCTTATCCGCATCACTGTAATCCCCGACCTTGGCACCCAAGTCTGGGCCTCCCTCTCCGCCGACCTCATCTTCTCCTCCTACACTATCCAGTCTACCGAACCCCATAACACCATTGACCTCGAGCTGCCCACCGGGCCCCTCCAGCGTGCCCTCAAGAGCGCTGCGGGGCCCCAAGCCGTCGGGACAACCTTGCGCTTAACCAAGAAGAATGGCGAGACAGTTCTGCGCATGACGGTGACGATGGCAGGGGGTGTCGGCGGCGGCGTCGCAAGGGGGACGACGGGGGGTGCC
The DNA here is from genome assembly GCA_002778035.1 of Ambrosiella xylebori. Classification (NCBI taxonomy): domain Eukaryota; kingdom Fungi; phylum Ascomycota; class Sordariomycetes; order Microascales; family Ceratocystidaceae; genus Ambrosiella; species Ambrosiella xylebori. Next base: position 345,529 of record PCDO01000014.1, read on the forward strand.
GGGGGGGAGGATGAGGAAGAAGATTGGAGAGGCGATGGCATGCAGGTAGGGTTGCGGAGGGAAAAGGAGAAGATTGTTACGCAGGATATCCCCGTGCGCGTCCTGCGGCCCGCCAGCGTTGAGACCATCATGCAACCGACTGTCCGGGAGCCCGATGTTCCCATCCAGCTACCGCCCCTCCTCCAACTTAAGGCCATCTCCGACCGCTTCACGCGCCTCGCCGCTGGCACCAGCTCGGGATCTGGTAGCAGCGGTGCCTCCGGTGCCGTCAGTGGCCCCGGAAAAGCCGCCCGCCTGATCATCTCAGCCAACATGTACGGCGGTCTCCGCCTCAAAGTGACCACTGAGGGCTCGACTATCTGCAGCGAGTGGATGGACCTCGAGAACCCCGCGATGGACGAAGAGCAATTGGGGATGCCGTTGGCCGAGCACCCGAGTACCAAGTTTCGCGAGGCGGGACCCGACAAGTGGGCGACGGTGGTGGTTGATGGGCGGGATTGGAGTAAGGTGTTGAGCGTGGGGAGGCTAGAGGGGAGGGTAATTGGGTGTTTTACGGATGACCATGCGTTAATTTTGTATGTTTATGTGCGGCATGCTGAGGAGCCGAGTGACGAGTCGGTGATTACGGTGAGTACAGAGGAGGAGGATTGTCATTTGGTTAATATATGTTCTGATCGAGGTTGCTGACTTTTGGGCTTCTGGTGGGGTTAGTATTATGTGCAGTCGTACAGTGTATAATGATGGCGTGGCTAAGGTTATTGGGACAATTTCCCTTTGATCGTCGAGATTGAGATCTAGAGGTGTCACTTGTGTCACACAGCCACTTACAGAATCACACTTGTAGCATGACACAAGGCTCCGTTCATGCAAGATAGCCACCCTCCTCAGAATGCTTTCACAAAAAGAGGCCACTATGCTACTCAAAATCATCGGTGGGTACATTATGGGCACATAACGGTGATTGGTATGGTGTCTAGGCTAGTGAGGGTTGGTATGGAAGAGTGGCTCTTGGGAGGACAGCAGGGTATCACAAAGAAGTCATAATAACGACAAATAATGAGATTCCAAGTAGAATGGATGAGGTCGACATGTCACTTGAGTCGAACGAAGAGCATCCTTGGTTTCATTAAACTTGACTTCATTTCTTCTTTGTTGTGTGATGCACACATAGATACCAATATTGATAACAATTCACGGGATTTGTATTGACTGTACATAAACTAAACTAGACTCACCACCCCAGAAAATCGAGATCCTCCTTATCCTCCTCAAGCAAAACCCGGGCAATAGTCAGTCTCCCGTCACTCCAGTACCACATCTCTCTATAACCCAAACGTGGCGTCAGAAACAGCTGTCCAAAGAACCCGATAAGGAGCCAAATCAGCGTTAAAACCCACACAGTTTTTGATGGATGCTCACGACATACTTTGTATTTAACCTTTTCCTGGCGAATTTTGCAACGGTCATCTTGGACTATGGGACGATTTTCAGTGTGTAATACGTGTAGATGCACGGGGTAACAACAAGAAGGAGAAGAAGGCAGATTATCCGGAAAGATCTGAAGTGAGCGGGAACTCGTATTTTAGTGAGTTTTATGGTACTCATAACAGTCAGGGAGGATGTCGTCAGGACTGGAGGCGTCTGATGTGTTTGATACTTGTTAGTTCCCGATGATGATCGATGTTGAAAATCTCCAGGAGAAGGACGAAGGAAAAACAAAACAAAACAAAATAAAAAAGAAAAAAAGAAAAAAGAGAATAAGAAAGAAAGAAAATCTAAGGGCAACTAATCAGGTGAGACGGGATGAAGAGAGAAACATACCCTAAAACCTAAAAAACATCTCTCCTCCCCACAGAAAAAAAAGCCACAAGTGTCCCGCCGTGGAAAACAAGTCAACTGTCACTGCCCACCAGGCATAGGACCCTCAGCACCATAAATACAAGCACTGCAAATCCTCTGCCAATATAGAAAGCAATCGGCTCACAAATCATCAATAACGATATCTCACAAAAGCCGTCAAAATTAAGACCGTCACGCTGCAGCTAATTTTCTGTACAGTCTGTATATGGGAGCTTGCGGTTGTTGGTTGTGATTACAACATATATTCTCTCTGCAAGGTTAAAGAGCAAACAGTTAGGTGGAATGCGCACTTAAATGATGTAGTTGCTATTGGAGTCCGGATGGACTTGGTCAGCAGAAGGAGAAGATGAAGAAAAGATTAAAATCGGGGAATCTTTTTCCATGTTTTGGGATGGAGACAGCGAGGAAGAAGGAGGGAGGGGAGAATGATCAAGATAAAAACAATTATGGATGGATTGAAATTTTAGAACAAAAGAGAATGAGAAATGAAAAAAAAAAGAAAAAGAAGAAGAAAAGTTCAATCTGGTGTGGTGACAAATACCATAACTAGGATAGCTAGGACACTGATATCGCCTAAAATGCCAGTTCGCCGCCTGTTATTGGTCCTAAAAAAAGGCCAGCGTAAGGACGATAAACCATATATGAATTGTTACCGCCATAATTACGTGAACGACGTTATTTTCATCGGAATTGTCCTGGACATGTCCGTCCTCTGTCCAGATCTTCCAGATTGAAGTTGGCATATTGTCTACTGAACTGTCTATCGGGTGCCCATTGTATTGATGGTTATGTTTGTCATCTTCAATAACCATGTAGAAAGGGAATGGTGACAACAGAGTATGAGAGCTGAGAATGGTGGCAAAGGAGAAGAATAAAAGTGAGGAATTGGCGACTACAAAATTTGACGGTAGATGTAGCGATCAGCTTATAGGTGGTTTCAGCTGATTGTAGAAGGAGGAAGTGAAATTGTTGTTGTTGTTGTTATTATTGTTGTTGAAAATGTTGATGGGTGAAAAAGAGGGACTCGACTCGATGGTATTGGCCAAATTATATCAGTACCCAGTAGTGGCGGAGAGGTGTTGGCAAGAAACGACGAGGCTAGCTATAAAGGATGTTGTAGATAATGTTGCACTCTCGATGTTGGCTACCTAGAACTGAAAAGAGAGTGTGTCACCAGAATCTTAATGATGTTGCGACTTAAAATGCGTCACAAAGAGAGTAGCAACAAAGATGAATGTGATTGTCGCTGCCCAAAAGTCAAATATAAGGATAGAGCCATACTGAACCTTTGCTTTTGGTTGGAAATGATTCAACCTCTATTGTTACTTAGCGCGTTTAATACAAACGGGACATATTTTGCCAGAGTCAAGATTGCTATACCCTGCCTCGATTCCTGACAGGAACACACAAATTAACAAAGTATAAGCCCAGAAGCCTAGAGTCCAGAGTGCTGCCAAAGTCTAGACGACAGCATCAGTTAGATAGATTAGGATAATAGACAAGATATTGAGCCCCGTGGAATTCATATCAGCAACACCAACTTGTAAGTTCCAAAAGTTACGCTATGCGGTGTCATTTTGTCATACTATGACTTTGTACAGGAAATTACTTTCAAGTGCAGCTTTGTAGCAATTTTGGATTTACTCGTAGCTGGGCAGTTTCATAGCACGTTCCGAGTCATGAACCAAAAGCACGAGATTTTTCATCGTTCCGACATTTGTGGCAATCACTCTGCCGAAAACCTTCACAAGATGATCATTGTTGTTATCCCAGATGGAAACAAGGATAAAACACGCTGTTACTGACTTGGCAATTTCAACCATAATGCTGAAAGCCACCATGCGTTGTTTTCATACGGGTAGTATTCGGGAGTTAAAGAAAGGCAAATGTCAAGACTGGAGGACCACAAGAAGAAACGCAAGTCAGTATCGGAATGGGCGGTGTGGTGACTCTATTAACTTATGGGTCGAATAACTGGAGTGCGAATTGTAACAAGCACAAGTGGACGGTCTCGTCTGAAGGATGCAAACCGTGAGAGAGAGTGTAGCTAGCAAGCCTGGATAACGGGGACAAATTACTATGTGGTTCTTCAACGCTATGACATAGATGTATGTACGTATAATGAACTCACAGGAAGTTGTTGTGTTGTGCAATGGATGGTGGGTGGATACATGATGTCGACCATCAATGGCGAAAAATCGACCGACAAAAAGTTGGAATCGAGACAGCAATGAAAGAAAGAGAGACAAAGTAACAAATGGGGACTATTTTAACTTGACAAAGATAGAACTTTTGCTGAAAAGATGACGATACCAACTAGATGACAAATGGTGTGAAAGAAGAATAGAAATAAAAGAAACGCAACAAATTCCACGAAAAGATTCCCACAGCCATCATCACCTTTGCATCATGGCCATTCACGGCAGGTACGTGGCCATTTTTTCCCGTAATTTCCTCACTATCGCCAACAGCCACTGCAAAAGTGGCAGGAAGGTGCGTAGATTTGTAGCCTCGGTGAATTCATCTAGCTAACCAAAAAGGTAATCACAATAATTTACCGGAGGACCATGCTGCTGTCGTGTCATGATTCAGATAGTTGGAATTTAATGCCTTGTAGGCCTGGGGTGGAGTCATGTAAATATGGTAATAGTTACACAGACGTGTTATGCCTTAGGCATGGGCAGGGTTTTATTAGAATCCTACAAGATAGATCCTTGTGTGATCAAGGCACCAGCAACATCATCAACATGGTTTACATAGTTTGAGTGTGTAAATCAAGATATTGATGCAAAAACCCAATATATTTATTTACAAAAAGGTATCCAGAAGAAATGACAGTGACACAACGCTAGATGATAATGATAAATAAACATCACCAGTACTTGAAAGACGTTGCATGTATATCCCTCATTCTGTATATAACCAGCTTAATTATCAATGCCAAGCACCAAAAGCTATCAACACTCTTCCATCATCCCTCGACCGTGGCTGTGAAACTCTAGCGAACAAAATCAGGGCCCGTCAATCAGCAAAGCCCTCAACCTATCTAGAAACCCCCAATGGCAAAAGAGTGCTGAAGCTTGTGGCATTGTCGGTAGATGTCGGAACCATGACTGCCTCTCCCATTCATACCTTTTCCTTCCACACCAGATCAATAGCCTTCTGGTAAAACTTCTTCCCGATACTCTTCCAAGTATTCAGGCGGCGCTGGTGCCAGCACGCATACTTGAGCAGTGACTCCCGGAACGTCGGCGTGCCTCGGATCTCTGCGATATCCCAGGCTGCCTCGTTATTATCTGAAATTTCCGGCCACTTCCACGAGCTGGCGTGCTGGTCCTCATCGGCAGTCAGGAAAGAACCAGTCAAGAAGCTGGAAGCCATTGTCAGAGGCTCGTCAGTGGGCTTGGGAGAAGCCATCTGGGCGCCGGAGGCCGTCGCAACAGGCTCCTGGCAGTCAACCATGGGCGTCTCCATCTCGTGCTTATCATTGTCGAACACATGGTCTTCGTCTACCTCATATTCGCCGTCTCTCTCGCTGTATGTGTGATCGTCTTCGTCCTCATCCTCGGTCTCATTATCGTAGTATCTGCGGCTGGCGCCAGGGCCCTTGAGTCTCCGCAGTGTCAAGCGGTGCTCTGAGTTGTTGTCATCTAGCTGCGAGGCTGTGTACAACACATAATCATTGGCCTCATATTTCCAATTTCTTGGATCCATTTCCTCCTCCGTCGGCTTAGCCAGCTGCACCTGCTACCAGTCGGACCCCCGGCACAGTTTATGGTCTGCCATCATTTGCTGCACATGCTTCCACGCCCCTGGGTACGTAGCCCGTGGCATCGTCCGCAAACACTCCCTCATCAACTTGAAACTCTGCACATACGACCCGTAGGCCGGCGGCTGCGAATTCTGCACGCTCAGAGCCCGCTCCCAAACGCTGCACCAGTCCTTGCCGCAGTACTGCCGATGCGTCTGGAAGAGCGCCATCGTCATAACCTACAGCTGGCCCTCCATTCCAGCACGCGCCCACCACTGTCTGATGGTCTGGCTACCCAGCCAGCGCAAGCTCACCACCTTGGCCGTGACTGGGCGGTCGCGCGAGCTGTCCAAGTGCTGGCTTATTTGGTCTTCGGTGACATAGTACTCGTCCTTGAACCAGGAGATGTCGTAGCCCTCGTACCGACGGTACTGAGAAGTGTTTGTGAGCTACGCCCGGATCTCGGCGACTTCGATGGCGGTGGGGTAGCGGGGAACGCCAAGTTTAGCGGGGTCCAGGGTGACGCTCGTGTTGTCGATCCACCGGGTGCAATAGTACTTATAGTCGCTGTAGCGTTCCTCGATAATGACACCCGAAAGCTACTGGAGGCCGGCGTAGGACTGGGCAGCCCGCTCAGCCCGGACCTCATTAGACTCGGGTTCCATCTCCAAGTTCTCATCCTTGTCCTCATTCTCATAATCAGGTCTCGAAGAGCTAAAGCTCAACAAGTCATTCAAAATATATCCATCCATGCTGTCAAGGTCATATTCCTTCTTGGCGTCACAGCCATTTTGGCAGAGGTTAGCGGCAATGTTGCGGATGGCCTTTTCTTCGTAGGAGGTAACGCCCATGAGAGCCTTTTACTTGAGCTTGGCCATGTGATCGCAGTGGGCGAGGATCTGGTGAGCCTTTTCCATGGTCATGATTCTGGAGTAGCCATAGTGGCCGACAATCTTGAGGTCTTGGAGGCGGTGCTTGGGACCGCAATCGATGAAGTTGGAGATGTAGTAGTTTTCAGAGTCGTAGTAGTTGCCGTAGTCGTTCATCTTAGAGAGTTATCTGTCCGTCGGTCAAGGTTAGTCTTGAATTGCGATAAGTGAAAGACAACCGATTGCTTACTAAGTGATGTCTAGACTGACAATTGGGTTAAAATAAACGGTATCGCAAAATAAAAGGCTTGTAGATACTAAGAGTTCAAAGTTTCTCAAAGCAATAAAACAAAGTAACTGCAGATGTTGTCCAGATGACGTAAAAGAAGTTCAATCAAAGTATAAGTAATAAAGTAACGAACAGACCTAATCTGATGATATCCAGCAACAACAACAACAACAACAACAACAACAACAAAAAAAAAAAAAATCTCCAAAGAGTAGATAACCACTCTTTTATACATTTCCCCATTTGTCTTCAGCATACCACACCCGGCCACTATTGTGCCTCACTCAGGCCAAAAGTCGGTAATGGACCAATGGTTACCACGGTTCTTGAAGGCGCTAACAAAGAATTGGTCAGTTATGGTTGTGGAATTGTCTTGCCACTGGTTTTGCAGCTAGGCCGCGATGGGTTAGAGTTAAGGAGTTACTACAATGATTAGCCGATGGGAAGTCACATGGCACTTGGTAATGACGGACATTGAATGGAAGACTTCAGTAGCTATAGCTGAATATTTCGTTGCTTCATATTTGGAGAGCTTCTTTCATACAGCGTTTGATGGATACAATCGACAGTCACTCCAATCTTGATAGATACCAAGACAAATTCTACACAATTTTATAGTCATACCAAATTAGAGTAATCAACACTTAAACCAGCTATCATTCTCCCAATAATAAAAAAGAAACTCTTATTATCCTCCAAACAAAACAGCGCTATATACTAGCTCCCCCCCTCCTAGATACAAGTTCCCACCTCTGATTAGCCAGCTGCAGCCTAGTCGTTGTGATTTCCTTTTTCGGCCCCCCGGGTAAAAGTGGGGCCTGTCATTTACCCACTTACCTTGTCCAGGGAGGGATGTGAAGAAAATCTTTGTGGGAACAAGAGATTCAAAATTAAGAGAGAGAACATACGATTGGTGGGGAGGTAGTACTGAGTCAGTAGAGGAAGAAGTGTTTGTAGACAAAGCGAGTAGCATTTGAGGACAAGGCTTGAGGTTGGACTTAAGGGAGTTCCGCCTTATGATACTATGACTATTATATAGGCACAAACGCACATAATTAAATAACTATAAGACAATTAGTTCTTGACTAGTTTTATCAAGTGGTTTGATGGTTTGGCCAGGACTTGTGATAAGATGTAGGGTGTGGGGAAAAGGTTGGTCCTAAACTTTTGGGTTTAACTTGGGCTAGCATTTAAACCCTATTGACGACAACCTACAAGGGTTAAGGGTGAGCCACCTAAAACCCACTTTTTGATGAAATCGTATGATGAGATAACTGGCGAGGTGCAAACTAGTTCCTCGTGATTCACAGCATTACTGCAGAAGACCCGACTGCGAGGTACTATTATCTATGTGAAAACAGATGGCCATTTGTTGAACAAGTATTGACTTGAGTAGGCATTGATGGCAGTTATAGCTATGTAAAATTGGTAGTCTCAATGATCTTGACCTGATACTTTTCCATTGATGTCACTGATTAATCACATTCATCTAAACTTAATGATTCAACTGATGTCCATTAAATTAATTAGATCAATGTTTGAATACTCACAAACTTTACAATCTATGGAAGCCTTGGTGTTGTCCGCCAGCCACTGTCACTTAGGGTTAGAGTCTACCACACCGTCCTCCGTCTTAATCCGTTCCTCCGTCTCATCGTCCTCTTCCCCAAGTCTTACCTTCTTAATGTACCCCATCCACTCACAACTGCTGCTTCCCCATAACACTAACTCGAAATTCCATAACGGCCCCCACCCCCCCTCACCGGCGCTAATGCAGACGATCGGCAAAGGATTGCAGGTGCATGGTAATAGAGATTGTTAATGAGTAGGCGGTATTGGCTGTATGATAGGGCTGCGGGGGAAGGACTGTCAGTCAGCCTGTTGTGTTGTATTGTGGTATGTGGGGGTACTACTTAGATTCCTGGTGTCATGGAGACCCGGAGACTCCGGTTTCTACAGACATAACAAATGCCAGAAACATAAAAAACCCAATAATTATTCAATACTACTAAAGCTATACATATTTACTAATCCTTCCTTCTCTCTTTCCTTTCCTCTCCTACTCTCACGCCTCCCCCTCTTTCTTCTCCCCCAACGCCTCCAAAATCGCCTCCTCCAACGCCTCCGGCTTTGTTGTGCTCGCCCACCGCCCCACCACACTCCCATCCTTCCCCACTAAAAACTTTTCAAAATTCCACTTAACCCTTCGCAAGCCCAGCAAGCCCGCCCTTTGATCCTTCAACCACTGCCACACCTCGCTCGCATCATCCCCGTTGACGTTAACCTTGCCCAAGATTGGGAAACTGACGCCATAGTTGATTTGGCAGAAGCTCTGAATCTCGTCATCATTGCCGGGCTCCTGGGCACCAAATTGGTTGCAGGGGAAGCCGAGGAATTGCACACGGTCGGGGAAGCGGGCGGTGAGTTCTTTGTAGAGTTTTTCAAGGCCGGCGTATTGGCCGGTGAAGCCGCATTTGGAGGCCGTATTAATGATGAGGACAACTTTGTTTTTGTATTGGGAGAAGTCGTGTGGGTTTCCTTTTTCTGTGTGTGTGGGGAGGGGGGGAATAGAGTGGTTAGTGGGAGGAGGTTCGATCGGGAACGGAAAGAAAGCGAGGCGTCGGTGGTCCGGGGGATAGACAACTTACTGTCGAGCGGCTTAAAGGTGTAAAACTTGCTCTCAGCCATCTTTGTAAATGTGAGTGTGTCTTTTTTCTTCTGAAAATCCAAAATCCAAAAATTGAAGAAGAAAAAGAGTATCAAAGATGATCCAAATAGTCGTGAAAATGAAAAAAAAAAAAAAAAAAAAGACAGGAACAAAAAAAAATCGAACGATCCTCGCCAGCAAAAAGAAGAAAGCTCCCTCTAAGCTCTTTCCTATTCTTTTTTTTTTCTTCGCCTTTCTTGCTTGCACCAGATAAACCCACATCGCACTGACCCTTATCCTTGACTCCTTGACCCCGCAAAAAAAATACACTCAGCAAATGACGTCGTGAGAAATGGGATGACTAAGTAAGGGCAAGGATTAAGTTGAAGTTGAAATCCGATCATGCATAAGGTGATGTAATGTTGGAGATGATATGGGGCGAGGAACAGTATTCTTTACATATTGGTGTCCTGTTTACACACATGCCGTTGTCCAATATCATGTGGTTACCGTCAAGTCAGCCACCTGCCCGCCCTTCCACCCAATTCTTCAACTTCCTACACCAAGCACAGACCCCACCAACAAGCCTTGGCAATGGACCCATCATTCGTCCCGTCTCCCCAAACTCAAAACTCTGCCTCTGCCATCACCCATCCCTAACCTTTCCCCTTCAATTCCAAATACTTCTATACTGAAATATAATCTCAATTCAAAGTACGCAAAACTAACAGTGACTTGTAATATTTAGCATTTCGTCATGTCAGACAGCCGTCACACTTGACGTCAAATCACATATGCATGCATATATAACTTTTCGTTTACCTGTATAACCCTGATATCTGCAACCCTAACACAACAACTCATGAACCATAATCATCTAAATCACACCCACTTTACTTAAGTGCAAACTAAAATCAATTCTCAAACTCCTAAAAATACAAAAAATCCACTACCCTAACCTTTCCCCTTACAACCCTGGCGTCGCTACATACCTTGCCGCTCCCCCCTTCTTCTTCGCCTTCTTCCCCCGCGCCATCGGGACCATCAACTCATCCAAACTATCCGCATTACTCATACTCGTCCCCGGCCGACTCCCCGGACCACCACCCGGCGACCCTCCACCCAAACTCGCCATAGAGCTACTCCGAGGCAGTGGCGGGACACTCCCACTTCTGGCCGTCGGAGCAGGACCCAGGCTGCCGTGAGTAGCTGACACGGCCCGCGGCGGCGGCGGAGGCGGCTTCTTGGTTTCTTCTTCCACAGGCGCGTTGCGGTTGACCCACTTTTGCTTATCGGGATCAAAATAGAACGAAGACTCCTCGCCCAGGTTCGCCTTTGTCGCCTTGCGGGGCTCCGGAGAGCCCGGCGCAGGATTCGACTTCTTGGACAGCCAGCCGAACCAACCGTTGCTGGTATTGGCAGCCCTGGCCTCGGCATCCCGCTTCGCTGTAGCGTGTTAGCAAGAAATCCATAGCCTAAATAACATGTATACAATAAAATACAGAAGAGAAACTTACCCTCTTCCTCGGCAATCTTCTTCACCAAATCATCCGGCTCTCGCGACGCTTTCGGCCCTTCATCCTTAGCCATTGGACCCGAACTCAACCCGGGAATGTCGTCATCGTCATCCAGATCCAGGTATCCCTTCTTCTTGGGCTTCTCCTTCTTCTTGCCATTTTTGCCTTCCTCCTCACTCGAATCTGGCTCCGGAACATACGGCGTATACGGCGTCAACGACGACAGCTCAAATCCTCGGTATTCCAAGTTGGCATTATCTTCCTCTTGATACTTCGGAGCTTCTGGCGCCATCGAAGGTGGTTCAAATCCACCATAGGAAGGAGGTGCTGGCGGCCCCACAGTAGACGGCGCCGAACTAGCTTGCCCCACACTCAAGTCTCCAATCGGTCCGAAACTCTGGCCGCTCCGCAAGTCAATCGGCGACTTCAACGCAGACGAAGAATTGGCTCTCGTGGACGGGTTCGCTGGCGACGCATCATAAGACGCCGCCCGGCTGCCGCCATACTCCGACTGCTGCCCCGGAAATGACGGCGCATAGCTGCTTCCGGGCGTCGCATACTCACTCGGTGTTTTCATCGGTGCATCAGCGCCAGGAACCGTCAACGGAACTGGCGCGTATGGGTTGCTGGGAGCCGGAGCTGACGAAGACATGGGGACGGGAGCATACGGGTTGGACATGGGAACCGATGAACTCATCATGGGCGACGGCGTATATCTCGATGAGGATCTCGTACTTGGTGCTGGCCCTGGAATTTGCATGTCGACCGCCGGAGCAGGTCCAAGAGTCAGACCCCCGGAAAACGTAGCATTAACACCGCCCAGATTTGGTCCTATCACGTGACCACTACCGGCACCATACCCGCCATCGTTAAAGTTAGCAACCGACGGCGACCGACTAATGGTTGGTGTGCTGCCCGCGGGGATATGCCCAAAGGGTCCCTGATCCGTTCCGTGCTCCGAGCCCGAGGCCGTGTCATTGTCCGCGTCTTCACCGCTAACAAAGTTATTGAAGGCGCCCCAGATGGTGCTTGAGACCTTGCCCATGTTAGGCTTGGCGATCCATGACTTGGAATCTCCGTCGCGTGGCGCCGACTTGAGGCGCTTCTGGAGATCATCAACGGCCGTCTCGAGAATCGGATGATGGTACGGCGATCTCCGCGTTTGTGCTGCTATGTTGGCAATGATAGTGTCACAGTAGGCCATGGCCTTGTCCCGTTGACCCACCTCCGCTAACGTAGTCGCAAACTGCAATTTGTAGGCTGACAAATGCGGCACAATCCCGGCACCAGCGCTGGACGCACTCAGGCTGTAGGCATACTCAGCAATCTCACTGAGCAACAGAGCCTCTGTGTCATGAGCCAAGTGGGCCCTTGGTGACCGGTGATCAGCTCCGATAAGCACAAAGTTGGTCCGCAGGTCATCGGCCCCACCAAACACGGCCCGACCATGAGAGAACAAGAAGCACACATGCGCCGCCTCGATTCGCCCGTACTCAGCCAACAAGTTGCCGAGCGCGACCAGAGCCCGAATATCCGCATCGTCCCGTGTCCGGTTCCGCATAATCATGGCCAGAGTCTCGCGCCATTTGTTCAGCCCGGCGGCGGCCGAGTCGGGGCCAGCACTGACGTCCGGCGTGGCAGCAATCAGGTTGAGGCCGGCCCGGGCATGCGAAGGCACCAGCTCATCGACACACTCAGCCGCATTTCCTGTCAGGACGGCATACAGTGCCGCCAGAGACTCATTCTTGTGACCGGGGAAGTTGACCTCTTTCCGGACAAACTCCTGCGTGACCTTTTGGTACAGCTCCGGACCCGCAGCATTGGCAATCAGCAGAGCGTGACCCCAAAGCCGCTTGTCGGCCGCCGCCCACGCCGCCTTCTCCTGGTCGCCCACAGCCAGAAACCGTTTGATCCGCTCAATGACTGCAGCGTCAACAGCATCAGCCGTAGCTTCAGAGACATCAGAGTAGCCAGCAGCAGCAGCATCTGCGGTGGCACCGCCGATTCCACCGCCTATCATATAAGCAGCCTGCGAAGTATCTAGCACATCGGCCGCCGTCTCTACCATCTGCTGGTCCGCCAATCCTGGCATCAAGACATTCTGCACCGCCTTATTAATCACTGGTAACCCGTCTAGCTTCCCATCGAACTCCACCAAAAGCCGCAGCGTCTTCCACAACAAAACCCGCTCCGTGGCCCGGTGCTGGTCAAACGACCACCCACTATCCACCGCCTGCTCCGTCACCGCCAGTGTTTCCTTTTCCAGTGCATCGATGCCAGTCGACAGCCATGCAATAACCTCCTTCTTCTTGCCCTTGCCCTTCAGCGGCCCCGGGAACCGCACCAGCCGCTCGTCCATCGGCACCAGGTCCTTGACATGCTGCACCTTGACCTCACCCGTCATGCGCATCACCATCGGCACCGAGCTCGACGCCGTGTACCGGGGAACAGACTTAGGGAACGACGTCACGATGCTCCCGCTAGGACTCCAGGTAACAATCGGACTCCCCTTCCATCGCTCAAGCGGGTCCAACTCCCGGCCGTCCGTCGGCGGGACCATGTTGACTTTAATACTGAGCGCCCGTGGACGCGTTGACGGCTGGACAGTCGGAGGTTGCGCATAGTCCGCACCTGTTGGGGCCAAAACCGCAACCTGGCCGGGCGCCGCTGGTGGTGGAACACCACCATAGTGCGAAATGGCCGACGGTCTACGATCCGGCGATTGCGCAACATAATGGTTCCTTGGCGACGACGGGTCTGCATAGCCCGAGAAGTTGGCATTCGCCCGCTTAGGCGGCGATAGCGTAGTCTGCGCCGACGGCGGCTGAGGAACATGGTTCTGGCCTGGAGGAGGCGGCGTCGATCTGGCGGCCGATGGAGGTCCGGCAGCATACCTAGAATCGTGGCTGGTCATCCGCTGGGGAGGCGACACGGGGCTCCTGATCGAGTCACCGGCATGTGAAGGAGCCTTGTTGCTACCACGCTCATAGTGTGAGGTTCGCCGCTCACCGGACTCTCCATCAGCAGTCTCAAAGTACGCCAAGGGACTCGAAGTTCGGGGTTGGTGTTGCAAAACAGACGGAGGGCCCGGGGCATACGAAGATGACGGTCTCGATCCTGAAGGAGCCGGACTGTATCTGTTTCCGACCGAGGTCGGAGCCGGGGGGCCTGCATACTTATTGGGAGCGGGAGCTGAAGTCAGCGCCTGAGGAGCATAGGGGTTAACGGAACCCGGAGATACCAACCCATGGCTAGGAGCCTTAGGAGCTGTCGTAGTAGCAGCTGGAGGTTGAAGTGCATAGGGGTTCATGGGTGGCGGGGCCGAAGTGGGGGCATAGGGATTAACAGGAGCTGACGTAGGCACATAGGGATTTACCGGCCCAGGAGCTACAAGCCCGTGGCCCGGCGGCTTGTTTCCGCTGGGAGCCGATGTGGGCGGAGGAGCCTGCTGGATAGGTGGTGCTGGCGCATACGGCAACTGCAGAGGCGCAGGACCAGGAGGTGGCCCCGGAGGACCCAATGGTGATGGTTGCGTCGGGAAATACCCACTGTTCAGTGCCGGTGACGCCGCACGCACACTAGGCGCTCGGGACGCCAGTCTCGGCTTAGAGTGAATTGGTAACTCTTCAAAGAAACCACTTCCTCTCGACTTCAAGGGAGGTCTTCCGGGTGCCGGAGCCCCAGACATAGGCGGTGGGGCCGCAGAAGATCCATCGCGAGATGCAGGCGCCGGACCGGCCGAAGGAGTAGGAAGGGAAAGAGTGCCGTTGGGATTACTGTGTGCAGAGGTCATGCTAGAACTGCGTGGTAGCAGCCCCATCGGCGGCGGGCCAGCTCCAGGCGTAGACAACGGCGGCGGTTGCAACGGGTTTGCATTTGGCCCAGGAATAATGGTCTGCATGGCTGGGCGTTTTCTCGGAGCCACGGGCTTGAGGTCTATGGGTAAATCATACGGAGATTGGTAGCCCTTCTTCTTGTCGACAAAGCTGTCGACACGTTTGAGTTCAGCTAACGGCGGAGGTGGCACGTTGCTATACGAAGTAGCGACGGCGGGCATAAAAGGGTTGGGACTCGCAGGCGGATAGTACGGAGAGGCCGGAGCATATGGATTTGGTGATGGCTGGCCAACGCTAGAGGCATATCTGTTGGCAGCGGGTATGTTCAGAGTGGGTGTAGGAGCTGAGGCCGTGATAGTCGGTGCTGCCGGCGCATTCACTTCATTGTCATCGTCATCCAAAAGACTGTCGTCATCGCTAAGCATGAAACCCTCAGTAGCCACCACTGGGACCGATGGGGCATCCTGGGCGGCAGGAGTAGGAGAAATAGCGTCAGTAGCTGGCGCAGGACTGGTGAGATCCTCCAAAAATTCTTCATCGTCGCTTCCGAACACCTCTTCCCACTTGGCGGCGATAACGTCTTTGTGCTTTTCTGAAGCGGAAGGCTCGGTAGCGGGGGCTGAAGCTGGAGTCAAGGCAGCCTTAACTGCTGGTTCCGCTCCCTTCTTGTCAAAGAAGTCATCGGTATCTGCCGAGTCGCCAAAGAAGTCTACTTCAGTGGTTGGCTGTTGGGTCTGTTCGGGAATAGAAGTTGGAGCAGGGGCTGGAGCAGCTGAAGGTAGGACTGACGCCGCCATGGGTTCAGGAGCCGGGGCTGGAGATGAGACTGGGAAATCTTGCACCGAAGTAGATACCGGCTCAGCAGTCTCTGTTTGTGCGGGTTCCGTCGGAGTAGCAACAGCCTCTTGTTGTCCTTGTCCTTGTGACTCCTCAACCCCAGCAGCCTTTTTATCAAAGAAATCATCAACATCCCCTGAATCCCCAAAAAGGTCGTCCCTCGCCTTCTTCTCATCCTCCTCTTCCCGCACCCTATCCGATCCCACCCTGACATCTCCTCTATGCACATTCCCCATTACCTGCATCGTCGACTTCCTCCTCAAATCCTCTGGTACAAATTCTGCCCCTTCCCCTCCACCAAACGCCTCCTCCACTGCCTTTTCAATCGCTGGCGTCTCCGGCACATCTCCATGCCTAATCAACGGTAACCCTTCCTCAAACCTCGACTCACCCTCAAGATTATTATCGTCAATATTATCGGGCCCCGCTTGCCCATCGGCCATTTCCACCCCCCACCCATCAATGTCCTCGCCGCCCTCAATATTCCAAAGTGCCTCATGCCTCGCATGCGGCGTATCCCACTCCCCGGCATCGATAGGTCCCTCCGGGCGACTCAACGAAATGCTCTCGGCAGCCCGTTTATGTTCAGGTGCTGGTGGGACAACGGGGAATGAATTACTCCGGTCTTTCTCAGGCATGAATCTTAGCAGGTCAGTTGATTGTCTAGTCACTGACCACTCAGACGACTCCTCGTCATCAAAGTTGACTTCCTGTGCTGTGCGGGCAAACGACATGGTCGAGAAGTGTCTGGATTTGGTGTCCGTATATGTTGGTGAGGATAGGACGGGGTTATATGTGTCGGCAGCCTCGCAGACCTCGTTAACATCGGCATCGTTATAGGCGGTCGCAGGCGGCGGACGTTGTTGAGGCAACCCAGACTCGGAGTCCTGGCCCATTTGCACAATCTCACCCACTTGTGTAACGTCCTCATCCACCCCCTGCACCTTTTCCGTCTCCCCCGCCACAACAGAATCCCCAGGCACCGCCGTTGCTTGTATCCCATTTTCGTCGACATCCTCTCCCACTTTCACCTCCTTCGGCTCCTCCTCCATCCAAGCGTCTACCTCGCCAACCTCCAGGGCCGACAGGTCAATCCTCTTGGGCGACGCCGTCACCGGCGAGCTCGAAGCCGGCGGCGTCGCCAGCGATGGATTCTGTGTATGCGATGTACCTGTGTTCTCAGATATATCGGGGCCCAGCGAGGCCGTAGGCCGCGGAGCGGCCATTGTTTTTTGCGGCTACTTTTTTGCGGGAATGGAAACAAGTTAGACAAGAGTTTAGATTAGGGATTGTTTGTTTGTTGGTCAGGAAATGGCTGATGGATAAGTGTGTGTTGGTGATAGTGGTTTGCTTGTGTTGAGGTGGCTGGTTGGCTGACTGGTGGGCAACGTACAATCTGATTGGTCCCAGCTGAAGAAAGCTCCAGTTTCTTCCTTTCCGTGCCTGCCCTTTCTCTTTCTTCGTATCGTGAATGCAACCTGAAAAAAAAAGGAAAGAAAATAAATTCAAAATTGCTATCGCTATTAAATAAATACAATATAGGGAAGATCGCAGTCACACCTCGAGTCTAGTCGCTTGCGAGCAGTCAAAGTCGATAGATCAGAATGGTGTCGTCATGAAGTTTGTCATTTAAAAAAATATAAGTTTAGCTGTAGGTGAGAGCTGTAGTCAGTAGTAAACACATATTCCAGATGGATCCAGTTGCTCTGAACCCTAACCCTGGATCTGGATGATATTAAGTGACAGGTGAGCCAGTGGAACATCACAAGGCAGTATATGTCTATAATAAAGTGTAAAATGAGTACAGTTGAGACTAAAATATAGTGTTCCTTCATTTTGAATCGACTCGTCTCTTTGACATTCGACATATCATTACTCTCTCCCGCCAGTCCTCCCAACCCCATATGCACTCACTTAACACCAACCCTCCTACTAGCCCACCCCACTTTTTCCCTGGCCTCGCCACCTGGCAAGCCCCAACCCCGATAAGATAAGCTCTCAAAAATTCTAGATCTATACAATTAATTTGCTTGCGATAGCCACGCAACACCCAATGCGCCCAGCAAAATCATCACAACATCGGCATCTTCTTTCTTTCTTTCTTTCTTTCTTTCTCTTCTCTTCTGCTAATCAAGATCCTCCCAAATTGCCAAAATGGGCCGCGAACTCCAAAAAAGAAAAAACCGTTCTTCCCGCCCCAAAGTCGTCGTCCCTAACCGCCGCAAAAAGCAATTAAACCCCATGGGCAACTCCATAATCGCCAAAAACTGGTGTGTCTTTTCCTTCCTTTCTTTCCTTAGTCTCCCTTTCCCTCACTAACAAATTGTCTCTCTTCTCTTCCCTAGGGACAAAAAGCAAACTCTCACCCAAAACTACCGCCGCCTTGGCCTAGCCTCCCGCCTCCAAGCCCCCACCGGCGGCATCGAAATCCCCCTCTCCGCCGCCGCCACCGGCACCGCCCACCAGCCCACTAAGAATCCATCGTCAGCTACCGTCACTGACCTGTCGCCCGCCATTATCTCGGAGGCGCGCGTCGAACGAGATGAGAATGGCAAGATTATCAAGGTGCTCAAGGATAACTCTGTCCACAAGCCTCTCAACGATCCCCTCGCCAAATTCGATTCCGACTCCGAATCTGACTCTAACTTAAAAGCCTCAATCTCAAAATTCCAACCCAAAAAACCAGAAGAAACCAAATGGGAAGAATGGCACGGCCTCGACTCCCCCACTACTGCCGCCACCCCCGTCATCCAACACCTCCTCCGCCAATCGCAAGCCTCCCTCGTCAAAAAATCTCGCTTCCAGTCCCCCGAGGAATCCGCCTGGCTTGCCCAGCTCATCGCCAAGTATGGCAATGACACACGCAAGATGGCGTGGGATCGCAAGTTGAATCCGTATCAGCAGACCGAGGCGGATATTACGAAGCGGTTGAAGAGGTGGCGGGCGGCGCAGGCAGCGGCGGGACAGGAGAAGTAGAAGAAACACAAAGAAAAGGGACTTAATATCATGAAATGAAACGTTTGAAAATTAGTCTTTTCATTTTTATTTTGTTGGTTTGTTTGGGTTATCTTTTTAGGCTTATCATTGTTCCTGTCAAAGCATTTGGTTCACTTCTCTTTTATTGCTATCATGACTTTCTCGTGTAAATCGTTCAAATATGTTGTCAATATTTACTCTTCATCTCTATCAAGCATGTCATATCAAACCCTATATATATCTCTCTATATTTCCAGTTTCCTAAAACTAACCTAACTCTAATGCGGTCTCGTTTCCATTCTTACTGCGCCCGATCGTAGTTTGCAGCCGGAAATCTCACAGCCTGGATATCGTCTGGCCCGTACGGCATATCACCCACTTCCATAGTGCCCCCGTGGGGAATCATGTGGTCCTCATAGACAGGCGCTGGAGTTGCCATGTTTTCTCTCTCTCCATGCACGGGACTGGGCCCGTACCGGCTGTTCATGGTCCCTGAGTACTCAGTGTTGGAATCAAACAGCGGCGTTGTGGTCCGTCCTGTGGAACTGTGGAAGCCACCGAAGCCACCGTTACTGACCTGAGTCTCTTCTTCATCGTAGGGGTCCAAACGGGACATACTGGAACCGCCACCGTAGGCGCCGGCAGCATACGGGTCGTCAACGGTGTCATCATGGTTGTTGTTATTGTTGTTGTTGCCAAGGGAGATGTACGGGTTGTCGTCGGCCGGATCCATGGAGAAGGCGGCCTTGTCAGGGTCGATGGAGGAGTCGCCGAAGCGGCGGCGCTGGGTGTAGCCGGGGAGTTGGCCGTTGTTGTTGTAGGCCTGGAGGGTGTACATAGAGAGGATTATGCAGGGGATCCAAGAGACGCTGTGTTTCTGTTAGTTATCGGTGTCTTTAAGGGAAAGGAAAAAGGATTGACGGTACCAAGTCAAGACGCCGAGGCCAACAATGGCCTTGGAAGCTCCGCAGGCACCCTTGCACTTTCCGTACGTGTTATAGGCGGCCTGGGCGGCAAAAGCAGACAGCCATAAAATGGTAAAGATGACATCAAGGGCCAACATGGCATGGGGTTCGGCAAAGCGTCGGGTGCGGTCGAATCTGGGGGCCATGATCAGGTAGATCCAGGCGGGGATGGAGAGGAAGCACTGTGAAGAGAGGAGTGTTAGATGTTGCTGTTGCGGAGTTGGCGGAGACGAGACACGGAGTGACGGAAGATCGGGAGAACTTACCAGGCCAAAGACCCAGCCGTTGTTCCCGACAATGGCGGCATTCTTAAAGACAATGATTTCGCAAATCCAGGCGACGACGACGCAGAAGATTTGGAAACAATGCAGGCCTAGTTTGAACTTTGGCACCTGTTCGTCTGTGATGCCTCGCATTGTTATGGGGAGCGAGAGAATGTGTATCTGTCTGTGTCTTTTGGTTTCTCTCTAGATGTTGTTCGTCGGGGGATATCGCCGAGGCTAGAGGCTGTATAGCTCTCTAATGTTGTCGTGTATATTGATGAATTGGGATGGAACAATCGACGATCACGACGGCGGCAGCGGGGGGGTATATTCGATATGATTGATAGTCGTAGAAGATATCGTGTATTTGCAGTAGTGATGATTTGGTTCAGTGAGAAGATGGTGATGAATTGGGATCGAGTTTGTGGTCGTTATTGTCGATAATAGCCAGGAGAACAACCAAGTAACCAGCACCTGTCTGTCTGTCTGTGTTTGGGTGTTTCTCTTTTTGTTTTTATATATCGGTTTATTTCAGCTGTCGCCAGGTCCCTGTAAAGAATAAAATCTCTGTAAGTAAAATAAATATCGTCCACAAAATAAGAGAGAAAGCCTCGACTAGAAAAAAAAAGATATTCGTTCCCCTTCTTTTTATTTGTCTTTTTTCGTTCTTCTTCTTTTGCACCCGGGCGGCAGTTTCTCTCTTCTTTTCTGTTCTTACCCTGTTTCTGTTTCTGTTTCTGCTCTTTCCTGAGGTGGCGCGGAGCAGGAGCCTGCGTCAGCAACGTCAGTAGTGAAGCACTAAAAGTGCACAAAGTGAAGCAACGCTGAAGCTGTGCCACGGGCAAGGGCAACGACAAAAGATACAGGGACAATACAGGGGGCTAACGTAAGAGAGATGAGGACGAATGCGGGATTGAGAATGAGAGTTAACAGAAGTAGAGTATACAAGAAAACAAATTGTCTGCTCATGTGATCTCTGATTTTTGATGTGTCCATGTGTCCCAATATCAAGACTCATGTGCTCTTCTGTCTACTGTTTACATTATCCCACTGTTGCGAAGGAAACCACGTCTTGGCCAATCAAATCACGCATATTTAGTCTCTAGTCCCATCCACAATGTCAGCCTGCCGAGTCAACGGGCCCTTTGCAGCCAATTACATCCTCATATTGTCACTCGATAAGTGTTCAACTCAATAATTGCTGAGTCTCTTACAAGACAGTTACCACAGGGAAAAACAAAAGACAATTTCATTCATGTATATACATACATAGAATCCCCCAGAAACCCAGTCTCACAGCTTGCCTGCCTGCCCGCCCACCACCACCATCAACTTCCTCCCCACCTCCGCCACAGGCCACGCCACCATTATGACGTCCGTCAACCCAAACGTAAAATAACCGAGATCCAACTTTTTTTTTCGTAGTCGTCACACACACACACACAGAAACGCTCGATAAAAAAAGGAAACGCCCGAGAACCATGTAAATCAAGGTATGGCTGCACACTCCATAATTCGGCAGCCTAAATTTTAGATTATATGTAGGTCTATGTATATATGTATTCCCCATCTGTGTCCCCCGCTCGGCAAAAAATGTAGGTCACTTACCTGCTTAGTCATCCCGTTCCCACTGCCTATTATTCTCCCCCTCCCTCTCGTCCCGCCGATCCAACGTCCGATGCAACTTGCCCTCCCCCATCACACACATCGCCCCCAACCCCACCACACTAAACCCAAACAACGTCATAAAAACCCAGTAAAACGCACCCATATACGCACCGACCGCCCGCTCCCGCAGCGCCGGTGACAGCTCGTCTAGCCCGGCAATCGACCGCATAATCTCCTCCACAATCTTCTGTCCGGCGGGATCGCGGCCAAAAATGTCGGTTAGGTTGACTCGCAGGGTGTTTTGGAAGATGGCTGAGGCAATGGTGATACCAAGGGTGCTCCCAACGGACCGGAAGAGGTCTTGGTATCCCGTTAGTTAGTCCCGTAAAATCCCCAATAGAAAGAACAACACAGAAAAGAAAAACTTACACGTCGCCGAGGTAATCGCCGCATGCTCCCCCGCATCTACTGCCGCAATACACGCCAGCAACGTCACCGTCAACATCGCCCCATAGCCCCCTCCGCACGCCACAAAGACCCCCTTAATCCACACCGTGCCTGTCTCCCGCCCAAACGTCAACGTCCCGGCACTCCCCACCACGAAAATCGCCGTAACCGCGACACCGAGCGCCCAGTATTTCCCCGTGCGCTTCATGATGACGCCAGAGGATAAAGAAAAGATAGAGACTCCGACCGGCGAGAAGAGGAGAACGGTCCCCGTGGCTGTGGCCGAGGCGCCGAGGACTTGCAGGTAGACCGGGACAAAAAAGAGCAGCGAGAGCATTGTCATTGTAATCGTCAGGTTCGCCAGGCACGCCGCGGCCACCGTGCGGTTGGCCAGTAGGCGCACTGGGACAATCGGCAACGGCGCGTGCATCTCTACATGAATCAAAACACCAAACAACGCCAACGCCGCCGGAATCGCTGTCAATGGCACCCAGTGTGTCCACGGAAGGATATTCCCGCCCGTGTTCAACCCCGCTAACAATGTCACCAAAGCCCCCACCGTCAAAAAGGCCCCTAGGAAATCCACCCTCTGCCACACCCTACGCGCTCCATCGCTATCGCCATCGGAAATCTTTGCTGGAACATCAACAAGCATCCAGACAAGCCCCGCCGATACCAACGAAAACGGCACCTGCAACAAAAACGCCCACCGCCACCCGCCCGCCGTGTTCTCCGCAATATACCCGCCCAGCACTCCACCCAACATCGCCCCCGCACCATAACAGACATTCCCAATCCCCTGAACGACCCCCCGTTGGCGCAGTGGGATCAAGTCACTTGCCAGGAACGTCCCGATACTCATAAGGCCCCCCCCGCCAATCCCCGCGACCACCCGGCCGAAAATCATGACCCACTCGTTCCCCGCCACGCCGCAAACAGCATTCCCCGCCGCAAACACGACGTTGGAAAAGACGAGCCCAGGCCCGCGGCCCAGCAGATCAGTCAACCGGCCGGAAATCGGCTGGCAGGCGGCGTTGGAGAGGAGGTAGGCAGTGGCCAGCCAGGAGAAGAGAGTCATGGAGTGGAAGGTGGTGGAAATCGGGGTGGAGAGGGTGGCAATGATGGTAGAGTCGAGGGCGCCGAGGAAGGTGCCGAGGTAGGTGGAGGAGAGGATGAGAAGGAGGCGGCAAGTGAAGAGGGGGGGATCGGTGGGGGGAATAGTGGTGGATCGAATGAGTGGGGTAGATTCAGTGGGGGCAGTGACGGCCCGTTCGGGGTCTGGGTCTGAAGGAGAGGGAGCTGAAGTCATAGTAGTTTAACGTGAAAGTATATTTATATAAGGATACTGAAAGATGGAAGAAAAGAATTCAGCTGAAAAGGGCCTCATCAATGAAACCTTTACGCTTATCTCTCTGAAAACCTTATCGTGCTCAGATTGACCAATTGCGTAAGTTTTGTGTAACCCTTGTTTTTGGCAGGTGCTTTATTTTCGGAAAGATGTGTAAGTGAGAAGCCAAAGTGTTAAGTAAGTCAAAGTGACTTGTTAGGGTTTTGGATACAGTAGAGTTGATATAAAGTGGGGTTACGTGAGAATTCAATTAGACCAAGGACACTAAGATATTTACCACCACCGTTACAACAATAGCCATATATTGAATCTTTACCTTCATCTCTTACCACCTCTTCAACCAAACTAACCACAACACTGTTCCCATGCTGCCAGCCCCACCCCCCACTGTCCAAGACCTCATCCTCCCCACCCCACCCCCACTCTCCACCCTCCTCACCTCCCTCCGCACCTCCACCACCACTCCCTCCCACCGCCTCCACTCCATCGCCCGTGACGCCCACTTTGTCACTGCCGTCGCCGCCGCCTACGGGCGCCCCGTCGTCGCCAATGAGCGCTGCGGCAGCTGGTATGTCGAGCCGCGGTTGAAGAAGGGGAGTGCGTATTTTAAGAGTACAGATGGGCATGCGGGGGTGTGGAAGTTTAGTTTGCGGAGGATTAATGTGCATTTGGTGGGCATGATTGAGGAGAATGATGGGTGAGTTTTGCTTGCGGGAGTGAGGCAAGATAAATATCAAGGATTAGGGTTACTGACCGCAGAGCCTTCATAGCATCATCATTGTCGACTCTACGAGACGAGGCAAGAGTAAGTCTTCCCAGAAAATCAACAGTACTTTCACCCACTGACATCCACTACCTAGAAATGCCCGATGCCCTCTCCAAAACAATCCCCATCTGGTGCGCCGTCCTCAACACTGTCCTCTTCCCCCGCCCCACCCCACACCCCCTCCACGTTCCCCCCACCCTCATCTCCCCCTCCGAAGCCTCTTCGATATCATCCCTCCTCCCCACCTTCGTCTCCAATCTCACCACAATCGCCCCCTCCCTCAACATTGCCACCCTCCGGCAGAAAATCACTAAGCCATTGCGACCCCTCTGGGTCACTCCAGACTCCCCACTGCTCGAGAAGGTTCCCGAGACCGGCGGGATCTTTGCCGAGTTTCGCCCGGTGATTTGCCTGACAGCGAGTGGTCGGGCGGAGAGTGGGGAGATGGCGGGGGGGTGGTATGTGCAGGGAGCTGCGGATGATGCGGAGATGTGGGCGGGGAGGTTGACAGCGGAGGGGTTTTGGAGGAATCGGGAAGTGTTGTTGGGGGCTGGTGATAAGGAACTGCCGGGATTGATGAAGCGGTTGGCTGAGGTTGAGGATAGGCTAGAAGGAGAAGGAGAAGGAGAAGGTGGAGTGCCCTTGACATATATCACCGACCGGATCGCCGTAGGCCGCCTCCCGACATCGCCCCCGTTTCCTCCCCCCATCCCCGGCACCGCCTCCATCTACCTTCCAGCTACCCCCTCTTCTCCTTCTCCTTCTCCTTCCTCTTCTATCCCAACCACCTTTACCATCCCTCTCGGCAAACCTAAACTCGCTTCCAGATCCCTCCGCCACCATCTTTCCCCTCTAATAACCTTCGCCATCACCTTCTTCACTACCCATCCCACCACTGGCACCCTCGCCATCTACTGTCCCACCGGTAAAGACATTTCCGTCGGCGTCGGGCTAGCTGTTGACTGTTTTGTCTTTGACGATGACGGGACGGTGAAGGGAGATATGGCGAGGCAGGAGCATACGAAGATGAGGATCCGAGGGCGGTTGGGGAGGGTGATGGTGCGGGCGCCGGGGGTGAATCCAAGTCGGAATACATTGCAAAGTGTGAATAGTTTTTTAATGGGCTGAAGTTATGTGTCACTACTGAAATAAAATTTTATCCTTAATAGAAAATAAGAAAATAAATTAACGATATCTGATATCCATATAATCCTCTCTCTTTTTCTGTGCCCTTACAGCGCCTCAATATCCTTCAGCATCTCCGGAAACTGACTCCAATCATCCATCACAACATTCGCCCCGGCTTCCTTCAACACCCGTCTCATCTCCTCCTTCTCCTCCGCCGGATAGGGCCCCGTGTACCCAATAACCTTAATCCCCGCCCGATGCGCGCTCGTCGTCCCCGTCTTCGAATCCTCCACCGCCACACATTCATCCGCCGCCTTCCCCAGTTTCTCCAACGCAAACAAGTACACTGCCGGATCCGGCTTGGATGTCGGCTTCGGCAGCGATGTCGCCGCCGAAAACACCTTGTCCTCGGGGAAATACTTATCCTGCCCCACCTTCTTGATCGATGCGAGCACCCGTCTCTTGGCCGACGACGACACAACGGCCATCTCCCGGTCGCCGGCGGCCGCCAACATGGCCAGCTGCCCGTCCACGCCCACGCACGGTTGCAGGCTCGTCTCGATCTTGGCAATGACGGCGCCCTCCTCAGCCTTGACGTACGACTCGAGTTGCTCGGGCGTCATCTTGAGCTCGGTGTAACGCTCCTGCAGCTTGATGAGCATGCCGCGGAAGTTGTGGCCGACGAATTCCTTGAGGAGGGAAGGACCGGTGAAAGGGGGGTCCATGGGGTGGCCGTGGTCGACGCAGAGTTTGTTGATGAGTTCGGCGCAGGCTTGGAAGGCGACATCTTCAGAGAGGACAAGGGTATTGTCGCAGTCAAAGAGGACGGTGGTGACCTTGAGGTGGGGGGAAGTGTTAGTGGGGGCTCGGAGGAAGAGGAAAGGCCAGAGATGGAGGGAAACATACGGGAGCCATTTTGAGAGATGTTGTGGTAGGTGATTAAAAAAAAAGAAGAAAAATTCGTGGTTTTCCTGAAGCAATCATAAAGTTCTCGTGATCGTGAAGAGTTAAAAAGTGTCAAAAATCTACTCTATAGATTCAAATAAGAAACAGTCAATTCGTGAGTGTGGTGAATAAAAACAAGAAATAATCTTAAATTTCTCCCCCGCTTCCACCTCTATTTATACACCGAAAAAAATCAAGGCAAAGAAATCCCCGCGCCTTCCCTCAACCACCATTAGCCTCAAATTCCCAAATTTCCCAACGCCAACACCACCAACACCGCCAATAACAAACATCGCAACTACCCTTCACGACGTTCCATGACGGTAACAGGAAAGAGGCACGGGATTATAAACGGGGCTCCCAGGGGAATCCAACAAGAAGCTACCCGGGGGGGCTGGTCCTCCAATTGTCATGTCGTAGAATGTGTAGAATGGGCAGGAAGCTTCATTTTGGGTGTGTAAGTGGGTGGGGCCATTTTGATCATTTGAGGCATTTGGGTGGTGGGTTTGAACAATGATACATCATAATTGTTCGGCAGTATTACAGCGAGTAAGAGAAAAAAAATCCGAAAAATAGAAAACGGCACTTTCCATGGTGCACAGGCACATACACATGTCTACATATCCGATGTCTACGCCCCGACACTGCGGCGGGCGGACGGGCACCTCGGTGGCACGGCGAGAGGATCCACCCCATCCCACCAGGGGTTACCGAGAGTCTGATCAAGGCACAGCCAAACCAGGCAGCGGACATTAAACAGTGGACAACTCAAGCAAAAGCTAAAAGAAACTTCCATTCCATGGAGTATCCCATCCTCTACACACACACAAAAACGTACAATAAACCCCTCCACCATCACCCATCACCACCCACCGTTTCACCCACCCCCTTAACCTTCTCTCCCTCTGTCCAAGCTCCCATACCCATCCCATCGGCCCGTCTCATTTCATTGTTGGCATGTATATATATATATATATGTAAATAGTTACTTATACCCTCCGTCACAATCCTTCACCTGGAAACCCACAATCCCATCAAATTATTTCTTTGCATAGCTTCGTAGCTCCATTACAGCTCGTCTCTATTTCTCACATGCGGGAATTAGAACTGGTGCTGTCATTGTGGGGTAGCGTTAAGGGTTATTATATCCCTAATAATGACCGGTGAGCCAGCTTCCAGGATTCCTGATTAAGCTCAATAGACCGCAGATCACGATCAATTTTATGCACTAAAACAGTACAAATCACAAAAAACCAACATGAGAATATTTTGTCATAAAAATCATTAATTATCTATAAAAAAAACCCAATAAAACGCCTAACTCCAAAGTAAATCATCAATACTCACTCATAACTTTCAAACAAAAACCTTCTGCTCACCCTATTTCCTACAGTATCCGCTTCAACTCTTCCTTCTGCGCTGCCGTCAAACTCGTCGGGAAGTCCACCTCAATCTTCACCACCAAGTCTCCCCGCATGCCCGCCTTCTTCGAAATTGGCATCCCGTGTCCCGGGAATGTTTCCGTGCTGCTAGGTTGCGTCGGGCCGCCCTTCTCTAGAGGCAACGTCTTGCTATCAATGGTAGCAATTTTGCGGGACCAGCCGGTTAATGCTTCCTTGAGGGGGATGCGGACGGTCATGTGTAGATCATTATCGACGCGAGTGAAAATGGGGTGTTTTTTCTGAGACATTGTTAGCATCATTATGTCTTACTCATGAAAATTTGAAAACGGAGAAAGGCTCCAAAAAGGCCATATGTCAACTTACCTCTTCGACAATAAAGTGCAAATCTTGTCTGCCCCCCTCAACCTGATCTCCGACACCATTAAACTTAATCTTACTTCCCTTCTTCAACCCCGCCTTAATCGGCACCTCCAAAATCTGCGCCGTCCTTACCATCTGCCCCGACTCATCAAAGCTTTTTCTCTGAATCTTCATCTTCTTGGTGCACCCCTTGAACAATTCCTCCAGTGTCAACGGCAAAGGTTTCTCCACCGCCACCGTCTCCGCCTCTGCCTTCTTACTGCTTCCGAAATCTTCAGTGGCACTCCGTCTGGACCGGTAGCCGCCGCCACCGGGCATCCCACCCATGCCGCCTAGTCCTCCAAATATGTCTGGCATGCCACCGCCGCCCATGCCGCCCATGCCACCCATGCCGCCCATGCCACCCATGCTACCATCGCCAAAGAACTCTTGGAAGATCCGGTTCGGATCCGTAAAGTGAAATCCCCCTTCTGGGCCGCCCGAAGTCGAGGTCCTGAACGAGGTCCCGTTACTAAAGTTGGAGCTCGAGAAGCCACCACCACCACCGGGACCTCCGCCGCCGGCGAAGGGATTGCCGCCGCCTCCAGGCGGAGGGGCACCTTGGCCCTTGACGATGATATCGAAGCCAAACTGATCGTATTCTTTGCGTTTGGAGGAATCGGAGAGAATCTCGTAGGCTTCAGAGACTTCTTTGAATTTCTCGGCGGCTTTCGGGTTGTTGGCGTTCTTGTCAGGATGCCATTTGAGGGCTTGTTTTCTGTAGAAGCGGTGTTAGTCATGTACCTTGTCTGTGTTTGGTAGGGATGGGTTGGGCAGCGACGAAAGAGTAGAGACAAGAAACTTACCTGTAGGCCTTCTTGATGTCTGCGGGAGAGGCGTCCGCCTTGATATCCAGACGATCGTAGAGAATTGTGTCGACGGGCATGTTGTGTATATGTATATATAATATGTGTGTGTGCGTGTGTGTGATGCAGTAGAGTTCAATCAAGAACTTGGGCGCTTAAATAGTCCAAGCAACTCAATATAACGTATTGTAAAATCGTGAGTATGTGCGTGTGTGGTAAATGCAAGAAACAAGAAAACGAGACAAAATAATAAAAGTCGATGCCAGGAAGCTCAAGCTCGAGGATATACTCTTTCGATATCTCCAAAAAAAAAATCCCAGATAACAGGCACAAAGAGTACAAAAGAAAGAAAAAAAAGATCAATCAAGCTTGTTCTTGAAAAAAAAAAGAATTTCCAAGCAATAGAAGTATCGAGAAACCTCAACACCTAAAATACAACTATAGAACCTTCCTATCAACTTAGCTTAGCTTTCACTACCGGGAAAAAAGTGGGAGTATGATGTATGTGTTGTTGTTGACAACTACTATATTTAAGATTTAATGCTTTGATTGCTGTTTTCGTCTTCAAGGCAACAAGAGTGTTGGAAGTATTGGATGCTGCTGAAGAGAGTAATGCAGAAGAAAATAGAAAGGATGTATACAATAATGGCCTTGTAGTGAATGTATAGACTTGTCTATGTGGGCTGTGTTTTTTTATAGCTAGACCAAGATTATATCCGCGCAACTGGTGATTTATATACAGAGCAACCGGCAAATCATTGATATGTGTCTCATGATCGGGTGATGTTGATATCGTTGGTTTTCAGTGGTGTTATCACTAGTCTCCCGAACGCCCCAGAGCCTTCTAGTGGTGCCCAGGGGGGGGGGGGGAGGCCTGGAACAGGGCGGGGGCGGGACATATGCAGAGAGATCCAACTTAGAAGCTTCTGGAAATCTCAAAAAATACAGGCAGGGTGCGGGTAAAGTGTTACAGTGGGCTATGTCCGCTGTACCCACTATAATTGATGGTAAGAGTTAGTGGCTAGGGTTACGGAGCTCTAGGAAGCTCTGGGGGGGAGCTACGGGTGGGAGAGGATTATGAGCTGAGGGATAGACGGAAATATGTAGTCATAGGAATTTCTGGTGGAGAGATGTGGTGTTGAGTTTGGCGGTTGTATCGGATGTGTGGATGGTGGGTATTTGTGCGGCATAATGAGATAGGGTCTCATGTAAAACACGCCCTGCAAAGACAAGACATCTCGAGTGTCAGTCATTGGGCTCATCTCAGCCTGCAAGCATTTGGACTGAGCATCAACAAGGGCAACAAGACCTTGAGGCAGCCTTTTACCCTGTGGATTGAATGTGCCTTGCTAGAAACAGTCGATCTCTTTACTTGTGATGAACACTACAAAGCCACCACCCAAATTTTCATATGGAGTTTAGCGAAAAGCAATTGTCATGCCAGATATGACATCACTAGGGTTAGCATCAGTTTACTAGGGTTCACCAGCTGTCAACCCCTGGCACCTCACCTCAAAGCCACCTAGAACTTCTCGAGCTCCCATGCGCCGGGCCAACCGCCCTGCATCACCGCCGGCCGGCACGACGACGCCATTAACTTTTTCAAGGCATACATCCACTACACTCACACTCGTAGCCAGCCGCTAGAAAACAATGACGACGACATTCGCGACGCTGCGTGACCGGCAGGTTGCCTCGTTGAAGAAGATTCTCAATCTGAACGAAGATGTCCCCGAGGAACCGGAAGCCCTGACGGACGGCATGCCACCGGCCGGGTCGCTGGTGAACCGGGAGGGTAAGCCGATCTGGAAGGTGTTAGTGTTTGACGATTTGGGGCGTGATGTCATTAGCAGCGTAATGCGCGTGAGTGATTTGCGGGCGCAGTAAGTCTAGCGGGGGTGGGGCAAGCAGATAGCGACAAGGTAGAAGAAGCTAACAAACGGTAACATGCGTCTAGGGGCGTCACCATCCATCTACATATTGGCCAGTCCCGGCATTCGATCCCCGATGTCCCTGTGGTGTACCTCGTTGAGCCGACGGTGGGGAACCTCAAGGCCATCACCAACGATCTGACCCGGTCCCTCTACAGCCCGGCCTACCTCAACTTTATGTCGTCGCTGCCGCGGACTCTCCTCGAAGACTTTGCTGCTGATACCGCGGCTGCCAATACATCGGAGCACATCGCGGCCCTCTACGACCAATATCTCAACTTTATTGTGTCGGAACCGGACCTATTTTCGCTCGGCATGGACAAGTACCACACATACTGGGCCGTCAACAGCGCTAAGACGACGGATGAGCAGCTGGATATTATTGTGGACCACATAGTCTCTGGGCTCTTCAGCGTCGTCGTGACCATGAGTGTCATCCCGATCATCCGGGCGCCTAAGGGTGGAGCTGCCGAGATGATTGCGCAGAAGCTCGATCGCAAGCTGCGAGACCACATTCTCTCGGGCGGCCGCACCGGCCTGGGCGGGTCCTCCTCATCCTCAGCACTCCCAGCTACACAATCTCGGCCTGTGCTGCTGATCCTCGACCGCAATATCGACCTCACGCCGATGCTGTCCCACTCGTGGACATACCAATCGCTCGTGCACGACGTGCTCACGATGAAGCTCAACCGCATCACTATGGAGTCCCCCATCGATGAGACGGACCTGTCTAAGGGCACCACCAAGAAAACGTACGACCTGACAGCCTCCGACTTCTTCTGGTCGCGCAACGCCGGGCTTCCGTTCCCGCAGGTCGCCGAAGACATCGACGCCGAACTCAGCAAATACAAGGAAGAATCTGCCGAAATCACGCGCAAAACCGGCGCCGCCAGCCTTGACGACCTCACCAACGATGCCGCCAGCTCCGCCGCCCACCTCAAAGCTGCCATGTCGGCGCTCCCGGAGCTCCGTGAGCGCAAGGCCGTCCTCGACATGCACATGAACATCCTCGCTGCCGTCCTCAACGGCATTAAGAACCGCCAGCTTGATAACTTTTTCCAGATGGAGGAGGATATTGCCAAGATGAACAAGGCTCAGATGCTCGACGTCATCGGCGCCCCTGATGAGGGTGACGATGCCCTCGACAAATTGCGCCTCTTCATCATCTGGTCGCTGACCACTGATGCCGACATTGCCCGTAGTGAGTGGCCGCAGTTTGAAGACGCTCTGCAAAAAGCCGGCGTCCCCGACACCTCTAGTCTCGACTTCATCCGGCGCTTCCGCACCACGACCAAAATGACCCAGTTGACCACCGTCACGGGCACCGGCCCCGGCGCCCCCTCCGGAGTCGCCCCTGCGCAATCCTCTCTCTTCGGCAACTTGACTTCCCTCTCCTCCCGCCTTACTGATCGCCTTAAGGAAACTGGCGTCCCTTCCAACCTCACCGCTAATCTCGACTCGCTCACTTCCGTCATCAAGACCTTCCTCCCGTCAAACCGGGATCTAACAATCACCAAGATCCTCGAGTCGATCATGGACCCGGCCGCCGCAAGTTCCTCGGCACTCGCCCGCACAGAAAATTATCTCTACTTTGACCCTCGCAACGCTCACGCCCGCGGCAC
Source organism: Ambrosiella xylebori (assembly GCA_002778035.1). NCBI lineage: Eukaryota > Fungi > Ascomycota > Sordariomycetes > Microascales > Ceratocystidaceae > Ambrosiella > Ambrosiella xylebori. Next base: position 377,742 of record PCDO01000014.1, read on the forward strand.
CATCCCTCCCCTCTCGACCACCGCGCGCGGTGCCCTTGCATCCTCACTATCATCATCGGCTATTCCGGGCGGTATCCCCGGGGACCCGGGGGCCTCCGGTGGCCCCACGCCGTCGTTTGGACAGCGGAGACAGGGATTTTCAGAGGCAATTGTGTTCATGGTAGGCGGGGGGAGCATGGATGAGTATGGGAATCTACGCGAGTGGGCCGAGAGGACGGGGGCCGAGAGGGGAGGGGGGAGACGGAGGGTGGTATATGGGAGTACGGAAGTGGTTAGTGCGAGGGAGTTTATCCGGGAGGAGTTGGAGAGGTTGGGGGCAGAGAGGGAGTAGGCGTACTGGGATAAAAGAAAGAGAAAGCAACGTGAATAATTCATAATGTTTGATCAATTGTTTGTTGTCTTGATAATGCTAGTGACTGTCTTATTTCCCTTTTGTTGTGTCATCAATCTTTGTGATGACTCACTCTGGCCGCTTCGGCAGCGGCGGCTTCCCCTCTTCGCCGTTCCCTTCCTTCTTCCCCTTGCCACCCCCTTCTCGAGCCTTTATCTCATTCCCGTCTATAACCCCCCCATCATGGACGTCTTCACTACAGTTCCTAAATGGTGGCGTCTTTTCGTCTTTGTCCTCTGGCCCCCCCACCAACGGCATCCTGTCTACCCCTAACACTCCCAGTGGCCCTGGCACCGTCTTGACCCCCTCCACCACTCGATATGCCGGCAGCTCCTCATCGTAATCGTCGCAGACTTCCGCCTCCTCTCCTTCCAACGCTAACGCCAGAGGATCCTCCGGGCTGTTGACCGCCGTCGCCAGCGTGCTCTCCGGAATGACCAAGTCCGTGGCATCTGGGTCGTGGTCACTCGTCAAGTCAACAAGATCCGGCCGCGAATTCCGCAACTCCGTCTGGAAAAGTCGATTGTCAAATCGTAAGAATTGCGTCAGTGATCCTGGAAGCGGCCGGGGCTCGGTGGTGAGGGCCTTCTCAGTGGCGTAGATAATGAGCGGGTGTTTCCCCGAGGTCCAGATGGCCGACGACACGTTGGTGTAATTCGTCTTTTCGGCCGTCACAGCGGGGACCCCCGATGGGTCCAACGACATGCGCCACCACTGATCAACAGTCTCCTCGCTGTCTTCCGTCTTCTCCCGCTGGCACACAAACGTCACCCCATCCTCACAAGCAACGCCCCGCAGATACATCAACTGGCACGACCGCTCCTTGTCCTTGGCCCTGTCCGTCCCTGTCAAGATCTTCCTTAACTTTTTCAACGTCCCCGCATGGAACTCCTCTGCCCGCATCAGCCGCCGATGCTCCTCTTCAATCGCTTTCTTCCGTACAATCATCTGCTCCTTTAGCGACTCCAACTTCATTACCAACAACGCATCCTCCTCTGTCATCGGCACTGGCACCTCTTTGCCGTCTTCGCCAACTATCTGGTCCGCCCCCTTTGGAAACTGCACGTCATCAAACCCGGAGTCGGCAAAGACCCGGAACCGCGCCCGGTCCTTGAGGTACCGCTTCTTCCCGTTGTATTCGGCAATTTTCTGCTCGCACTCCTTAATCGACAACGTCGTCACCTCCGACTGAGCCGTGGCTATCGGCGCCCAGTCTATATTTATGCGGCCGACAGGCATAGCAAGGGCATTCAGCTTGGTCCGGATCTCCCGCAGCTTCCGCTTGTGGTAGACCATCAACTTCATCAGGCCAATCGCCTCTAGTCTTCGTTCGTCTGTGTACCGTTCAATAGATAGCACCTCAGGAATCTCCAGGGGCTGATCAATGAACGCCGTGTTAATGTGCAGAACCAAGATGTTGCCCTGACGCTCAATAACTGTCATGCTCCGCTCCGACGATGGCGGCTTCTCTTGTCCGACGGTGTCCTGCCACATCAAATGGTCCAGGATATCCGTCAAGCTCTCAATAAACGGCCAGTTATTCTCCGGCGGCGATACGTCCAGAAATAACAATTCCTGCTTGCCATCCTCGTCATCCGAGTCCTCGGCATCCACATCGCTCGTCGGCCTCTCCCGCGAAATGCTCTCCGTCCTCACCACCGTTTGCACCTCCTGACTTCCCGTCTGATCCTTGCCCATTAGGTACTCAAACACCCGCGGCTCCAACGAGTATGTACCCCCCATCGCCTCCGCCAACACATTGATGGTCCCAAAACTCCGATCGGACCCATCCAACAACGCCACCAACCGATGCACTTCCTCGTCTGTCGACACCGACTCATCCTGATACTCGGGCCACTCCCCGTAATCCCCTGCCTGTGACCCCGTCTCCATCCGAGAATCCTCCCCTTCTACCACCGCCACCGCCTGCACAACCGGCATGTTCGTCCTCGGAATCCCTTCCCCCCTCCACCATCCCGGGTTGCTTCCATACCCGCCACACTCCGGGCCCCCAAGCATCAGATTCCTTCCCATGGGGATCGAATGAAAGATTGTCAGGGCCCCTGCCAACCGGTCATCCTTGGCTACCCGTCCATCCCGGTCCACCAACACTAGCATCCCCGGTGCGCCCGGTTCTCGCTGTCTCGCTGACGCCGGGATATCCACCACCGTGACCCCGCCATTCCACAAGCCCGCCATATTCCTTGGAACCATCCCCCATCTCCCTTCATCATAATCCTTAGCTGTCGCCGGCCCAAAGACGGCCGGTGGGGGAGCCGAGGCATCGCAGCCCCCATGGGAGCCCCCCACCACCAACCGCGAGTTGGAAACACTGTCAATAACCCCGTAGTCCTGCCCGTCGATGGAAATACCACTCTCCTGCGCCGACAACCGCAACGCCTTCTGCAAATCGTCCTCCTCCTGCGTCAGATTGTTGGCCATATTCCAGCTATTCACCGAGTCGAGGGGGCCTTTATTGCTATCCATATTCCACTCGGCCACCCGGTTCATCGGTGAATTGTTTCCTGACGGCGACGGCGGCCTCGACAACGCCAACCGCTCATAATACGAATCGGCCGTCTGCTCCCCCGTCTGCTCCCCCGCCTCAATATGATACGAGGACCCCCCGACATTTCCATCGCGATCCGCCGTAAACGCCTGTTCATTCCACGCCCGATACTTGGACACAAAGCCGGCTTGATTCTCCCAATACTCATTCACTACCTTGTTCGCATCGTTTTTATTCTGCGCCAGGGCCGTGGCAATGAGGTCCTTGTCTGAATACCCCGTCACCGTAATCACCTCGTCAATCAGTTCTGCCGACGCCATAGTGGGCTTTTTTTGCAAAGGGGGCAGCGGGATCCGCCGGAGATTCTTCCAATTCTACCGTTTCTGCCGTTTGAGCGGCGGGAACTCCAAGACGACGGGATCGCTGGTAGCCAAGTCAGAAAATGGCGACAGGCTTGACGCGGACGGTTTGCGTGGGAGAGTACTAGATGGGGTCGTCGTCGTCGTCGTTATTATCGTCAGTGCCGTGGTTGTAGCCGGCGACGTTGAAGTGGGAGACCGTCGGTACTTGGGGATCCCGGCGTGACCCGGAAGAAATGGAATCTAGAGATGTCGGAGGTGATACACCAGACTGCTAATTACTGGCGTCAATGGCGTTTCGGCTGTCGTCCCAAGACATCGAGTAGATGCCGGTTGGTTGTTTTTGTTGGATAATTAGAGTATTGAGTAATCGCAATGTTTCAATACTTTCAATATGTCCGCAGCTGCTTCACTAACAAAGCGCCCACAAAAACAGACAGACGCAGATCAATGATGAAAAGCAAAAAAAATATGACAACGGTCGATTACTGTAAAAGTTGCTAATAGGTGAGTTGTGGTGATATTTTGTCAGATTGGTAAGCTAAAAAAGGTGGCGACCTCACACAAACTAGCCTTGTTGGTCTTTCCTGTTACAGCTGAAGCTCTCTGGTGGGGTCTAAAATGGACAATGGTAGGGAAGGCTAGAGAATGACGTAGTGTCTGGGTTAGGGTTTACCATCGCACAAATTCACTTATACACTTATAGCAAAGGCACAGCAAATGCACAGCTCTAGTCAAACCAGTCAAAGTAACCTTCAAAGAAAAAAAGTTGTAGTCATTAATAGTGAATCATATCATAAATCCGTAACACCGTAATCTCCCTTCTGGCCCCTCATTCCGCAATCTATCTCGACAAGTCCATGTACACCATAAGCCCCGTCCGAAAATTAAATAAAAACGCATGCTGTGACCCCTCCCCCCTCCTCCACGACATCATCCACCCTCTCAATTCCTTCAAGATATCCTTGATATACCCGCTCTCCTGCATCCCCACCGCCTGCACAACCCGCCTCAGACCCTCGGCATCATTCAACGAGACCCCGCCCAGTTCCTTGAGCGCCATATCGCTCGTCTCCACGGCCAAGATGGGCCCATCCAGGTAACTCGACATCAGTGAACTGGCCGCGTTATGCGCTTGTTCGATGACGGCCAATCGGTTGAACTTCTTGGAGCGCGTCTGGGCAACGAGGACTTTAACAGGTTGTGTGGCTCGTCGACGGTTCGCCTCCGTCGTCCCTTCGGCCGAAATGGCCGCCGACGCCACATTCTTGACCTTGGCCGCTTTGCTCGCATCGCGTTCGCGGATCTCGCCCCGCAAGTGCGAAATCAACTGTGACAGGTGGATATCCACATCCAACGCATCCCGCCAAAACGACCTGATCTTGAGGTTATCCGGCTTCACGATAATCAGCCACGCCACATCATCATCCCGATACCGCTTGTTCAGATCTTCCGGCGTCAAGGCATCCTCCGCCAGTTCGGCCGAAATATTGTGCGACCACAGTGTCTGCAGGATCTCCAACCCAGCCGACCTAAGAAGCTGCGGATCAAGACTAGACACCAGGACCTCAACTCTAATCGGTGGCACCGTCTCCTCCGCCGCCGCCGCCGCATTTGCTCGCGCGGCAATCCCCTTCTTAGCATACCGGTTCGGCGTCTTTGACGGTCTAGATAGCCGCTCCCATGCAAGAGAGAAGCCGACGGCGTGGCGGACGGGGAACGGCGCAGTGCCGCGGGGACGGTGGGCTTTTATGAGGGAGTCGTAGCGGCCACCGGCGGCAATGACATCTTGGGCACCTTCTTCAGAGACAAGGGTAAATATGAGACCGTCTCGGAAGAAATCTTCTTTGAATGAGGCAAGAGGATTGATGTAGATTTTGGTGGAAACTCCGAGGCGCTTGCAATATTCGAGAACTTCCTTGATGTGGCTGATGGTGGGAAGAAGCTGCTGGTAGAAGGTGGTGCCATCCAAGATAGTCTTCAGCCTCGCGATGGCCTTGTTCGGGTGGTCTATATATACTTATCAGAGTTGCCTCTATGACGGATGCACAGTAAAACTCACCTGTCCAATCAAATCTCGCCAAAATGTCTACACTCGTCGCCGAAACACCCACAGCCCTCGCCCGCAATTGCGTCCTCAACTTACTAAACCCCTGCCCCCCAATATTCAACCTTGACAACACCTGCGCTGCCGCCCTCCGACTCCCTGGATTCACCCGGCAAAACTCAAACACATGATACAACAATTGCGAATGCCCCACCAACAGCCTTACCTTGCCTCCGGCCGCCAGTCTCGGGAATGCCAACGCAACTTCGTCCAGCACCTTGATTGTCTCAGCTTCGCGGAGTACAAGGTCGAGCGTGTCGGTGGTGACCACATCGTAGTCAACCTCGGAGGAGGCTTCCGGAGGGCTGGAAGCAGAGCGGGCCCGATACACAGTACCAAAGGTGTAGCTGCGGGTGGGCACAGAGCCAGGGCATGTAGCGAGGATACGGGCAAAACCAAGAGTTAGATCATAGGGAAGTTGAAGCGTAGTGCCGTCACGGCCAAGAACAGTGTACACAGTCGGATTGTCCATGTAAAAGTCACTTGAGCGAGGGTACAGAGCCGCCCGGTCGACCTCTAGGGCACCATGTCTCTGGAAGATGTCTTCAAGAGTTCGCTTGGTCCTCGCCCGATACAAAGCTGTGCGTATATCCGGAATCTGTGAAGACGTGCTCGTCGCCCAAGTATAGTCCTTGATCGGCTCCTGCGGCCGACTAAACAGCCTCTGCAACGTCTTCTCGTAATATGGTCCATTCGGATTTGTAATTCGCGCCAACGCTCTTTTCGCCGTTTCACCCTCCAGCGATTCCGGCAACATGCCGCTCTCCAGGACAACAGAAACACTTGGTCTCGTCGCCGGATCATGCACCAGCAGCTTCAGCACGATCTCCGCCATGGTTGAATCCGCCGGCCGATGCTCCGCCTCCGTCGGCAATTTCGGCGGCGAGTTGCGCAACGGCATCATTACCATGATGCGCTCCATCGTTGCCTGGCATGGCGCCGTGCACATCTCGAAGAAAATGAGACCCAAAGAGTACATGTCGACCTTCTCCGAGTAGGCGCCTCGGGTAGTGCTGCGGACTTCGGGAGCTGCGTAGAAAGCCGTTCCGATAGACTTGGTTCCTAAGTGCAGCAGCACCTTAGCATCGTTCAAGTCCAGGCCCTTGGCGTCCTTATCGCGATTCTCCAGGAGCTGAGCCGACGTTGCCAGGCCAAAATCCCCAATCTTGACGTTCTCTTTCCCGTCGTCGCCTTCGCGGATGAAGATGTTTTCCGGCTTTAGGTCCCGATGGACAACTCCTAGCGAGTGGATGTGAGCGAGGCCCTCGAGTATCTGCCGGAACAGCCGCCATACCTCGGCCGGGTTCTGGTACATGTCGCGGTCAATGAGTGACCGGAGCGTACGCTGATCGCAATACTCCATTGAAATGTACAGAACCATGTGCTGCGATGGCATCTTGGGGACATTGGCGAACGAGTTGTTGATTTGCTTGTGACGAGGGATGCGAATCGGCATAGAGCGATCACCACAAGAAAGAGGACCAGCTGACTCCGCGTCTGATTCATAATCGGTCACGATAGCCTCATCATCGCCATTGTCAGACTCATCGTCAGACTCATCATCTCCCTCAGTTTCCACAGGCTCATCATCCGAATCTGAGTCATACTCGAAAACGATATCGTCCATCTGGTCATTCGAAATGAAGTCCAACCCCGACGCACTCGCTTCAAACCGGACATCTGTACCGTCAACCGTAGCATGCGATCCATTGTCGTCATCACCATTATCCAACTCTTCTTCCTCGGACCCAGAGTCATAATCTTTGTCCTCAGACTCTGAGCTCATATCTGATGATTCGTCAACCCCTTCCACCCACGCAACAAAGTACCGGACAACCGCCGGATGGCTGATCCGCGACAACAGCCGCACCTCCTTCAGCGTCTCCGACAAGCTCTCCTGCGACTTGAGCTTCACTTTCTTTATGGCATAAAACTGTCCATCCAACTTCATCCTCGCCTTGGTCACTTCTCCAAAAGCACCCTTCCCCAGCACACCCTCCTCCACGAAATCCTTAGAATACCGCGAGTGCGTCAGATGCTTCGACACCGAGTCCCTCCGCAACCTATGCGGGAATGACGACGACAAGCTTCCAGCCTGGTCCCCGTTCATGTCCAACAGGCCGCCCTGGAACGTCACGTGGTTCTGTTGGGTGCCGGAGACGGGCATCCCAGAGGCCATCACGAGTGCATCAGTGGCCAGGAACTCGCTGGAACTCAGCTCAAAGACCCGACCTCGCTTCTGTGCAGCATTCTTAAAGAACTTGGAGACAAGCTCACGCAACTGCGGAGAGAGATCCATCGTGTCTTGAAAAGCGGTGGGCGATGTGTAGTTCTGCAGAACATCAAGTCCAAAGAGCAATTGTAAAAAAACAACACCGAGGTCCCAGATGTCTGTCTTCGGCGTCGGCATTGCCCGCACATCGATAGCCAACTCCGGCGCCAGCCAGTATGACGACCTCCCCGACACTAACCCCGGTAACACGCCCTTGCCCGACTCACCGCAATTCCTCACAATATGATGAAACTCCCGCTGATAGCCGATATCCGCCAGCTTGACGCCGACCTGGCCTGTCTGCTCGTCCATAAAGAGCAGGATGTTGCGACAATGGATATCCTGGTGGACGATTCCGCGGTTATGGAGATACATCAATGCATCCAGGAGATCCCTCATCCACGCGCGAGCCCTACCAATGTTCATTGGGCCGTTGAGATTGAGCTGCTGCTCGAGAGAGCCGAGTTCGGAGAGAGGCATGAGTACCGAGATGTCCCATGTGGGCACCTGCTCTTTGCGGTTGCGGGCGATCTTGTAAGTGATGATGTTGGCGATTCGGGGATGACGTATATCTTGATCTTGAAGCTTCATGAACTTCTTCTCAAGATTTTCCATCGACTCCTGCGCCTGTATTTCCGTCTTGCCCTCGCAACGAAGAGTAACTTCCTTGAGCAAAAGCGGCGCGACTATTGGTCCAGTGAGTAGCACTGGCCGCACTCGGTACAGCTTTGATCCCGATATTGATCCATCTCGGTATCCAACCTTATCTGTAACGCTAATAAAAGTGCTGGAGTTGCCAGTGGCATCCTTGACTTCACATATCTGATCAAAGGTCAACGCTGATGCCGAAAGTGTGCGGTGATGATGCGGCTCGCTGGGAATCCTGCCAGTCCCGATACTTGAGTGTCCGGATCCTGTCAGTGAGCTTGAATGGCCTGCCTGGCCACTCAGTAACGATGCTAACCCCGATCGTTGCCTCTGACTCTTAATCACCTGCTCATTTTGTCGTTTTCGTTCGTCTTCCAGCTGGCGGGTCCATAACTCTTGCTCTTCTTGTAGCTGCTTCATCCTCCGTGCTTGTGCTTCGCGCTCTTTTTGGGCAGTTTGATCGGCCAACTGCGCCTCATGCTCTGCCCGTTCCTCCTCTAATGACCGCTCATTGCCGTTCAACTTTGCTTGCGCCGAGTTGTCAAGGATCTCCTGAATGCCCTGAACGATAGTCATCATCATATCATCCTCGTGCGTGTGCTTCCTCGGTTCCGTCTCGATGAACTTTTGCACCTTGAACAGCGCCCCAGGTCTTAGTATTGCATGATTCTTAAGTGTGAGTAACGGTGGACTCCGGGGGTATGTGGCCGTGAAGACGACATGAAGCGTCAAGGCGAAATCCTCATCAATTGGCGACCTTATCCTGATTTCGAACTTCGGCTCAGATTTCTGACAGTATCTTGTTAGTACCTATCATCCATCCATCCATCATTTCGGCTCGACTCCACACCAACATCATGCATCTCATTCCCATGGCTGCATGAAATGTGAGATTATTCTCATCTCACAACTCGCCCACTCACTCACTCACCTTCCACGCAGCGCCTTGGCCCTGATCTAGTCTCTTGAAATCCCCGTCATACATAGACTCCAGCACTAGCAGTTCATTTTCTTGCAACTCCTGGTAATCCACTTTCTCGCCTGGTGGTCCCGCTGCCATACCAAGCCCTGGGAAGCTTTCGTTTTCCTTGTTGGCCTTTGCATTTGTTGTTAAGGCCTTCTGTTGTGCACCGCCTCCTTTCTTCTTATTCGGCATTGTTTTGCTGCCTCGAGTGAGATTGGCAGTTTTTTTCCTTTCCGTTTCCTGGCCAGGATGGGCCGTGACTTGCTCTCTCAAGAAAAGCGTGGACTCGATGGCGGAATCATGCAGTTGATGTAGGCGTATTAATGGGATGGGTGTCAGGTGGGATGATATTGGGACAAATGAAGCACGATGTTGCTGAGTGCGTGGGGATGAAAGCGAGTAGTCGGTATCGGAAGAAAAAGAGCGGCGCGACGGAGGTTAATAATGTGCTTCCAGACGTAATCGATCCGTTTGACGGGGTTGTGATTAGTAAGTGCGAAGCTATTGTTGGCACTGTTTCTAAGCGCGATTTCAAAGTAATGGTACAGTGTGGTACAGTGTGCAGTTTGACGACATAAAGTGATGAGAAAAGTTGCAAAGACTGCTGTGTTTCCAGTTTGTCGTCGAAGCGAATTAAAAGACAACATGAAAATTAATGACAGCGTCTGATTCGTTGCGGGTTGCAGTTGTCAACAATTTTTACCAATGGATTCTACAAGTAATATGGTGCAAGTCCGGTTTTAACTTAACTGACGCTGTCTAAAATATCCTGGAGGGGTCGACTCCACAGGCATGTGATCAATGAAGATATAGGGAAGGAGCAATATAAAGGTTTTCAAAGGCTGCCGCTTAAGGTGTGTTAAGGTCTAGCAGGGAAACTGAAAAATAACGAGATGATGGACTTTGCATCGATTACAAATGTTGACAAATTCAATAGGATGAGATATAAATTATGTGTTTAATTCTTCACTTTATTTGAGAGTTTATCTGGGTTCGTTTTAAACTTGCAACACATTTGAAGCCACACAACCCTAATGGTGGCCAGTCCAACCCAGATGTTCCACCCCTACTTCATCATTTCACTATTGAGTCTCTAGTAAACAAAGCTCACTCAGCCAACTAGCAACCAGGACTATTGACATACCCGTCAAAAATCATCGCCAATAATTTACAATCACAGGCGCATTCACCCGCACCGGCACATAGCCTCGAGTCCGCATCGCCCCACTACCACCACCAAGAGATGTGTCTGAATGCCGTCCACTTATCCATTTATAACCAATTTTTGTTTTTTTTCTTTTGTTTTTTGACACTTTGTTTGCCTTGCTTGACATCTATACAATCAATTGTCCAATTAAGGCAATTGCCCATTCCCTAAGATGCTGGGTTGGGTCATGCGACGCGCCGGCGGTGGCGCGCCAAATGATTTTGACGATACCAGTGAGTTCATCTGAAACGAGACTGGCAATGGCCATTGCAAAAAAACTTCCTCTCGCCAAGGTCTTTTTGTTTGGCAGGCGAAGAGAATGTCAAGAACTGACTCGTGCCCTTTGATGGCAACCATCTAGTCGGCGACACCACACAGCTTGACCCCGTCAGTAACACGCCGGCACCCATTTTTGCAGCCCGTGCTTTTAAGAGTGCCATTTTCGGATCCCCGACTCCCGTGCCCCGAGAAGAAACGATGACGACCATGGACCTGACGCAACGGACGCCGACGAAGCAGCCCACCAGCATCCTCATGACCCCCGGCACCGCAGCATCAAAGAGAAAGAAGGTGTCTTTTAACCATGACGTCATTGAAAAGAATGCATCATCGGTAAACTTGCAGAAGAAGAAGGAACCGTTGGTCATAAACAAGAGCGGACGGACGCCTTTGTTCGAATCGTTGGAGAAGGCGTCGACAAAACGGTCGCCGGCCGGCAAGGCTCCGTCGCCCAAAAAGAAGACGCTGACCAAGAAACCTGCAGATATCGTGAAGCCCAGCTACGCGGCGCCGGGCAGCGGTGATGAGTGGGAAGACGACGATGACACGACAAATAACCTTAACAATCTTAACGGTGGCTGCAACCATGACGTCACGGTGGACATTGCTGATCCTAAGTCAGAGTCGGGATCATATTGGAAAAAGATGCACGAGGAATACCGCAAGGATGCCCAACACGAGATGGTCAAATGTCTCAAGAAGTGTAAATCACTAAATGAATTTGCCCAAGCTCAAACACAAAAGGCCATCGCAGCTGAGGCCGATCTCGAAGCGGAGAAGAAGCGGAACAAGGAGCTAGAAAAGATAATGGCAGACTTGAAAGCGCAGGTGACGACGTCGCGATGGCAGAGTTTCAAGACACCGGCAAATGTGCAGCCAGCGAGCGACGACGACAAGGCTGACATTCTGCGGAATCTGGCGGAGCAGACTACCAAGGCGGCCGAATACAAGAAGCAGGTAGCTGAGTTGGAAAATTTGTTGAAGGACCGGTCGATGCGGATGTCGCTGACGGGACGCTCCTCGAATGCCGCGTTGGATGCGCAGAGGGAGTTGCGGCGGGCCAAGTCGCAGTTGCGCGAGATTAACGAGTTGAAGCGGGATCTTGATAGGACAAAGTCGGAGTTGGCGGCGACCGAGAGAAAGATGGGAAGATTGGAGGATGAGAACAAGAGGTTGCAGGCGCGGGTTGATGACGATTCGCGACTGGAAGAGTTGAAGAGGCAGCTTAGGGAATCCCGGGAGCAAACGAGGAGGGCGGAGGAGGATTTGCGGGCGATCAAGGCGGAGTTTCAGGAGTTTAGGGACAATACGTTTGACAAGCAGTCGGAGACTACAAAGGTGTTGGAAAGGTCAATGGATAAGATTGCTGAGTTGAAGGCGGAGATTCGTGTGCTCAAGAGACGATCGGATGCTGCAGCGGCAACCAAGACCTTGGAAAAGGAAAAGGAGAGAGAGCAGCAAGAAAAGGAAAAGGAGCGCCCCAAGAGCATGCACAACTTGGGAAGCACCACACCGCCCTTGGAAGACAACACGGGGGCCCTCAGGGGCCATCTCCATTCTTTCTCCCAGCCCATGAAGTCTGTCCCCTCGAAACCCACGGCAACCTCTAGCAAGGCGCTCATCGACCAACTTTCAGCCAAGCTCCCAGGCGCCCCAGTTTCCAAGTCTGTTTCTTCCATGCTTGACGCCACAGATCTCTCGCTTGATTTCCATCCTGATCTCTCGGCGACGGATACATCATCGCCGTATAGAAAACAACCGTCTGCCTACAGTCAGCCACAGCCACAGCCACGGCCGCCCAAGACATTGACGACACGGCTACCGGCGCGCGACGACAAGGTCCGCCTGGACCCTCCTGCGGCATCGTCACCATGGAAATCCAACATGGACGACATCACCTTTGATCTCCTCGAGACCCCGCGGCCAGTCAAGGTTGAGAAGAAAGAGACGACCCGGGATAGAAATTTGGAGCGGGAGCAGGTCCGCGATAAGGAAAACGAACGACCGCCACGGGAGCCGCCAACGCCGGGGAACGCGAGTATCTTGACGTTGGGGAATACAGGGAAGAGTGCGTTACCATTGGATCGGCGGGCGGCCGCGGTGGCAAGGATTGAGAAGAGGAGGGCGGAGAAGATGAGGACGATGGGGAAGGAGAATTTGCGGGCTTAGTACCAAGGTGATGGATGATTTTCGGTGATTTTCTTTTTGTTGATCTGGTTTGGCGTTGGGGTGGTTTTCAGTGATTCCCGAGTTTCTGGCATATAGGTTGTATGGTTATCTTGGTTACTTGTTTCATTATGATGTGGTTCATGATACTTTTGTGCGACGTGAATTTTGATGTTATTTAAAGATGGACCCCACCTTCCCTGTTATCTGCTGACGTAATCCGCCGTCTACTTAATGCCGAAACCGACACTCAACAAGTCTAATTGAAAATCATGAAAAATATATGAATCGGCAGAATGAACCTGGATGATGAAAAGTTAATACAAGAGGTAATGGCTGCCGAGGAAGAAGTCCGCAAGTTGGAAGAACAACTCGCCCAAGCAAAAGTCCGCCTCTCAACCCTAAAACCTCCCGACAAATCCAGTGCGTTCCTCCCCTCCCAAGATACCAAAACTCTACTACTAACATCCCCCCCAGCCCTCTCCCAACACTTCCTCTTCCTCCTCTCCGACTCCGCCCTCCCCCTCGGCGCCTTCGCCTTCTCTTCTGGCCTCGAATCCTACGTCGCCCACACTGCCGGCTCCTTCACTTCCTTCCTCCCCCTCTCCATTTCCTCCTTCGCTTCCACCACCCTCCCCTACTGCTTCGCTGCCTTTCGCGACTCCCAGCGCCTCCCCGAGATTGACGATGCCCTCGATGCCGCAATTATCTGCACCGTGGGACGTCGCGCCTCAGTAGCGCAGGGTCGTGCGTTGCTGGCGTTGTGGGAGAAGTCGTTCATGATGGCCGTTGGCGAGGAAGAACAGGCGGTCATTGCGCCATTTGTCGCGACGATGAAGAGGGTGCCGAGGGAGTGTCGGGCAGGGGATATCCCCGTGGCCAGCGGGCATCTAGCGGGGGTCTTTGGGGTTGTGGGGCGCCTGGTGGGGCTGCGGGAGGCGGAGGCGGGGTATGTGTTTGTGTTAGGGCACGTGAGGGCGTTGCTGAGTGCAGCGGTGCGGGCAAATATTTTTGGGCCGTTTATGGCGCAGAGGATTCTGGCGGATGCGGAAACAAGAGAGATGATTGAGCGGGCGGTGGAGGGGGAGAGGGGGACGCGGTTTGAGGAGGCGGGGCAGCGGGTGCCAGTGATGGATTTGTGGATGGGGAGGCATGAGTTGTTATATTCACGGATTTTCAACAGTTAAACAGTGGTTCTATTTTCGAGGTATTAGATGCAAAAAGTGAACATGGCCATTGATATCAATAGAAAACAAAGACTTTCCCAGAAACCCGTATGAAACTAAACAGAAAGAACGCCCGAAGCACACATGAATCCAAAGAGTTTAATTTCCTCAGTCTCTATACCACAGATTACTCATCATCATCGCTCCCATATGCCACCAACGGCCCACTCGTCTCCTTTTTCGTCTTGACCGTCACCTGCACCCCATTTCTCAACGCCGCCAACGTCCTCCCTGAAAAGATCCCCACTCCCTCCACCGTCTTTGGTGCCTCCTCAATCGCCAACATCTCCTTCCTTCCCGGTACCTCCGCCGCTCCCTTCGCCTCCTCTACTTCTATTACTTCATACCCCTCTCTCCCCGCCAGATTAACCGCATTCGGCCCCCTCGCAAAATGCACCTCATCTGGCGCCTCATACCCCTGCAGCCCATAACTTGCCTCCATCCTCCGCCTCTTCTTCGCCTCGGGGTCGCGCCCTTCGATTTCGGCAACAAAGGACTCGGGCAGGGCGCGCCGGATGGCTTCGGCGGCCTGCTCTTCGATGCGGCGGGCTTCGCGGGCTTGTGCTTGCGGGTTAGGATCAGCGGTAGCCCAGCGGACATTGAGGATTTCATTGTGGTCAAGGGATTGGTGGGCCATGGCTTCTTTAGCGAATTGTGCGTTGGCTTCGTTGGTGTACGTGATGAAGGCGACGCCGCGGGCGTTGAGAACGCGAACTGTGTGTGCAGCTAGTTGGTATGTATGGTCATAGCATTGGATATTTGGGACGAGAATCCGACTTACTGCGCTCGACTTGGCCCCATTCGGCAAAGTGCCGGGCTACAATCTCCTCAATGTCATCAGACACATGAATGCGCCCCACATAAATAGTCCGATTCTGCCGCATAAAGCTACCAACCCCGCCCATATCATCCCGGTAATCTGAAAACTTATCCCGCCCAAAACAATCCACATTCGGATTAAACATGTCATGAATCGTCGGCAACCGATGCAAATACTGGCAATCCTGCCCTTTTGGACACACCCCCCGCGCAAAAAACAGACAAAAGTAACTCCCCACCACCCCATCTGCCCGCGTATACCCTGAGTCCAACGCAACGTTACACCTCCCTTTCGCCGGTGTGTTCGGATGTTGGTCCTCCCGGTCGCCGCCGGCCCATTTGTTGTACCAGATGTTGAAGACGGTGCCCGTTTGCGGTGGGGGCTCCGAGGTGATGGTGGCAGGGTCGACTTGAGGGCGGGCGGGGCGGCGTTTTTTGCGGAGGATTTTTTTGACTTTGCGGGCGGGGGCGACGGTGATGGAGGTAGTGGAGGCTTGGGGTGAACCGGGGGCTTCCGGGAGGGGGGCCATGGGCATGGTAGGTTCTGTGTCGGACATTATGAAGGTCCTTGAAGTTATTAAGCACTGAAACGAGTATGAAATCGGTCACGATAGATCGGGTGTAGAATAGACAAGAAATTGCGATGCGACGATTAGTGTAAGTGATAGCAGCGATGAAAGTGCAGATTGGCGCGACGAGATATTCAAAAACGCATGCGAAAGCGTGGGATGCGCCAGAAATTTTGCTACAGTTTGGGTGTAGTCAAAATGTGGCGTTAGGAAATAATATGTGGCGCTTAGGGTATAGAATCCGATGGTCAGAAATACGTCTATGCTCGTTGACCGAAGAGAGCCCCCAAGTCTGCAGAAATTCACAGGGAAATTACAATCTGTGACTTCTGGGTTCTCACTACCATATCTTCTTCCTTTTAAATATCATCACTATGATCATAAAATGTTATGAACCAGAAATGTCATGCTCCCACCCTAATCCAAAGCCAAATGTGGGTCCTTGAAAATTCCACCCCGCTGCCGCCAACACCTGCCGCTTGCGCCCATCCTCGCACCGCACCAACACCGAGCCCACAGCTCTGTGGTCAATTTTGGTCCCTCCGTTTTTTCATCGTTTCTTATATACGGTATTAGAGTCTGGAATTCTAGCAGCAGTCATCATGGTGAATATCACGGAAAAGATCAAGGAGTAAGTGAGATTTCCCTGCAAAGTGGGGTAGGCGGGAAGTATATCGGTGGTAATTCATGGAAGGAGTGAGGTTTGGAGCTAACTCTGAGGCAAGGATTGAGGAGGAAATGCGGAAGACGCAGAGTAAGTTTTGAATTTCATGTTTTGATGGTTTTTGAGGGCTTCAGAACGGAGTGTTTCGAGTACTCCGGAACATGCATTAGGTTAGGGTTAGGGTTAGTAACATGATATCATCGTGGTGAACAGAGAACAAGGCTACTGGTAAGTTGAGGATCTTCTGTTACCATCAAGTACCCATCACTAACACATCACACAGAATATCACCTTGGTCTTTTGAAGGGGTAATTATCTTGAAACATTCACAACCTACTACTGCCCATCCACTAACAGCACCCTCCTAGCAAACTTGCCCGTCTCCGCGCTCAACTCCTCGAACCCACCGCCGGCAGCGGCGGCGGTCCCGGCGCCGGCTTCGACGTCAGTAAAAGCGGGGATGCCCGCATATCCCTAGTTGGATTCCCCTCCGTCGGCAAATCCACCTTCCTTTCCAAAGTTACCAAGACGCGTTCCGAGGTAGCTTCGTACGCCTTCACGACGCTGACGGCGATCCCCGGAGTGCTCGAGTATGGCGGGGCGGAGATCCAGCTATTGGATTTGCCGGGGATTATCGAGGGGGCGGCGGAAGGCAAGGGGAGAGGGCGGCAGGTGATTTCGGCGGCGAAGACGAGTGATATGATTTTGATGGTGTTGGATGCAACGAAGCGGGCGGAGCAGAGGGCTCTGCTGGAGTCCGAGTTGGAGGCTGTTGGGATCCGGTTGAACCGGGAGCCGCCGTGCGTATCATTGTTATCTGTCATGCCTTTGATGACGTAAGCTAACCCCCAAGGCCAGCAACATCTACCTCAAGCCCAAAAAGGCCGGCGGGATGAAAATCACCTTCCAGTCGCCGCCCAAAGCCATGGACGAGAAAATGATCCAAAATATCCTCCGCGACTACAAAATCCTCAACTGCGACGTCCTCGTCCGCGACGAAAATTGCACCGTCGACGACCTCATCGACGTCATTATGAAGGACCACCGCAAATACATTAAGTGCCTATACGTGTACAACAAGATTGACAGCGTCTCGCTGGACTTCCTTGACAAACTGGCGCGCGAGCCGCACACGGTGGTCATGTCGTGCGAACTGGATCTCGGAATCCAGGACGTCATTGATCGGTGCTGGGAGGAGCTTAAGTTGATTCGGGTGTACACAAAACGTAAGGGGGTAGATCCGGACTTTGGTGATGCGCTAATTGTGCGGAGTAACAGCACAATTGAGGATGTGTGTGATCGGATTCACAGGAACATGAAGGATACGTTCAAGTATGCCTTGGTGTGGGGAGCGAGTGCCCGGCATATTCCGCAGCGAACGGGTCTGGGGCACGTTGTGTGCGATGAGGATGTGGTCTATATCAACAGTGGATGGAAAGCTTGAGTATCACATTGAATACATTCACGTTACGAGGAATACTGCGGCTGATGTCAGGTATCAAATATCTTGCTCTCTATCTTTGAATGTAGTAAACAGTAGTCATATCCCAGAATCAAACCTCTGACGCCTAAAACGCCAACAAATCTCTTGCTTGAGACGGACTAGACAGGGCTCTGGTAAGCCAGTCATCGTCTCACTCCTATATTGAAAATACAGAACCCCAAGCCCAAACCTAAGAAAGCCATTCAATCCCAATAAAACAAGTCATGATAAAATCTGATGCATCAATGGACGGACACCTACGACGACGATGATGCCTTCTTTGGCGCAAACATGTCATCGCCATCAGCAAGTTTACGCGTCGTTGTCGAGGCAAAGAGCGAGCGAGGTTTCATTCTATTAAAAGGATACCGTTTAGTATACACAATTGTATAATCGTGATGCTAGAAATTGGTAGTGAAGACAACGAACCTGGTGGCCTGCTTATTACGGAGGGCGTTGAGCTTTTTAGTGCAGGGGCTCATGACGGTGTCGGAGGGCGAGACGAACTTTTGAGATCTGTGGGAGGGTTAGTTGTGGGTGGGTGATTTCATGGTGGTGATAGTGCTAATCGGGGGAGACGGACTCTTGGTTTTGCACCTTGTTTTGGAACATTTGGCGGTGGTATTCCATGCTCTTGATTGAGCCCTTGGCGGCAGCGGCGTCGGTAGACATGGTGGTTATTGTCGAGTGATGAATGGTGATGGTATGTAGATGGTTATTTGGTGAAAAGTGCATAAGATGACGTGGTGATGACGATGTACAGTATACAAATCTTGAGAAAAGGAAGATGAATGCATTTATAAACACATAAAAAAAAACAAAGTCACATTACACTATATGCAGGAGACAAACAAAAAAACAACTGTAACCATTACTAAATCACAACCACTCACTCACCCAATCAGGCAACCAGCCAACTAAACAGAACAAAACAAAGCATCCCCATTAACACCCTAGCCCACTCTAAAACATCATCAAGAAAACCAACAATTAACCCAATTCATTTTTTGTCTCTAACCATCTACATTCCATCAATCTATAACCTATCTTTTCTTTCTTGTTTTTTTACGGTTTAATTACAACCCTTTGTTTAGTCAAAAAAAGTGGAATAATGCCCCGTTACCACAACGACCGAGACAGGATAGCAATAAGGAAAGCACAGGGCAAGCTAATGAAGGAACGGGGGAGAAATTGGTCGTTATGCGGGACGGTCCGGGCGGATAAGGCGAGTGGAAGTAGAGGGGAAGGGGAGGCATTTGAGAAGATGTACAGGTGTGGCAGAGTAGGTTGGCAGTCTAGGAGTAAATAGCCACTTTGATTTGTACTAAGAAGACGGCGTGGCCGATTGACCAACATATGAAGGGTAGTTCATCAAGGTAATTGGTGTATCCGGAAATAGTCGTGTGACTGTAAAATCATCCTCCATTCAAATATATATAATATATTCACTAGTTAGAAGATGAGCCCCCAAAACTCACATCTTATTCGGATACCTCTGCTGCTGAATATTTATCCCTAACTCCAACCTCTCCACCCCCCATTCCTTCATCAATTCCTCCGTCCTCCGCCTCTGCCCCGCAATCTCCTCCGCCTTCTCCGCCCCCTTCCTCGCCTCACTCCTCCCCATCTGCCTCAAATGCACCTCATCCGGCCCATCGGCAATCCTTAACGTGCGAATCCCCGCCCACATCCCCGCCAGCGGCGTATCCTGACTAACACCGGCGGCTCCAAAGCATTGCACGGCCCGGTCGATGACGGCGAGGGCAGTGCGCGGAGCGAGGATCTTCGCTTGGGCGATGAGGTGGAGGGAGGCTTTGGGGCCGTGAAGATCGATTTGGTGGGCAGCGTTGAGGACGGTTAGGCGGGCGGTGTCGATTTCGAGGCGGGAGGTGGCGGCCCAGGAGAGGATGACACCGTGAGTATGGAGGGGTTTGCCGAAAGGGGTTTTGGAGGGGTCGGTGATACGCATGAGCATCCAGTCGAGGGCGCGTTCGGCCTGGATCGGAGTTAGTAGTAGTTCGGAATATATAGATGAAAGAAACAAACAAGGGGAGCTCACAGCGCCAATGGACCGCATGGCGTGGTGGATGCGGCCGGGGCCGAGGCGGCCTTGGATAATCTCAAAGCCGCGGCCTTCGCCATAGACGACGTTCTCAACAGGAACTCGCACATTCTTGAAAATAATCTGCCCGTGGCCATGCGGCGCATCATCGTAGCCATAAACAGACAACATCCTCTTGATTGTGATCCCCGGAGTCCCCGCCGGCACCAAGACCACCGACTGCTGCCTATACTTGTCCTTATTATTCTTATCTGTCTTCCCCATCACAATATACAATGCACATCTCGGATCCCCCGCCCCACTCGACCACCATTTCTCTCCATTCAACACATACTCATTCCCTTCCCTCGTAATCTCCATCTCAATATTCGTCGCATCCGAACTCGCCACCCCCGGCTCCGTCATCAAAAACGCCGACCGGATCTCCCCCTCCAATAGCCTCATCAGCCACTTCTCCTTCTGTCGTTCATTACCATACTTGGCCAACACCTCCATATTCCCCGTGTCCGGCGCCGAACAATTGACCGCCTCCGACGCCACCGTCGACCGCCCCAGCCACTCGGCCATTAGGCCATATTCGAGGTTTGTAAAGCCAGCGCCAAGGGAGTAGGCGGTGCGGGGGAAGAAGAGGTTCCAGAGGCCGAGGGAGCGCGCGCGGGTTTTCAGGTACTCGAGGATGGGTGGATGGGTGGTCCAACGGGCGTCGCCGGTGCCCGTTTGCGCAGCGAAGATGGGGTCGGCGCTGGTGGGCGGGTGTTTGTGTTAGTGAAAGAAGAGAAAAGAACAGATGGATAAAGATAGGTGACTTACGGGATGCATTCTTCGGTGACGAATTTAGCGATGAGGTCGAGGGTTTCTTTAGCGCGAGGACTCACGTGGTCGTGGATCTAGCGCCTATTAGTAACTATCGCACCAAGTATTTATATGTACATACTATAGCAGGAATACGATCAGACATGTTGGTTAGTTTACTGTATCACAGAAACTGTTGGTTTAATTATATTTCTAGCTTTAATAGGCCGTTCTCAAGTTCTTATATTTGATCGCATCGCGATTGCATTTTAGAGCCCCTTCCTTCTCCAATCCTACGTCAGACAAAAACTGCCAACCCCAACGCGGAATCACAAAAACACATCTCCAAATCCGCTCCCAGTCACACCGAAGCCGAGGCTCGGAGTAGTGATGCCGCGGGAATTTTAGCCACAAATAAAACATCATTTAATTTTGTTTAAAACATTGAGGTAGCCAATGCATCAGGACAAAAAATAATAAAAACAGGGTCTTGCCGTGGATCGAACACGGGGCCTCTCGCATGCTATGCATTAGGGTGGACCCTAAGCGAGAATCATACCACTAGACCACAAGACCTAGTACTGGTTAGCAGTGCAAGGTAACTCCTCTTATATGCGATTTTACCAGTCCACAGGAAGTATGATGCCCCCAGACGTCTTTTGGTCTAGATACTACTAGTCCACCATCCAAAAAGGCAATTTTCAAACAAAACGACGTATATATTTCATCTCCCAATTTTGATAGGAAGTCCAATAAACCAATCCCCAAACCCAGATGTACATTAAATGCCAATATAGAAAAAGAACCCAGAAAAAAAACTGCCCTCTACCTACTTTCCTCACTCTAATCCTCATCATTGTAATTCTGTCTCTTCTTAGCCTTCCCCCCCTTCCCATTCCCCTTAAAATGCTTCTTCGACAACCCCGCCTCCGTCAACCCCGCCGCCTTAGTCTGCCTAGCCGACATCTGCTTCATCACCATCACCTCCTTCCCCTGCTCCATCGCCGCAAAGTGAAATGGCCTCTCAACCCTCACGCCAAACTTGTTATTGTCAAAGAACCCTTTATCCAACTTCTCAGCCTTCTTCGATTGGTTCAGAGATCCCTTGCCGGCCAAGGACGCCGAGTTGATGTCGCCGATTGACAGGTCGCCGAACTGGGCAGCAAGAGTGGCCCGGCGGCGCTCGGAGAGATGGAGGTCATCGTAAAGTTCCCAGTTGAACTCGGTCGGGTCGATGGTATTGGGAGGTGGGTGGCAGAAGAGAAGCTTACCGTTGACGTAGTCTTTGAGGATGTATCTCGCAGCACGAGACTCATCGGGCTGACCGAGACCTTGAGTCTGAAAACCACGGGCACGGGCGTACGCAGACAGCAGTTCGGATGCAGTGGGAACACCCGTGCCACCCTCTTCGACGGGGCGGGTCTTAATGGTGATACCGTAGATAGCCTCAAGGAAGGCTTGCGGTATTCTTTGGGTTACGAGGGTCACGGGGCCAGTGTACTCACGAAGTTGATCAATGGGCAATACACCATTGCACACGAGGTCACCCTTGGTGAAAGCAAAGTTGGGGAACACAAGACCAGGGCAATCGCAGAGGACAACACGCTCAGAAAGATGAATGGTCTGGAAGTGCTTAGTCTTACCAGGAGTCGAAGAGACAGAGACCTTCTTCGACCCAGCAAGAGCGTTGATAGTAGAGGATTTACCGACGTTAGGGTAACCAACAAGACCGACCTGAAGCTTGCGGTCAATGCCCTTGGGAGCATAGCTCAGAAGCATCTCTTCAAGTTCCCAAACAGTTAAAATACGAATGTCCCCTTCGTTGGTGACAACTTCCTCCTTCTTAGCAGGTTCAGGGCTCACAGTTTTGGTCTCGGGAGCAGCGGTGGGGGTAGCTTCCGAAACTGTTTTGGTGGCAGATTCTTTGATAAGTTTCTCAGCGGTAGCAGCAGTAGAAGACTCGCCGGACTCCTCTTTCTCTTCGTTGTCCTCCTCTCTTTCCTCATCTTGCTCATCATCAAAAGACACCTGCTTAGGCTTCTGAGCCAGCTCATCAGCCTCCAAAGCCTCCTTGGCAAGTTGAGCAGAGAAGAACCGGTAAGCAATCCCCTGCTCCTTCAGGTACCTGACCCAGATACGTCTTTGGTTATCCGTCATCATATCAGCCTTATTGATAAGCAGCAGGTTCTCCTTCTTAGGGTCGATATCCTTGACGTAACGATCCAGATCATCCGACCGAAACAGAATAGGGTTTCGTGCATCGACAATCTGCACCACAATATCTGACCGCTCAATGACACGCCACAGCTGTCTCCAAACCTCCAAGTTTCTTTCAAATGGCGTCAAAAGCAGATCGTTGTTCTCGGAAACTTCAGCCAATCCTCTGCGCCAATTCAAAAACGCCGCCTTCTCAGCTCTGTCCAACTCTTCAGGTGTCGTATTTTTATCCCAGTGCGGTCTTCTCGGCACCGTCAAGCTAGCTTGATGCTTCTTGTGTTTATCCAAAACATTCCGCTCCTCGGTAGCGGACAAAAGGTAGGGGTTCTTGTTATCGGTGTGGATGATCTTGACGCTGCTAAGTTTCTCGGCGGTGAAATTGGTGCTCGCCAGTTCGGCAGTAGCCAGGAACTCATCAAGAGCACCCTGTTCAGTAACAGAGCGCATCTTGACCCAGGCAGCTTCCTCGCGGTCGTTGACAAGGTACTAGAAAGTTTGTTAGTTCTGGAGTACTTATGTGTGGGGACCGTCCGTGTGACTCCGAGGAGCACAAAATCCAGGACAAATGATATACCTCTTCACCAGTGGCGTGGTTGATGCGAGTAACAGCAGAGACCTTACGACGATCGGTACCCTTTCCCTTGCCAAAGCGGTCCTTCATGAGGGCATTGCCCAGACCGACGCTGCCCTTGGACTTAGGCTTACCCATTATGACAATATGGAGTAAAAACTTTATAAGTATATTTAAAAGAAAGAGCAGCTCAAAAGCTTCAAAATAACGGGCAAAAAGGCGTATAATTAAAGCTACGCCAGGTCAATATCAAAAGTCAAAATTCGTGGACGCCGTGATATTGTTTCTTAGTTATGAATCCTAAAGATTTTGTCGCTGATAAATTGACTGCTTCAAGAGGGGCAATTTTGTCGCTACTTTGATGTCATAGTGAGTTAAAGGAATATACTCACACTATGCTCTCATATATATTTCGGTGTATTTAACAAAACCTAAACCGTGCGTTCCTACCGATACCACTGTCTGTTATCAGTTCTACTTGTGTTATACCCCCTCCAAAAAAAATAATTTGGTGAATGCATATTCCTTCCTTCGATTTTGACCCCTGTCAGCTCTGCAAGCGCTTGATTTGGAGTTGTCAAATATCTTAAGTTTTTTTTATTCTACTTGTTAATTCATCGAATCCTATCATCGTAAAACAAGACCTGCAATTCCCAACTTCAAGCCATTATCAAGAAATCACGTAATAGTCTTGAATCGCATCACTTATCACAACTCAAATCTCATACATCTAAACCGCAATCATGGCCAAGGGAAAATGGATGTAAGCAGTCTAACCCTTGCACTAACCATAATAACCACATCGAACAGACATTAACTGCTGACTACCCATTTATAGTGATAAGAAACAAGCGATCACTTTCCAACTAGTTCACCGTCCCCAGAATGACCCCCTCATTCACGACGAGAATGCCCCAGCTATGGTGCTGAACCCGGTCTCTACCCCGGAAGACCAACCCGACAAGCAACAAACCAGCAAAGTCGGAAAGACCCTCCGCAATCTTTCCTCTGAACTAGGCGAAGCCGCCTATATCCGTAAGAATGAGGGCGAAGCCGCCAATTACGGCATATATTACGATGATACCGAGTACGACTACATGCAGCACATGCGCGAGCTCGGCAAGGGCGCTGGAGAGGCTGTTTTCATCGAGGCCAAGAGCCCAGAGTCTAAGGGAAAGAAGAAGATGGATCTTGCTGAGGCCATCGCTGACATGAGCATCAAGGAGAAGTCCACCGACCAGTTGGATGAGACTATCCTGCCTTCCAAGAACCTTCAGCCCATCAACTACCAGAACCAGCAGAACATCCCCGATGCCATTGCTGGTCTTCAGCCCGACATGGACCCCCGCCTCCGCGAGGCTTTAGAAGCTCTGGATGATGATGCTTACGTTGATGAGGAGGACGTTGACTTTTTCGATGCCCTTACTCAGGACCGTGAAGAGCTCGATGAGTACGAGTTCGATGAGACCTATGACGAAAAATTCGACGATGAAGACGGCTACAAGTCTGACGGCACTGCTAAGCCTACAAAAGAATATAAGGATGATGCTGCCCTTCAGATCCACGACTCTGAAGAGGATGATGAGGTTCCCGGGCTGGTCTCGGTCGGTGAGAACGGCGAGGTCATTCCCGCTGCAACTTCCACCAATTGGATGGAGGACTTCAAGCAGTTTAAGCAGGATCAGAAGGCTGATAAGAAGGTTTCCTTCCAACCCTCTGAGATGCAGGGTACTGCCTGGACTACAACTACTGGTGGTGCTCACCGCAAGCGCAGAAAGGGCGCTCTTTCCACCCCCTCAATGACCTCCATGTCTTCGTCGGTCCTGGTCCGTACTGAGCAACTGGAGCTTCTGGACAGACGGTACGAGGTTCTTCAGAACAAGGAGTTCAGTTCTTGGGATGGCATGATGGATGATGATGTCTCTATGTCTGAGATGTCTGCTATGTCCACTGTCTCGACTGTTCAGGGTGACGTCCGTCAGGATTTTGACAACATTTTGGATGAGTTCCTGGGTGGCCACGAGATCAAGCCCAAAAATCAAAACAAGAAGCAACAGAAGAAACAGAGACAGCTTGATGGTGTTGCTAGACTTGATGAGCTGCGTCGCAGTCTTGGTCCTGCTCGTATCAAGGGTCGCAACTAAACAAAAGCGTTTGATGGGATTGGACATGGAATCTTGGAGTATGGCGTTTGGCTACACAAAATGGGAGGAACATCATTCTTACAGATAATCTAGGCTACAATTTTTTGTTTTCTAATAGATTTATAACATCGGTTGAGATGTTATTTTTGGAATGATTCTATTTTGGCTTTTTGTACATCATATCCATTCAATTTCCATGAATGTATGTTTGTTACGGATATTGATCACGACCAGCATATCCCGTAGTATCAAAAGGCTCAATTGCCGACAAGCACCCAAATTCAGGATCTCTATCGAAGGTTTACAACACGTGACTCCAAGTCTATGACGAAAGTCCCATGTACCCTGTCATTACCGGCCAATAACAGCTCATTGCTGCAACTCCCATCCTCACGACAGTGAAAGGCTCAAGCTCCCGCACCTAATTGCGGCGCGCCACCAACTCCAGACGAACATTTCTGGTATTTGATCCCGTTTCGGGATTTTTTTTCTTCAGTCACGATATCCTGCCCGCGAAGCTTGTTAAGCTGCGATCACCGGTTTCTCTTACCACTGCCGACACTACACTTCGTTCTTTTTCTTTATTATTCTTTTTTTCTTTGTCATCGTTCGTTGACGTGGTCTGAGGCAGACGTGTTTTGCGCAAGTGGCTTCCTATTTAGTATCTCTGGACAAGGCTGAATGAGAATTGAGGATTGAAGATACGATTTGGCGATAGACGACGGAACGAAATTTTCGAGTTGCGAGGGTTTTTATTTTTTATTTTTTTTTATTTTTTTCTTTTGCATTGCATCTAGCGATTTTGACTTGTGCGTTGCTCGCGATCACAAACAACAATTTCAATCTGCATCTCAGAATTTGAATTTCATCGCGTTTAATCTTTGCTTCAAACCGTCCGACCACTTCGACACCACACCTCGAATTCTCGACGACAGCTTCGCTCACGACTCTTGGCTTTGATTCCAAACGCCTTGTCATCCTTTCCTTTTACGTCTTTTCCACATTTCTTAGTTCATCAACACCCATGATCACAAGCCTATAATTGCATGCAGCCAACGTTCGCCGGTAACGTCTCCGGCTCCCACAGCATGGCTCTTTCCACACCATTCGGGCAGCCCTCTGCCTTTGATGCCCCTACCGCCAAAAACCCTTTCCAGACGACCGGATCTTCAATGGCAGATACTGCCAAGAATCCCTTCTTGCAGCCGACCCCCGCTGTGCCTGCGAAGAACCCGTTCCAGACGACAGCTGCCTCTACACCGCCGGCTATGAATCCCTTCTCAGCGCTGGCGCCGAAGGCGACTGGGTTTGGGGCTCCACAAACCTTTGGTGCGCCTTCGGAGGAGAACAAAGCTTTTGCGCCTTCAATGACTCCAGCAGGTATGGCTTACTGCTGGATTACTTGATGAATATGACAACGACAACTAACTTCAACTTTAGCTTTTGGAGCGGCCAAGGCTCCTTTTGGGGGCGCTTCTGGGTCGATATTGAAGCCCACTGCTCCAGCTTTTGGATCGATCTCGACCAACAATAGCTTTGGAAGCCAAAATGCTTTCGGTACTAACACAACCGGCAATTCCTTTGGCAGCAACACGACAAGCAATACTTTCGGGAATACGTCTTCTAATGCTTTCGGCAACAAGGACACGGGTACCGTCTTCCAGTCACAGAAGCGGCCAAGTCCGGCACCTCAAGCGAAGAAACCGATTGTTAATCCGATGAAAACAATCAAGAAACGCCAAACAAACGTCAATCTCGGTGCCAATGCTGAACCTATGGACATCAATAACCCGTATGCCCAAAAAATATATCAGCAATTGCAACGGGATAGAATATTTCCGCCAAAATGGCCACACGATCCGGGCAACCCGAGCAACAAGGGTACCATGGCCACTTTCCGCGAGCAGTACAAGACTTACCGAGACAAGGCTAGAGCATCACTTGTCAAGGCTGGCCTGGTCGACGACCCAGATACTCGACGAAAACTGTCTGAGGCCATCGAGTTCAAGGGTATCTGCGAAGACATGTGTCCAGATTATGAGAAGATGATCCGAATAACAGAGTACGACGTCAAAAGCGCAGAAAAGGATCCGGATACTGGAATCCCGCAGACTGCTCTTATGGTAAAGAAGCTAGCTCGTTCAGCAGCTGGACAAGAAGCTCCGCTCCCCATGGACGTGAGATCAGTGGCGGCTATCAGACGATCCGTAGACTATTTACTGGACGACTTGATGCAGACTGAGGAGAACTTGCCGGCGACACACGGCTTTCTATGGGATCGCACTCGTGCCATCAGACGAGACTTTGCCTTCTTTTCCAGTCTGAACAAGGAGGAGATGCTAGACCAGATTTACTGTTTAGAAACAGTCACTCGATTCCATGCCACGGCTCTTCATCTCATGTCAAAACCTGGGTTCGCGCCAGAGGACTTTTCAGAGCAGCAAGAGGTGGAACAGTTAGGAAAGTCTTTATTGTCACTCATCTATGCTTACGATGACTGCCGGGCACAAAATATCACCTGTGTAAATGAAGCCGAGTTCCGGGCCTACTACTTGGTTCTCCGTGCTTTTGATACCAACATCCTTGATGTGCTGGAAAGCGAATGGAACATTGGGTCTCTCATCGATTCTCACGAGATCCAGACTGCGTTGGCTATCCTCCAATCCCTCAAGACGCCCAGAGATGCGCGCGGCCCTATCGCTCACGGTCCTGGGTCAGTCACTGGTCCTTTTGTCGGTTTTTTTGATATCATCTCAAAACCCGAAGTCTCTTTCACAATGGCCTGCTTTGCAGAGGTCCACTTTTGTCGGTACCGTCGGGCTGTCTTGCGTGGGTTGAACAAAGCGTTTGCCCGTCCACGTGGACACGCTAAAGATATTACCGCCGACGTAATTAACGGTCATCTTCGCTTTGACACTGTAGAAGAGTGTATCGAGTTTGTGGAACTTCACGATCTGACTTTCACCCCGGATGCAAGTTCTGCAGCTAGTCAAGGATCTCGAATACTATGTGCACAGTATGGTCACCAATTGGAACATCCGCGACTAAAGAATTCCTTTTCACGAAATATTGTCGACAAAAAACGCGGGGATCATGATCTGCCCCACTTGATCCGGCATGCAGTGTTTGAGCCGGGCTTTGTCCGTGACCGGACTCCTATCAATAGTGCTCTGGTGTCACAAAAACTTGCGGCCCTAAAGGAAAAGAATACCTTCGGTTCTCAAGCTTCGGCAAATGCTCCTATTATGAAGCCCCCGATAGCTCCCACGCCATTTGGTGGTTTTGCCTCTCAACAACCCGCTTCAGCTACCTTCCCTTCACAACCTTCAGCTCCGACGGCTCCGTCATCGACTTCATTTTCGTCCCCATTTGCCCCTTCACAACAGCCTCCTGTTTCTCAGGTGGCTCTCCCCCAACCATCAACAGCCAACAATGCACCTTCAGTTCTATCACAACCATTGGTGCCTAATTCATCGATGCCAACCTTCAGTTTCTTGAAACCTGCAACGCTATCACCTCTCTCTAATATAGCATGTCAACAATCACTACCCGCTGCTTCAAAACCTGCATCTGTGTTTACGCCGGCTTCGGCTGCTACGCCTCCTAAGATGGAGCTGGCCGCGGCTGCTAATGTTTTGACTTCAACTTTCAGTTCGCCTTCTATCTCAACGTCGACCCCGAACAAGGCAGCAGCTTCGGTTATGAATACAGCTGCGCCCGCTACAAATTCCAGTATACCTTCATTTTCTTTTACGCAACCCGCTAAGCTAGCAGCACCAGCTCCATCAATTCTTTCCAGTGCCTCTTCTACTCCTACTGCTGCTGCTAACCCGTTTGCGCCTGCCATGTCGGTAGTTCCTGTACCTACCTCAACAGCCCCTATTGCAGCTCTGTCTTTCACGTTTACGCAGTCTGCGACTGTTCCAGCATCTGCGCCCGTGGTTTCAGATGTTCCTGCTGCTCCCATTCTTAATATATCCAGTCTTGCACCTGCGTCTAAGCTTGCGGCTTACTCCGGCTCCTCAATAGAGCCTGCGCCAAAGAAGCCCGTGGATAGGAAGGCCGTTCTCGACGGTTTAGCTAAATGGTACACCCTCGGTGACGAAGGTCTCATCCAGCAGTTCATCTCGTATTGTGCGGAGGATTTGATTCGACAAACATATAATGATTACGTGGAAAATACGAGACGAGAAAAGGAAGAACGGGAAGCTACTGAGAACTTGGCCAAAGCTGTCAAGTTTCGGATGTATAATCTCAGTGTGCGGTATTTTTATATGTGGAAGAGAAACGCAAAAGAAAAGAGGCTGGAGGCTCTGAGACGGCAGGGAAGAGAAGAATTACGGGAGTTCAAGCAAAAAGAGCTGATGAAGAAAAGGAAAGAAGCAGCACTAAAGAGAAAGGCTGGATATCGGGAAACAGACCAGGAAGTCGAAAGCGAGGATGTCCGAATGTTTAAGGAGATCGCGCTGAAAAATCAAAAGAATTTGTTGGATGGCGATTCAGTCATGCTCAATGGGTATGGAAGCTTGGACGACATCCGTGGATCCGCTGCCCGTATGAGCCGTGAAGATGATGTCGGTTCTGCCTGGAGTGTCCCCGACGCACCTGATGCCAACGTCACGAAAAAGAAAAAGAAAAAGGTCAAAAAAACCGCCCCCACACAAGACGCAGTGGCAATGCCAGCGCCCCCACTTCCCCAAACCCGGAGGTCCGAGTCCGTCTCGTCGACCCTTTCCGCTGGTGGTAAAACACAGAGCCTTCTCGAACAATACGCTATGTCTCGGTCAACTTCTCTCCACCGGTCGCTTCCAGCATCTGGTGGCTTTGGGGCGTCACAATTCAACCGGACACAGTTTTCCAGTCCCCCGGTGGACCCGCCGGCACAAGAAAAGAGAATTAGTAAAGTGTCAGACCGGTGGAGGTTGAAGGCTATGGGGTTGACGACAATGCCAGATGGTTCGGTGTTACCGGAGCGTATAGCACAGCAGAAGTTGTATGGCAACGGAAGCAGTGGTGTTCTGACGAGTGCGGGCAAGACGGCGCAGATGAACACCGCGAGAGGCCGTAGGGTTTCCGCGGCAGACTACGATACGCGGATTGCAAGGGCACGGTCTTTGGTTTCAGAGACTAAAGAGGTCACGAGGGTGGCTAGTGCGAGGGAGATCAAGGAGGATGGTGAACTACGGAGTCGTAAGCGGAGCGCGGAGGAAGCGGATGTTGATTCATCGGGTATCAGTGAGACACGGAGGATATTGATGGAGGCACGGAGAGCGCGAGAGGAGATTGGAAGGGCGATGCAAGATCTACGGGAGGGGGCAGACTGGTTGAAGGAGGAGAGTGGGCGGATGAGTGTGAGTTCGGAATGGAGAAGATAATTTGGCGTTTCCGGATATCACAAGGGCAATATCAGATTTGGCTTGGGAGGAAGGGCATTTTTGTATATACATGTCTATTTTCATAGTCTACTTTTTTTTTGTTTTCTTTGGGTGAATGGAGTTTTTATTTTTCCTTTCTTGGTTGGCGGGATGTACAGATACAAGCTTTTGTTTACTTTTGGTTTTTTTGGGTGAATGTGATTTGTGTGTATGTTTATATCGGTTGTTAGTGGTAGTGATAAAAGTGGGGCCAAATGAGAAGAGACAAAACGGGTTCATGGCAACGGTTTCCAAGGAAAGATGGCGGTATGTCATCGTTTTGGGTTTTTTGTGGAGGGGGGCCTTTGGAGATTTTGTTCCGGAGGACAAGAGTCTAGGCTTTCTTTTCTTTAGTTCTTGTCATGATAGGCCATAGATTGGAGTTCCATATCGGTAGGTGAATGTTGGCGGGTTTCGCGATGATATCATTCACTGTTGACTGACACTTTGTTTCTAGGATACAATACATTGTGTCATTGTCTTGATTCAATTCATTACTTCTTTCATTACCACCCTGAATAACCGATTCAATCCCAATACCTCAACATAACAGCACTCCCAAACCCAAGCCCCGCGGGCACCCCACCCTCGCTCCGGTCCCCTCCATCTCCGTCCAACCCTCATGTCGAACCCCAACAACTTGGAGCTCTCCGTCTCGACAACCTCCCCTATCTTCACTCCCCCGATCACAATCCTAACAACCTCCTCCGTCGACGCAGCCACCCCCTCTACACCCACCAGGTCCATTCCTCCCCACTCATCACCTTCTTCTTCTTCCCTCTCCTCTTCGCCAGCCATGAACAACCCCCCCGAAACCCTTCATCCTCCCATTGACAACACCATCCAGCTCCCTTGCCACACTTGCTGGGTCATCCCACTCAAAATCCACCCCTGCCCCATCTGCACCTGCACCCACTACTGTTCCCTCCCTTGCCTAACCGCCCATCACCCCGCACACGCCATCGTCTGCATTTCCCTCCGCCTTGCGCAAGATCCCACCGTCCTCATGAGCGGTCCCCTCCACGGCCTGCATGGCCGCTGGGACGGCATGTTTGGTAAGCTGATTGCCAAGACGATTTTCCACAATATGGACAAGCGGGATGTCGTGGGGTTGCTGGTTGATGCGTATCGGCTTTCGCGCTTTGACGAAATGTGGCCGTATCCGTTCAAGTCGGCAGAGGCCGCGCGGAATCACGCTGTCCATTTTCCGCTGTCTGAATTAGAATCGCGCACCCGGGTGTTTTTCTTGACTCTTACCGTTGCAGCGCCAACGGGGATGCTACCGGCTTGGTGGTCGTTTCGGACAGTGGGGAGGGTGATGGACTTGACCATGCGGGCGGACAAGTGGCATTTTGTCGGGCGGGGGATCACGCCGAGGGATATCGCGGGGTACTATGGGCATCCGTTGGTGCCGGTGTTCTTGCGGGTTTTGTTTGCAGTGGTGATGGGGAGGGAGGGGGAGATTGTTGGAGTGGGGAGGGTGATTGCGGAGATGGAAGGAGGCGAGATGGTAAGGAAGTGGGTGGCGCAGAGGAATGACCTGCTTGGTGGTTTCTAATTTCGTCTGATGTGCCTTGGGGAATTTGGTCTTTATTCTTTCATCTTCAAAGTCTTTCGATCATCGGCTCATTGTCAAAGGCCCTGCAAAATCCCCCGTAAGCACCCTCGTCTCCACTGGCCCCGCAAACCTACCGGCCCCCTTCGAAACCCTCACTTCTCTTCCCTCTTGCACAAAGCTCTCCCTCGGCAACGGCCACATATTAGCCAAATTGCCCAAGTTCCCAAAAGCAAAGACGCCCCCAGGCCCCTTTGGTGTCTCGGGACTGCAAGTCAATAAAAATGCGGATGAGATCATGGAGGATGGGGTTCCGGAGGAGATGGACGGGATGGGCGAGCCGGGGTAGGGATGGCAGGTGGTTGTTTCGAGAGTTAGAGCGGGCCGGTGGTCCTGGGCGTGGGTAGGAGGCGGGGGGGGGATGGGCGGGGTGGGCGATATGGGCGAGGGTTGCCAGGAGTCTAGAGGAGCTGTGTAAGAGGGGGAATACTTGGGATATGGATACGGAGAGGGATATGGCGGTTGTTGCGAAGGCATGGGGTGGTGTTTTTCAGAGGGTGAGGGTGGAGGATGGGGAGGGGGTGGGTTATTGGCGGATGGGCAGCCACTAGGGAAATTGGGCGTTAGTGGTGTTACGCGCGTGGCGCAGCGGAATGATAACGAGGAGCGGCGGCGGTTGGAAGCAGTAGATTGGCTGTGCCGGCGGTGGCGGATGTAGAGGGTAGCAAAGATGGCAAGGAGAAGGACGATGGAGGCAACGGTGATTATTATTATGATAATAAGAGAAAGCATTGTGATGGGTGATACGATTTAGGGTATCAAAGGAAAGAAGTGAAAAATTAAACTTTGTCGAAATAAGGAAGGAACGTCCGTGAAGGAGAAGGCCGGCTTCTGTAGTAGATGACAATGAAAGATTGGAAACATAAGCAAAACGCACCAAATACAAACGAACTAAATCACAACAAGAGAAACAATTTCAAAAAAAAAATACAAACAAATAAAGAAGAAAACCGTACTCAAACAAATATCAAGGAAATATCCCGCCGCTTTATATACACCGTCAACCAAACAAGCGCCGGGCATCCTTTTTGGAGGAACAAACCCTCCCATGTAGCAAAGATGTCATCCGCCCAATCAGCATCTCCAAATCCAATGATGCACATGCGTGGGATTGATGTCCATAGTATCTTTAGTGAGTAGTATCTTTAGTGGGAAGGCAGATAAAAGTGACGCAAGCCATGGTCAACTTTTATAGAGTGTTGGAAAAATTAAGCTTAGGTGGTGATGTCGGTCGGAGATGATAAGGCAAGTGCTTAGTCAGCTTACACGGAACGGGAAATCAAGCCACTCACTCATGCCGTGCAACGGACATGCCAAGCAAATATGCAGGTCCAAACAACAGGACCTGAAAATACATTAAATATATATATATATATATATATATATACAAAATCACTATGATTAAGATCCACAATGAGAAAATCTTCACATCCTTCTGAATGCCCATTGCAGATTCTTCACATGTCAAGTTTTGTCGAAATCTTCATGGCTCCGCCGCCCCTCTACGCGCCCATCCAGCGCTTCACTGTCACATTCCATTTCCCGTTTTCCCCACGTCTGTCCGTCCCGCCATGCCATTTTATCTTTCCAAGATAACGATAAAGATTTTTTATTTATAATGAATTCCCTTTTCGCTTTTCAGTCATCAATCCCAATCACAATCGCAATTGAGGACGCAAGATGCAATACAATACAAATACAAATCGGTAAAATCTCAAAGCATAAACGTAAACGTAACAAATAAAGTAAAATCAAAAGGAAAAAATAAAACTCCACATACGCCATTCAGAATATCCATCTTGAAATCGATGGCCCATGACACTAGTGGGTCCTTACTGATTGTTTGATTCATTCGCCCGGGTAACCAAGAGGCAGATAGATGTCCGGTGACTCTCCAATTTCTCTCACCTTCTCTCTTCTTTACATATTTTTCTTACCATGTATTCCTTACTCAAGGATACCACGGAAAGAACTGGAAAAGAATAAAAGAAAGTAAAAGAGACCAAAAGTTGCCAGTGTTGACGAAGAGACGGGGTTCCCCGGAGCTCCCGCAAATGGCCCTCCCAAACATCGCTGCCCCTCTTCCCCACAGTGAAAACCTCCCTGCTACAAAGACACACACACACACACACACACATATGCATATGCATAATGCCATGTACCCACCCATCCTTGCTTGTCTTCTTTTTCAACCCAGATGAATAACGCAAAAACAGACCATAACAGAACAACATTTACTTTCCCGTCCCTTTTCTTTTTCCTTATTCCCAAATAATAAGAAAAGAGAAATCCCTCCAGCGATCCTCGCGGCGGGAAAAAACCTACACTTTCAAAAAGAAGGCCCCTTTACCCCGCTTAATTGCTGTCCTCGGTCTTCTTAGCTTCCTTCTTAGCTTTCTTTTCGGCCTTTCTACGCTTGCGCTCAGCGCGCTCCTCAGGCGTCTCCCCCTCGTGCTTCTTGCGCTTCTTGCCATCCTCCGTTGCTGGCGTCTCTGTCACTGTCACGGACGTCTCGGCGACAATCGGGACAACAGGCTTAGCAGGAGTGGCAGGAGTAGCCGCAGTGGCAGGGGAGGAACCATCCAGAGGCTTACCGGTGACAGCAGTAGTCGGGTCAACCTGGCCCGAGAAATCTTTGTAGTCAGCCTTCCACCTGGCAGGCGTGTTCTCATTAATGCGGCCATGCTTATCAAGTTTGCCGTCGGCCTTCATCTTCTTTTTCTCGAGAGCGACGGGGCCGAGACCCCAGCGGCGGGGGTATAGGTCGCGTTCCATGATGCAACGCTTGACCTTGGCGACAACACCGTGGTCGCACGTCGTCATCTCCAGAGTGGACATCATAGCGATACCGATGGCGATGGCCTCGCCCTTGGTGGTCATGAGGACGACTTCCTCGTGGGGTTCGATTTGATTTTCATAGCGGAGGAGACCGGGGACCATGAGCTTGGCACCGTAGCAAATGGCATTGACGGTCGAGTCCTTGACGACAATGCGCTTGTAGCCGACAAGAAGAGTCTCGAGGGGCTGAATGACCTTGCGGATGTAGCTCTCGTCGCGAGTGTTGTCCATGAGCCATTGGGCATCCATGACATCGTGAAGGGTAACGAGGTTCTTGGTCTCATCCATAGCACCGGAGCGAACACGACGAAGCTCCTGCATGTGACCGCCGACACCGAGCAGAAGACCAAGGTGCACGCAAAGAGTACGGATGTAAGTACCAGCCTCGCAAGACACCCAGAAAACACCGAGACCACGCTCATTGTCGAATTCAATCAGCTTGGAGTCGTGGATAGTACGGATACGAAGCTGACGCTTGACAGCGGAAATGAGAGGGGGACGCTGGAACAAGGCACCGGTGAGAGTTTCGAGAGCGCGGGCAACCTGGGCAGTGCCATCAGGAACCTTGCCGTGGACACGGAGGACAGCAACGCTGAATGTATGTGTTAGAGGCCTGCTTGTGGATTCGCGACTTGGTAGCGGTGGGTACTTACTATTCCTTACCAGCGGACTGCTGGGACTTGACGAGACGGGTAGCACGGTCAATGCAGACAATCAGAGAACCGGTAACCTTGGGATCAAGGGTACCGGAGTGGCCAGTCTTTTCACAACTGTTATATTGTTAGCAAACACCTTTCTGCTTTCCAATCATCTGATCTTTCTCTGATATGTACATACCGAAGAATGCGCTTAACCCAGGCAACGACCTCGTGAGAAGAGGGGTTGGAGGGCTTGTCCAGATTGATGACACCAGAAGAGATGTAAGCCTTGAGATCGCGCTGTAATGGAAGATGGTTGTTAGGCTATATTTCTGAATAGTCGGTTTGTAACGGTCCTACGAACCTTGAGGGGGCTAGAACCGTGGGGGATAGGAGTCCAGTGGTTGGTACGGATGAGGACTAGACATTATTAGCCGGAGAGGATCCCAACAGTACCGTCTTTTAAAAATATTACTGCGACATACGCTTGTCATAGTTGGCGAGCAGAAGAGGCCAAGAAGAGGTATCGACAGAGGGAGCGCTTGCAGCGGGTTGCAGGACGTGCTCGTCCTTGTTAACGACGTCGGTCATTTTGTCGACTATTATTCTGTTATTTGTATATGTAAAGGGTCTAATAAACTTTATAGCAGGAATAGACAAAAAGGAAAACAGCAACGAGTATTTTAGGAACGTAGGGGGAAATAAATAACACAAAGAAATGAAGTAGAACTAATGATGATCTCTTCAATTCTCACGATGCAATGCAAAGAATTTGCGATTGATGACTGCTTGGCTTGTACAGTTAAGACGTCTTAGATTTTTTTTAAAGTGGGGCATTTATTCTGCCAGATCCTACGCTAGATGAGGCTGGAGACGGTGAAGGCGTGGCGTCTCAGCCGAGCTGGTTTACTGTTCAATGGAGACCCTAATTTCAAAACCCTACTTACCTCTTTGTTAACCCTATCTACATATCAACCCTATCCTAAAAATCTCTTTTCAAGCTTAAATAATTTTTTCAATCTGCAGCAAATGACACTACCGCATTATACACCAGAATAAATCTAAGATTTAACTTGTAGATGTGTGTAAATGCCACCAGATAAATGTGTACAATTTTTGCGGTGTATGGTATTAATATTTAGCAACCATTTAACCGGATGAGGTAAAGTGGGGTATACACAAGTAGATGGTCCCGGATTTCCACCGGATATTCCGCACCAACACACTCGAGCTCTTCTTTCAAGCAAGGGATACATCACATCAACAAGTATGTTAGTAATGTGTTAGTGCATGTATATGCTCATCCATTGGAATGCCAGATCATCTGATCTCACTTCTGGAATGCACGCAACCAAACTTCAATACATAAGAATCCATCATCGGTCACCACTGCATCTGTCAATCGATTCCCCACATCAACATCATACACAAACATCGCCACGTAACTAACCCACAAATACACAAACCCTAAAATTGACTTACCGCCTGTGTCCGCTATATGCACTCACTTGGACGCCTGTTCCCAAACCTACTGTACACCCGGTAGGCCCGGCAAGCGCTTACTGTGTTATTCCTTGCATCATGAGTAACGTGCATAGCTTCCTTGAAGCTCCCCCGTTGTTCACTAGTAGATAAATAGTCCATCAAATGTGGGGGAACGCCTCGACAGAAATTTCACCGACTATTTGAAGCGGGGGGAAGGAGCGGGTGACTGCCTTATTCTTTGTCTAGGG
This sequence comes from Ambrosiella xylebori, assembly GCA_002778035.1. NCBI lineage: Eukaryota > Fungi > Ascomycota > Sordariomycetes > Microascales > Ceratocystidaceae > Ambrosiella > Ambrosiella xylebori. The sequence continues at coordinate 415,429 of PCDO01000014.1, forward strand.
AACTGGTTTGTGTGTGATTTTTATGGAGATGATGCTTTTTATTCCTGAATTCTTTTCTTTAATTGTTCTTTTTTTGGAGATTCTCATTTGTTTGTTGGGGTTTGACATCTATCAACGTTTTGCTTCCGTAGAATTTCTTGTTTCTTTTGCATCTTAAACGCTATTCTGAACGCATCATTTTCTCATCTCCTGCCATTTTATTCCAATCTACGTTGCATTAACGTCAGGCTCAAAGCGGAATCACTTAAATATTCCATCGAACCTCTAGAAACAACTCTAGAATCCAACGCATAATTCACCCTGGTCGCCCTGGCAACATTGAACATCAACAGCGATCCACGGCAAAGGATCGTCGCTGTCTTTTTCCAGCTCCCGTCCGACGAATTTCATCAACTGAAATCGCCGTCGGTCCAGTCTGCCCGGAACAATCACATCGTCGCCCGAATCCAGTAACACAGAGAACAACCGTCCGCTCAAGTACCGGAGATATCGACGGAGGTCTATCCTTCCTGGACGGTCCAAGGCCTCGGTTCGAATTTATTGAGCCTCGCTTTGAGACTGAGGGCACGCACCACCACGGATGATCATCTGGGTGCACACCCCTAGTTGCTTTCTTGGGTCCCTGGCAAAGGTGAGCGGGCTACAGGCACAGCCTTCGGTGGTTGCGTTTTTCCTCCAGTAAAGCTGACTGGTGGTGGGTGTCGTCAAGGGAATCGCCAGGGTATCAGATTGAGAGATAGCTCTTAGTCTTAGACGATAAAGGGTGGCTGTTCTTTATTGCCGTAATCCAGGGAGTCGCGGGAGGGTAAGTCTTGGAGGATAATCATAGTCTGTAAAAAGCTCGGAGACTTACACAAATTATAGGCGTGTCGGACAATAGATACAGAAAGTTGCTAGCTATAGCATCCCCCAGCTATAGTAGCACCAATACTCACAAATACTCTCTGTTCTTGCAGCCCATAGAGCCCTGTTTCACGATAGCCCAACGTTCCCACCAACCAGCAGCTGCAGAAGCAGCCAATACTGACGATACTGGTCAGTCGCTGCTTGGACCACAAGCAAGCTACCCCCCAGTCATCATGTCAAAAGTACTCATACATGACATGGACAACATCACCAACCCACAGTCAATATCACCTGGGCTCCTATCCAGCCCCTTCTTCACATCTGTTTCTTCTTCTTTTTTCCAACAGACGACGACAGCACCCGAACCAGACGGACCACAAGCATTAGCATTAGAACCTGTTGCAGCGTCTGCTTCCGACGGGGTTTCCACTGCTAGTGTTGTTGACTGCCAAAGCTCCGAGAAGAATACTAAGAAAAAGGACAAGAGCCTTAGGTTCAAGTCATCGTCTTCGTTTTTGGCATTGTCTCCGGCGATTTCGAATTTGGTTGCTTGTACTACAGCCATAGCCACAGCTACAGACGGCAAAGTTTTGTCCAGGACTCAGTCTTGTCTTGTGAGAGCTCCTTCGTTGTCAAATTCTCGACATTCGTTTTTACATTCCAACCTTTCTACTATTGTTACTCGCCTACCAGAGCATCATACCGAGGCTTCATCTTGTGGTCCATATCATATCAGTGTTTACGCCAGCATTCAAAAACAGCAACTACATTCGCTTTACCCTTCTGCTGTTGTTTGGCGTGGAAGACAACGTCATTATCGAAGTGTCAGTCCTGGCCTGAGTAAGTTGTTGAACGCTGCTTGCTCCTCTTCGGGGGAAAACGAAGCTTCGAATATCAAGTTTAGGTCAGATTCAGCTATTTCACGTGGTGCATTCGGCACATCTTTGGCCCTTACCAGATCTGTTTCCTCGTCATTGTCGACATCCACGCTCTCGGCTACCGGGTCATATCGTCTTCTCAAAACAACCCTGCTCACCATACCCACGGTTGCATCACAACCATCACCAACTCGCCACCATAAAAACTATATTCATAAATCATATCATCCTCACTGCACTCGCTTATTTTCAACTATTGTGTTGACGTCATCATTGTCTCCTGGTATGGCCGCACTTAATGCAGCGACCTCAGCCGCCAATTTTCGTCGTCATTCTGTGCTCGATCCTACTCGCAATAAGCCACTGTTACCCCCGACCTCTCCCGCCACTGTAGCCATGGCCTCGTTCAATGTCTATTCTCCCGAACCAGCTTCTAGATCCTCGCTCGATTTTCACCGCCGTCCTGATCTCGAACGAAGTGGCAGTATTTCCAGTAGCATAACTTCATTGCCCAGTGACGAAGACGATATGATGCCCCCGACTCCTAGTAATGACTATGTTAATCGTACGCGCGCGTCACGATCGACGTCTTCGGCTTCACGTAATAACCGATTATCATTGACGCTTCCCATTGCCCTACCGACTGCCGATCCTTCGCGACCCACTCCGTCCACTGTCACAACAGGGTCTCTGCCACCAACGCCACAGGTTTCCAATCAAGTTACTTCTCCAACCGACACCAACGAGTTCATCATTGCGATAGCAGCGCAAGAACGCCGGGTCCTTGAACTCAAGGAAGAACTTTCTCGCGCCGAAGCCGACCTCGCCTCCCTCAAGCGCCATTGGACGACACATGAAGCGTACAAGAAACGCGATACTCGTCCTTTCTCACCAATCTCGCCCCATGATGAAGACCCATCAGCCAGACTGAGCCTCGAGCTCGATAGACGAAAGCTACTTATGAACCTCCAACGCTCGCCCAAAGAGGGCCGGCGGACTGTCTTTCGTGGCGGCCACGCCCGTACCCTTTCTCTGCTCTCCCCAACCAAGCCCGTGCCCGACTACAGTATGCTTGACAGGCCCATTGGCCAAGATTTCCGGGTCGCTGCAGCCTCATCCATTGCCCGATCCCGTTCCCTCCACCAAGCCCAACAGATTCACTCTGCTCACAGTATTTCGAGCAACAGTTCACATAGCAGCTCGCACGGTCGCCGCAGTTTTGGCCCGTCCTCAGGAATCTCCAGTAGTAGCATTGGCAGCGGCCAAGGTGGAACCACTAGCTCCTCGATCACCTCGCATCCTGCAACCGCCAAAGACCTTAGCAAGCGCAATACGTGGCAACCCCGGGCTGCTTACCCACCAGTCAGCACCGGTATGTCTCAACTCGTGGAGGACCTTAAGCTCGGCTTCCGGACCTTTTACGATGATATCCGGCAGATTACCGTCGGCGACGAGCCTGTTACTGGGCGCCGCCCCAATGGCTCGTATATCTACAGCACGCTCAGTGGCACCGGCGGGCCCATTTCGGTCGCGCCCCCTCCAATTGCGCGCCAGAGCAGCAGACCAGCATATACCGACGATCCGCATCCTCGGTGCGCCGCGGGCGCAGAAGGTGGAGACGGAACTGCCCGTGGTGGTCTCGCCGCATCTGCTGTCCCCCACGACTGCCTGCATTCCGCGGACGCGGGTGACGACGCTGATGATTCCCACAGACGAGGAACTGGTAGCGATGGCGGTGCGTGTGGGGAAGGTAGAGGAGTCGGGGATCGCGGAGCGGCGGCTTGTGCAACGACGTCGGCAGATGCATCGCCGGTGGCGGGAGGTGCAGCGGTGCGGAGGCGGTCAAGAGATGCGGCAGGGAGGATACTTACAGGAGGAGGTAGAGGAGCGGGTGTGGGGAAGACCAAGAGGTTTTCGTGGACGCCGTTGTCATTCAATGATTTGGATGATGCGGACTGGTCGAATTGGGAAACAAGAGAGGGGAGAGGGTGGTTGGGAGAAGAGGTTGCGGAGGAGGAGAATGCATTGTAGGTGATGACTTTATTCAATGCAACACTAAGAATGCCGCGACGCAAGGGCGGAGATGCATCCGGCTGGTCCGGGATGACGGAAGAGGATGGATGGGGATGAGGGGTTGTGTATGTTGGCTTTCTTTTTCGTTGTTTCCTTATGATAGGAGCTTGATGCTAACGGGTAATCAACAGACAATCACCACTGAGACACAAAGAATCTCTGCTAGACGTCGGCTTCTCTGGGATTCTGTCTCCAGATACCTTCCGGTGCACGGCAACGTTCCTCGTCGCTAAGATCGGTGAGTTCCTAAAAGAAGAGGACGAGGGGTTAGGACTTGTCGTGGCGCTGGAGGGGCCAGTGCCGGTCAGTTTGAGGGAGGCGTGTTCGGACAGCAGGTAGAAGATGCGAGGATGAAGTGACGCAGGTGAAGCAAGGAAGAGATGGGATTGACCTTTTTGATATTTCTTTTGGGATCATGGTACAGAGTGTTTAACATTGATTCATTGAGATGATTTTGCTTTTGGGTTTCTGGGCCTGCGGATGTGGACGAGGCGTGATGGTATACTGCAAACGGAGGATGATTCCGGAGAGTCCGGAGGCCCGGTGGAGTTTTGGCGTTGGCTGGTGGGTTGGGGTTCGGAACGTATGTACATGTAGATTTATCCAGATATAGCCTTGCCGCTTTTGAATTGTACCTATGTGGTCCTGTAGCAATCGTCATTCTCTTTGGATGTTTTTCTTTGTATTTATATCCTTTTACAACCTACATATTCACTCTACCTTGCCATAGACACTCTCATACGTCCTCGCCAACCGCATCGCCAGATGCTCATTCGCTGTCAACACCTTTCGCTCGTCAAATTCATTTCCTTCCCTCTTCGCCACCAACCCCCCACGCTCCATCACCCGCCGACTTGGTACGGGTTCTAATCTCGTTTCGCCCACCGGATGGTTGAAAAACGCCATACTGAACCTCCGGACACCTGCAACCTCACCATTGTATACCTCTGTCGGTTCGTTTTTATCATTTGACTTTTCCTCATTACTGTTGTTGGTTGTGGTTGCCAATGGTGAGGGTGAAGGTGATGTTGTTACGCGGTGCACAGTGCTGCGGAGGACCCCGTTGGTCCAATAGGATAGGAGATCGCCGATATTCATGAGGATCGGCGGGGGGAGTGAACGATCAGTGCCGGGGGGGTGCACAGGGACGGGGACCCAGGTGTTGGTGGGTGTTAGGATTTCGAGGCCTGCTTGGCTGGGGAGGCGGAAGAGGAGCTGGGTTGGGTGGTCAGCTTGGTTAATGGTGTTTGGTGGAGGGGAAAACTTACGGTGCAGGTACCGTAGTCGGAGTGGGCGCCGGCACGGATGCCGGCGTCGTTGTGGGGGTTTTCGGTGGAAGGGGGGTAGTGGAGGAGTCTGAGGGTGGTGCCGGAGGGTCCTTTGGAGGGATCGTGTGTACTTGTGAAGAAGTCTTCGGGGATCTATCCGGAGTTAGTTAGTGCTTCTATCCTTCTGTATAGCTCCATGATATCATATCTAGATGATAAGTCGGTGGTGGCGGACAGCAGAGTGGTCCACAGGAATCGGGAAGGTGAGGAAGGTGTGATTAAGGGTAAGAGTTACATCGAGAGAGATAGCCAGAAGACGGAGAATCTTGTTACAGAGGGTTTGACAGTATTGGAAGAAAGTGTGGATTTGTTCCTCATTTTGGGAAAAGATGAGAGGAAGAGCTTTGGGCGAGGTCCCGCCAATAAACTCGCCAAAGTTGAACGCCCTATAACAGGTTAGTACATCGTCCCACTATCTTTGTTCTTCCTCCCTTCCTATTCTCATATCTCTTTAAATCATGGCTAAATAACCGACAAACCTCCGTTCCCAACTTACTCCTTGGTATCGCCGATCTTTTGCGTCTTCGGGTCCAACCTCTCAGTCAGCACCCCGCTCCACCCCCGGTTATCTTTCCCAATCGTAAATTCCTTCTTGACCTCCTCGGATGTCTTGAGGAAGAAGTCTTTGCTCAGCTTGAACATTCCATCGACGGCTGTCTGCGGAATGCCGTGCCCGCCAATGTACACGAAGCCCATTGTCTCGGCAGCGATGAGGAGCTGCCGGGCAGTGTCGGCTTCGGGGGATGCAGAGGTGAGATTGATGATGGGGATTGTCGTTGCTGTGGTTGCCATGGTCTTTGATGATTATGACGTATCCTAAAAAAATATACAAAAATAAGAATAAAAGAAAAAGTGACATTGAAGAGGGAAATATGAGTTATCAGAACTTGATCTTATCAGGCATTATTTATCTTGGCAGTGGCGCAGTAGAGTTGGTGGGTTACACAAACTAGGGTTAAATATATAGAGGCGGGAATAATATGGCAATCCGTCGTGGGTAACTACGAAATACGGAAGGAATTAGAGTGACGAATTTGGACATGTTACATCTACGTCATATCACCGGAGGTCTTTTGCTGTATATACATATAGAATTGCCCATCGTACTGTTGAATTACTATTGTAAACTACCGAGAATATCCTTGCCCCTGCGCTTTGGCGACCAAAGCTCCATTTTTCAGGGGTCTAGTTCAAACACGCATAAATACCCATCCAATCCCTCAACATCACCTCTCTCACATTATCTCTCCTCGGCACACTATTCAAACTTCGTCCTTCTAGCCTTCAGACTAATTGTTTATCTATGGTCAACCCCTTTTACAGTCCCACTGTAAAGGCTATGTCTCCCTAGATGAAACCCGGCATGCCGGGCTCGTCAACATAGGGCATCTGAGCCAATACTCTGCCATTGATTCAGCCCCCCTAAGGTGCTAGTTCCGTATACTAAAGCTAGGCGCACAAGAACTCCAAGGTGCTGAAGACTATTCTTTCTGAGCTAGGAGAATTAAGAATGCCCTAGAGGACGAAAATCTAGACTACCTCCTTGCCGAAAATTTCCCAGCACCTAACCTGGGGTTCGTTTGAGGGGTTGCTGAATTTGCCATATGCAGCGACTCGTTTGGTGCGACGCTTATATCCCGATGAAAAAATTCCCTAGAGAAACTGGAGGCGACTCAGCCCACTAGGGGCAAAAGATAAACTTCACGTAAGGGCATGTCACACATGACATGCTAGCACGACGGAGTCAAGACACAGAAAGCTATTAACTCGCCAGAAGAACTGTGGGATGCGCTTGCACAAAGCGACACAGACACTGGTGAAGAAACGGTTGAATGTGTAGCACTCACGGCGAAAATTTTTAAAATAGAGAATTGGCTTGTATTTCGAGACGCGCGGGCTGCTTTCAGTTTGAGAGATCACAGGTGGATGGTCAGTTTGAAGGTTGGAAGAATAAAGTGTGAATAGTATCATTACATTTCAACATCATAGTTGGCGCAGGTCGAAAAGTTAATGTATAATACCATGTGATTAGCTGATCCATGGCGGGATTAGCTTAATTGTCTGACAAGAGATATCTAGCATGACGTCATTAAACCAACCCGTAAATCTTTTGAATTTGATAACTGTAATTTTGCAAATCCAAGAATTTGGACCTCAATACTTCACTAGTTCTACCCAAACCATCTTCATCTCGCAATATCGTGTGTTGTATCGTCATGTCGTCAGGACCGTCCTCACTCACATGTACGCCACACCCACACCGCCACATGTGTGGCATCAGCCTTACTCACCTTCACCACCAAACCCCAAACTAACCTCTTAATCCACACCACTGACTTACTCGCTACCATACACCTGCAATTTGCATCCGCACCTGCTTTCGTTTCGCGACAACCCGCATAGCAACCTCGTAGAATTTCACCTCCTTTCAACCCACCCCAGCACGCACATCTCCCGTACCTGCCTCCCTTTTCCGCAGTCCTCCGGCAACTGCCGTTCCCACCGTAGTCTTTCCCGCTATAGCTCTAGAAGCCCCTCACCTCACCTTTGGACCTTGCTTTGGTGGTTTCAGCCTTGCAGTTCTGACGGACAAGAAATCTGGTGAATTTTTTTTTTTGGGATTTGTCAGTCAAACACTTTATTTTTTCGGACTTTTTTTTTGTTTCCTAATTGTGACGATATATTGTTTCTCAAAGAAAAAAAGATCCAAGGATCCCCTTTAGCTTCATTGATCCGCGTGTACACATTTAATTAGATCCGCTGGCGCAATCACCTTCTTTCTTAGCTGCCCCACTAAAGGCCGACAGCCCCGCTAGAACTAAACAGCTTTCTGACGATTCAATTCACCTTGACGACGACCGACCCGACTACCCATTCTGATCAGGGCAGCCCGCCAATTTTTGTGTATTTCGTATCTAGGCCACGTCGCACACATACCGCCATCATGCCGTGTAAGTTGACTACACATTAGGAGAGCATTGGGAGGTCTCATGGCTAATAGGGAGTTATTGGTCATGTGGTTTCGGGAGAGACATGGGGCAGGCCGGTGTGGATGATGGGTGGCGCATCCGGAGCTACCCATGCTCTTCGCTTGTTTCCATACCTGCTCCTCCTGACAAATTATGGACTTTCTTTCTGATTCATGGTGAGTTTCAATTCCGCTAACAATAGCACCAACTAGTTATTACCGACGACTCCTGGGTCACCAACATGGCAACGTAAGTTCATACCACCCTCTACCATATCTAAACACGCTCAATTAACACTAATGCGCTTTCTAACAGTAGCCACGACTTATCGGAACTCTCTGGCCATCCAATTGCCGTCGACGCTTCCTACTATCTCAAATATCTCCTTGATCACCCTCCAGCCCACGAGCCGTTGCTCCCTGCGCTCGGCGGTCTCACTGGTATCGCCGATCACATTGATGAAGCACTCGAACAATGGAAGACGAATAACATTACACCCTTTTTCATCTTTAACGGCCAGCCCGTGGCGGGGCAGATTGAAGCCGAGGTTCTGTATGGGGTTGCGGAGCATGCACGGTTAGATCAGGCGTGGGACTTGTATACTTCACAACAGGCGCAGAACGCCGTTAGTGCATTTGGCGCTACTAGTGGTAAGTTTCTCGGGAGTGGTTTGTTTGATGGTGTCTTTTGAGTTGTGTCAGTTGTTTCTCTGACATGTGGCATAGCTTTCAATGTGAAGGACCTCTACCCGCTGCTTATGGCCAACTTGAGAAAACGGGGACTGCACTTTCTCGTGGCACCTTACAACGCATCTGCACAGGTATGGAATATGTTGTTGGATGATAACGCTGTCAACATCTGGCAAACTGATATGACTGACAAAAAGACTTTAGCTCGCTCACTTTGACATTGAAGAATCGGGCCAATGCGCTGCGATCATGGGCTCACAAGAACTCCTACTCTACCCCATCAAGGATACTTTTATCAGCACCATTGACTTCGCCAACAGAAAGGTTTATGTCATTTCCAAGTCCGTCATTCTGCAACGCTTAGCCATCAGCAAGGAGCTTCTGGTAGACGCCTTACTGCTCCTCGGCACTAATTTTCTTCCCAAGTTCCACATGCTCAGACCAATGGCGCCACAATTCTCAGTGTTACCAGACGCGGTAAATCTCTTGCGTAATCATTCTAAGAGTGTTGAGATTCTGTGTAATAACTTTGCGGAAACCCCTTCACACGACCCCCAGTGGTATTCGAGATACCAGAAGGCGCGCATGGCTGTGCACCACTTTGTGTACATCACTGAGTCTGGACAAATCAAGGTGGACCAGTTTGAGCAGTTGACAGAGGATAACCGAGAGTACTTGGGCCTACAGCTGCCCCCTGAGGTCTTTCACTACATCAACAGAGGCCTTATTAGCGCGCGGACCGTTGATTGGATTCCTTGGAGCATTATGATGAGCTTGCCGAATTCCACGGGTATCTTGCAAGAGGACTACAAGCAGCTGCTAAAATCCGACTTAATGCAACTAAGGGAACAAGTCATCTCAGTGGTATTGGAGAGATTACATCGTGGATTCCAGCACAATCCGTACGAAGTGCGGGTATGGTTCGACCCGGAGTTCGTCCACACTTTCAAGTTCAACCCAACAAATTCGTGGATTGCTAGTGTGGAGAAGTTTACGCTTACGGACAACATTCGGCGGGATGTTGTCCCACCAATGAAATGCAGTGCGCCGCTAGCTTACGAGCTGTTGAACATGCTGGATAATGGCTTCACTGAGCGCACATTTACGGCCGACAAGAAGGTTCCGGCACCGCTCAAGGATGCCAAGACCATCAGATCTTTGGTGATTCTGAGATTCTTGCATCTGAGAGGATACATTGACGAAAACCATGTTATTGATCCTCATTGGGGTACGGCCATCGTCATGGCCTACTACCAGATTGCGGCAGATCTGGGCCCCGAGGACTCCCAAGCTCTAGGTCTCTTTGAAGCCGTCTTCATGGCTTTTGAATTGATACGCTACGGCCACTTTGACGCCGCGATGAAGTACGAAAACCTCCAAGGTGCTCCTGTCAATGGCTCTGAGGAAGACAAGACCAGCGTGCTGCTCATCTGCCGCTGTGCTTCTCTATTGAACCTCCGGCACCAAATCAACGGATACACGGGCCCGCTCAATAAGAATCTGCTGGGCTGGAACACCCTGGTTAGCGAGGTTCGTGCGGCGAACCGCAGTTTGGTGGAGGCACTGACGCTGGCATTGTTCCTCAAAGCCCAGGCCGTCCGGGACCGGACAGACTACAATGAAATCAGCCAGGATCTTCCCTTCCTACACCAGCCGAATGTCGGTATGGGCATCGCGATGAAGACCTTTTTGGATGAGACAAACCCGGAGTGCTCGGTGGAGGAGCGCAAGAAACATGTGGAAATGGTGACGCAGAAGTGGATTCCGTTTGCGACGAATATCTTTAGGGACTTGGCGATGGTGTACAAGTTTGTGGAGGTAGTTAATACGAGTTTGGGGAGCATGGCAGGAGCGGTGAGCGAGGAGGTGAAGGAGCGGTGGAGTGGGGCGTGGAGGTATTTACAGACGCGGCCGATTCAGTGAAGTCGAGTGGGAGTGATAGTAAAGGAGAGGCAGTAGATTTCTTTCTGGTTGATAGACTACTACTGGGTAGAAGGATGTCAATTCATGAATTTATTGTCATGTGGATGTGTCTGTCTGGTGGGAGTCAGGTATGTATGTGTATGTGTGAAAAAGTAAGAACGGGCAAAAGTGTATTTTACATGTTGATGTTGTCTACCAGGAAGTTGAGTAATCAATCGATCGATCGATCGCCTTGTTATGAAGCATCCATCATACATAATGTCAACTCAAACATGGAAGCAACCACACATAAAAAGAAAACGCATAAATATCACAAAAACTTTATCAATTGTCCTAAACTGAATCCATTGCACACTGATCTATATACAAATAAAAAACACGAAAAAAGAGGTTCAACAAAATAAAAGCACGCAAGTCGAGCCGAAAAAAATAACATCAAAAACTAACAAGATCCAGTCAAAAGGGACATTTATAAATAGTTATAAATGTTAAGAGTGAGAGCGCCTTCCATACCGACACAGTTGCATCACGGAAAGTCTCAACAAACCCATTCATCTATTGGCCACCGGCCATCTGGCCCCGAGGCTCGAAAGTGCCGGCTATTGTGAGACGAACGGTGCTGCTCTCTAGTTTAGGTGGCCCACTTAAGCAGAGGCAGTAGCAATGGGGGCAGCAGTGGGAACACCCGAAGGAAGGTCAGAGGGGATACCAGTGCCGAACGGGGGAGGGGGAGGGGGAACACCGGTGGGAAAGCCGGAAGGAGCGGCGAAGCCAGAGGGAAAACCAGAAGGAACACCAGTACCGAAGGGGCGCGCACCAGGATGGAAAGGGGCACCGGAGGGGGCACCAGAGGGAACACCAGTGGGAGCAGAAGACTCAGCACGGCCGTTCAGGAAGGGAGAGACATTGGGACGGTCAGTGCCGGTGGGAACGGGGGGAGGAGTGCCCGAAGGAGTACCGGTGGGGGGAGGGGGAGGAGTGCCCGAGGGAGGAGTGCCCGAGGGACGGTTACCAGTGGGCTTATTCTGACGACGGACCTTCTGGAGGGTGGTAGAAGGGGCACCACTGGGGATGACGCCAGAAGGAACGCCGGTGCCGAAGGCACCCGGGGGAGGGGGGACGCCAGTAGGGAAGTCAGAAGGCAGAGCAACACCTGAAGGGAAGCCAGAGGGAACGCCAGTGCCGAAGGCACCGAATGGAGGCGGCGGCGGGCCGTTAGGGCCGTTAGGGGGGAAACCGCCAGAAGGAACGGCACCAGAGGGAGCGGCGACACCCGAGGGGAAGTTGGTGGGGAGCCCAGAAGGAACACCACTGGGAGTGAAGGTGACGGTCAGACCAGTGGACTCAGCGCGCTTAGCGGGGACGGTGCCGGTAGGGATATCAGTAGGGAAACCACTAGGGAAGCCAGAAGGCAGACCAGTGCCAAAGGCACCCGGGGGAGGAGGGGGAGGAACACCGCTGGGGAAGCCCGAGGGAAGGGCAACGCCCGAAGGAACGCCGGTGCCGAAGGCACCGAAAGGAGGCGGCGGGGGAACACCGGAGGGGAAACCGGAAGGAGCAGCACCGGAAGGAGCAATAACACCCGAAGGGAAGTCAGTAGGGAACCCAGAAGGAACACCAGTGGACTCGGCGCGCTTGGCAGGAGCGGTACCAGTGGGAATGTCGGTAGGGAAACCAGAGGGAACACCAGTACCACGGAAGCGACCAGTACCGTGGGGACGGCCAGTACCATGGGGGCGGCCAGTACCGAAAGCACCAGCGCGGCCAGTGCCGTGGGGACGACCAGTACCGTGAGGACGGCCAGTACCGAAGGCTCCAGTGGGGAAATCGGTAGGGACGCCGGTCGGGAGGTCAGTGGCGGTTGTATCCTGGCGCTTAGCTACAGTACCAGTGGGGATATCAGTAGGGAAGCCAGAAGGAACACCTGTACCATGGGGGCGGCCGGTGCCAAAAACTCCGGGGCGGCCGGTGCCGTGGGGGCGGCCGGTGCCAAAGGCGTTGGCGGGGGGAGGACCGTTAGGAGGGAAGCCAGAGGGAGCGGCACCCGAGGGGGCAGCGACTCCAGAGGGAAGGTCAGTAGGGAAGCCAGAGGGAACCGCGGTGGTGTCCTGGGCGCGAACGGAGGCAGCAAGGGCCAGAGTGGCAATGGAGAGGATCGAGGAGGAAACCATTTTGAAGATGTTTAAGTTGATGGAAATGGTAGAAGAGGTGTTAGAGAGAGTCGTGAAGATATGGAGAGGAAATAATACAAATGGTACTAGACCAAAAAGAGTGTACAGAAAGGAGGGGGAGATACAAAGAGTTTTTTTGCAAGCAAAAACAATAGAGGGCAACACAGGAAAGACCGTCAAGGTACAAAGGAAAACAGTGATAAAAGGACAAAAAAGAGTTTTTATGGGGGAAAATGTATAGATGAGATGTGAGGCTAGCTCGATACTGGAGATTAGAGAATAGAGCAGATCAAAATTTGACGGAAGATTCTGGCGATATATATATCAGAATTTTCACGGTTGGACATAGACAGCAACTACCCCGGACGTCAAGTTATTTACGGCATCAACCTTCCCAGCCTGGGCTTTGGTTTGTCGGTTTTTTTTGACATGTTTGCTCACACACCCTTTTTTTCATTTTGCCTTTTTTTCACTAGGTTTAACCTGCCCCATCATCACATCCACAGGCAGCGAGCTGGTTTCAAAGATCAATAACATACGTATGCCCCAGTATCAGTACTGTCCTCTGAGTGTCTCTGAAGTCGTCTCTTGAGTGTAGTAGTATGTCGGTAGTTGCTTCTCTGGTTGGTGGTGGGAGGTTTGAGGGTGTTTCTCGATTGGGAAGATCGACAAGGGAAAGGGAAGAACGTTACGTGGCAAGCAGTCAGGGGTGTGTGTGTTGGGGAGACACCCGTTTTTCTGTGGGGGTGTGGGAATGAAAAGAGAAAGAACGAAAGTGTGGTGAAAGATGGTGAGATAGGGATGGGGAGGACGGCAGGTGCGAGAGAGAGAGATCTGAGCGTGTACATAGGAGATCGACGGTTGTCGTGATAAAATCTTTGGAGTTTGGACTAGATTGCATAATTGTTGATGGGGATGAAAGGTGAGAGCTGGTTGTTGTGCGAGGGGGGGGGGGGAATATGGATGGCTTGCGCTGGCAAATAAACTCAGGAATCCCACAAATGAACTTCTTAATCAAACTTGAGACCTTGATTATTCGACGTGTATAGGCATTCCCACTAACATTTCACATGACATCTTGGTTTTATTTACGTAGGCACACGAAAGATTAAGATCAAAAATCATGAAAAAAAAAGAACACAACAACAACCACAAACCCCACCGTAGGATACACAAAGTCTCAGAAATCTATATACTAGCAACACACAACAGTCTCTCCACAATGTGCCACAACCATCAAAGCTCAGGCCATGAGTCTAGGTTCCCATAAACCACCTCTGTCGATCATCCCTCCTCTACGTCGTCAGCAACCCGTTGCCTCTCCATAAGCCGCGTCTCAGTTGAGCCCTCTTTTATCACACACACTTTCCATCTCAGTGCATGAACGAGTTGTTACGGCGTCTGTATCCAATCTATTTACTCGCCTTGTCTTCCTAGTAGATGATCAGATTCCAGCTGCCTGAATGCTTATTTGCTAACCTTGTGGATGTTGAACTTTATTTTATGCTAGGGTTGCACTTATACACTTAGGGTTCAACACTGCCCATTCACCTTCCTTACAGCCCACAGTCATAGCCCGTGGGCCTTCCACACAAACAACCAGTCATTGTCACCATGTCAGACCAAGTGCTACAGTTTTTGTTTCGCTTATCTTATTTAGCGTGAAGAGGAAAGACGGGCTCCTATCGCTACACTGTGTTGAGATGACGAGAATAGAAACATTAACGATGGGAGGAAACTATTTTTTTTTTTGTGTTTTATGTTGTAGTTGGCAGGTGGGCTTAGTTTTTTTTTAGTTAGTCGAAGCGAGAGAGGTTCCTGCCGAGCGGAACGGATGGATCGAGATATGGTATATGTAGATATATAGATACACAACTATTTAATTAGACTTTGCTAAATATCCAAGTATCAAATAATTTATATATAAATAAGAACGATGACGACATTATTTGTTAGAAGAGATCCTTTGACCGTTTCAACATGTGCACATATCCCGCAAAGTCCACGAGACAAAGACGCAAGAAAGAACTCATCATAATCTTATCTTCTTCTCATGTCACTTTTTTTGCAGTTTCCCGACACTATTTAAATTGTCAGATTGACGGCGCCTCACGTGTCAAGAGCCGTCGCCATGGACTACAGCTTACGTATGTCATGCCATTAGGGTTCTTTCGATGGATTTCTAATTCATTCACTTGTTGATTCATTCTCTCACCAATAACAACGTCTGACGAACAGGTTGTGAGATCAGTAATATACTATTTACAAGCTTTGACCGCGGTCATTAAAACAAAGCAAATGATGATATTCAGTATATAGGTATGTAGCTAGCGATGTTTAATGTTTGCTTCGATACTCGCTCGGTCGTGTTTGTCTTTGTCAACGCCCCAAACATAGCACGGGGCAGAGCCTTTTTCTTTTCTTTTCTGTCTTGATTGCAGAATGGTCGAGAATTGGCAGGTCAAAGAGAGGGAAAAAAAAAGAGATTAATAATCCCCCGTGAAGCCGCGTAATTTTGCATCAACGGCATGCTGTCGATCAAATAACCGCAGTTCCCCATTATCACTACCACTGCTCTTATTCCAATGCGACACCATAAACCAACTAAAATGCCATTGCCTGCCACTAACTATACACAATATCACTAAAATAAGCATTCCCGTGCCAAACAACTCAAACCTCATAGCCAACAAACCAAACCAAACCAACTCAAACTAAGCCTACATAAGCCCACCGCCCCAAAATCGCCAAGAACCCTCGCCAATCGCATATGCCTCATATTCATGCCAATCCCAAAAATTTCGTGTGTTCTGTATGTACATGTTATTCATGTATGCACATACATCTATCGAAAACACACTAAATGAAACCCACACCCCGGCCCCCCACCGACTCTGCAAAAACTCTAACCGCCGGATATATATATGCAAAAATCCACACTCACACCCTCCCGACACCACGTCAGTCTCCCGCCGATCATACAATCCAACGCAATCCCGAAAGTCCAGAAAAAAAATAAGCCAGCTGCACCCTCCAGGTCGACGTCGGCCTCCAACCGGGCCTTCCGGGACCGACTCTACCCTGTCATATGCATGTAAAGCTATGTACCTAAATATGTATGTACCTACATATGCAGCTGCCACAAGTTCCGACTTTCGCAACGTTCCTGACCACCCACTTGTCTATATAGATAAACTGTATCTGGCCCATGACGAATTCGTCTACTTATGGTATTCGATCCGGATTCAAACGCTAGAGAAAATATTTCATGATTCCATGATTGGCGACCCACCACCAATCAACAACCCGACTCATTGCTCAAGCCCCGTACATCACAATCCACATCACAATCCCCTCATGCCTCGAAGTTATATACAGATGAACATTTCCCCCACACTCACGCATACATTTCTTTTCATCCCCCTTTCCATCATCCATCCATCCAGGCCATCCCGCCATATTTCCATCAAATTGGTTGATTGATTGTCTGCTTGTCTGATTGATTACACAAACGCTCCCCTTTACTTTCACCAATCTCCCGATTCACGCTCCCTCGCCCCGTCCCGCTAATTTCCCAAATGCACACCACCTACACCCACACCCCATATCGCCCAACCCTACCCAACCCTATACATGAAACAAGCCATACCCCCTGACTCTTGCCTCGTTTCACCTCAAACCCAATAGCAATATAATATTCACATGTAGCAAACTTTTTCTCTCCCTAGCAATGAATTGACGGCGGAGCGCGCTTAAAGAGGAGGCAATTGGTCGGATGCCGCGTCATTGGAGAATTGAAGACAGTGGAGAGAGTTTGTGCGGGAATGAGGGCCGTTTTGGAGGTGGGCTGAGGTGAGGTGAGGTTGTTCAGGGCCGAAGGGAATCTGCGTGATGGGGGGTATCAATCATGTCGGATATTTTTGCGCGCAAAACTGGCGCCATTGGTGGAAGCAAATCATGCTACATGAACTTTTAGATGCTTGGATTTTGTCTGTGTAAATACCCATCAGCACTCTGGTATATATCCATACTTACGCTCCAGTTCCAAACCTTGACGTCTAGCATCTGCCGCCTTTTAAACCCACCGCTCATCAAACTATCAAAACTTAGGATGAATCCCTCTTAGACCCAATTCGCTATTTTCTAGCCAGTGGCCCAAATAACCCTAATACCAGACCAACTAACCCATAAGCCATCAATGTGCTAGCTATCATGCTGCCGTCACGTGTGCAATCGCATGATCCCGCTCTAACCCGCCGCCCGACACCATCATCTCCTGAGCCCGTTGTCCTTTAAGTCAAGCAGAGTCAGTCCCAGGCCAAACTCGAAAGGCTCTATTCCTCTTCTTATTTTTCCTTTCTAATTCATGACATTGGCCTTACGCCAATTCGCTGTTCCTCCCCAAGATGTCATAGTAGTAGGGAAAGAAGTCTAGTGGCGACACACAGTCTCTTCACAATATGCCACAACTATCAAAACTCAGGCCATGATTCTGGGTTCCCATAAACCACCTCTATCGATCATCCCTCCATGTCGTCAGCAACCTGCTGCCTCTTCACAAGTCGCGTCTCAGTTGGGCCGTCTTCTAAATCAACATCACCAGGCCCCTTCTCTCAGACCTGAATATTTAGTATTTGCACGTGATAATCAAGTTGGAATCGAGGAGGTACCCACTAGGCGCCAGTCCCTTTGTGACCTCATATGTTTCAAGCACAAAATATCTCCATACTTCAAAAGACAGCCATTCTCACCGGCAATATCAACATGTCTCTGAGTAATACCATGCTTCATGTCATGAAGCCAGACATAGGCAATCTTAATGTTAGTTCGCATAGAGTAGGTTCTCCAGTACAAAAGCCCAGGTCCTATCGCAAACATTGTGGGCTGAAGAATCAAACACCCTACTTTGTACGACGTCCGTTCTGCTGCGAAAGATGTCTCATCAACCTACAGGCTTTTTCAAATATAAAACGGCAGAGTTCCAGTATCTCATTATCGAGATTCAAAAATAGAAGAACACATAGGCCACGTTGATAGTCCAAGAAGGGGTACCAATATAGGGATTGTGACCCTGATTAGCCATGTTAGTAACTGGTATGGAGTTAAATGCACGCCACATATTACCTCGTCATAGGAGTGACATCCATGAATGGTTAGAGAGCCATTTGATAATGACTGCCTTTGATATTTGAACATGAGACAGAATCGTAGAATCATCGATGAATTCAGTTTCAGTTCTCACCTTCGGATAAAAGTCCTTTATAATCAAGACCCACCTAAACAAAATAGCCAATGTCTTTTTCTTGCCTCGAAAACTAATGCATGACATAATAGACTCTGAAGCACACATAAGGCGCTGAATAATGTTTAGGAATTTCAAGGCAGGAAGCGAAGTTTCACAACACTCTAATATTTTAAGAACAAGTTGAAAAAGCCGGTTTTAAGTGATCGATCGGAAGTAAACGCACAGAAAAATAACCATTCGAGGAGAAAATGAAAGAGGTTCACTTGTTTGCTGTGCCAATGATTTACCGTTTCCACCTTTCATTTCTTGTCATGATCGACGGTTGGTGGATTTACCGCATTGGGAATAATACCCTTTCACGTGATACACAGGGTTCTTGTCAATACTTGGTAACATGACGGTATCAAAACCCATTTATTCAATATAAATAGGCAGATACAAAAGGTCCCATACTAGCCAATCTATTTTGCATGCCAAAAACAAGTAAGGGCCAACCTACTAACACATGTTAATCTCAACTTGTACAAGCCAAATTCCAACTCGCAATGTCAAATGAAAACAGAAATAATACAGTCATGCCCTAGTCAAGCACAACCACCACTTTCTCCTCACAACAGAAATCAAAACAGCGACTAGTCCGTTGACACCATTAAGCCAGTGCGACCCCTCTATGATTTCTGCTGGTCCCCGTGGTGTAAACGGCCACTTCCTATCGCACCTGTCACACCCGAGTGGCTCTTGTGCCCATGGGAACCGCCGTTGTTGCCATTGTTGTGGTAGTGCTGGTTTTGCTTTTCGCGGCGTTGCTCATCAAGGATTGTCCGTTGCTGAATAGATGAATCATGAGACTTAAACTCGACCCTAGTGTTGGCAGGGAAGTTTAAAATGTGCTTCATAGTTTCTCTGTGATTCAGACGTTAGCAGGCCATTATAAAACATTTCTCAATGCGAATCTGCTCACCTTATCTTGAGAACACGGCCGCCATCGGTTCTAGTCCAGATGCTGATAATATCCTCACCTGTCCGGACCGAGACGACAGCTCCGCACACCTCCTCACCGGCATCACTAAACTGGTCGCCAATCAGTGCAAACAGGAGATCCTCCCAATACCGGTCAGCGACGCCCTTCTTTAACCGCACTACCCATTTGCCACCTTTCTTGTTAACCTCGTCCTCCCACACCGGACGAATTCCCCACTTGAAGAAGTGGTATTCTGACACCTGAGGGAGTGTAGACACCCGCTTAAGATGGCTGTATACTGTGAAGAACTCTTCAATGCTAGAGCAATGGGCCATGGAATGAATAGTCTTTTCATACTCTACAAACCCCTGGTTTTTAGCCGTCGGAGGGCGGAACCAAAAAACCCACTTATTCTTTAACAAGTGAGCTGGAGGCTCGGAGCTGGGGGCCACCGTGACCCCAATAGACTCAGAGGCGGTACCGCGCTTAGCCGCAGCTCCGCCGGCAGTATCCTTAGCCTTAGACTGGTCATTGGACTTGCCAACGGAGCCCATTGCGGACTCAAATGGATTACTGACCGGTTTGGACTTGGCACCACCCCCGCCGAATGATGCAAAGACACCAGACCCAAGGCCAAAATTTGTTGGTGCTGTCGATGTTGGTGATGTGACGATGCCGGCAGTTGGTGTGCCAAACGGACTAGCCTTGGACGGGCCAAGGCCATCGCCAGTACCGAAGCGTTTTGGAAAGACTGCAGGTGAACTTGTGTTGGATATCGGGCCCGAATTGCTCGTAGTCAGGGACAGCTTGCTGTTGCTATTAGGTATGGCGTTAGCGTTATTATTCCGGATTGCGTATCACAGGATAGACACTAAGGGTCTTGTCGTCTTGGTCTAGCTACATAATTTACAATGCCACTAATGCCAAGCAACACAGTTAGAGATCACCTACTTGGCGCGCCGAACCCATATATTATCCATGTTTTCGGATTTTTTGTTTTTCTCGAAGAAATTCAGTGTTGTACAATATATGAGGTGTCGGATGGGTTGAAGGAGAAAGTGACAGCTGAGGCAATGCGATCGGTGACAAATTCGAGAATAGGGCCCGGATACGAAATTAAAAAGTAGTTTCGTGCAGAGTATCAGGAGACGCGGGGCGGGGGGGTATCGGAGTAGGCTAAAGTGAAGCGGAAACGATGACGCTGAAATCAGTATTATAATGTGAATGCGATATGTGAATACAAGACGGACGACAACCAATATGGTCGGCCGTGAATGTTACGTATGAAAATGGTTGATGATTGTTAGAACAGTTAGAGACGAGGGGTAATTTGAGGACAGAATCAGAAGACGCGAACGACGTCAGGGTTTGATACGGAGACGATGGTGAGGATTTTAGAGACGAGGTGGATGAAGTTTGACTAAGAAGCAAGGAGTGGCGAGAATGGCGGAATAGATTAGAGTCGGATTTCGGAAGATATATGATCTGCAATCAATGACGATGTCTACAGACGAGAAAAGGTCAAGATGAAGGGAGGGGGGAGAAAAGGTGCCAGCCTCACTAAGGTTACAATGCGACTTGGTAACAACCGACAAGGAAGAGTAATGGATCACGAAGTAAAGGCCCTGCGTCACAAGGCAAGTGAGTGTATGTACAATGGCAGAAGAAGTAATATGCGTGATGACGAGAGGCTGCAAGCGATGCAAATTGGAAAACTCGAGTATGGGTATCGATTCAAGCGAGCAATTGAAAAGATCGAAAATTCTGGATGGAGCAACGCTCAGGCAAAAGAGGGTGATGCGATAGTCACAGAAGCAAGTTAGCAGTATAGTGAGAACGCTGCCGCTAATATAGTGAATTTGTAAATATGAGATTATGAACAAAATGATGTCTCTTCACGATGTTCTTTACGAGGAGAAAAAGTCCGGTGAACAAGACGATGATACAACAAATCAAGTCTCAAAATTCAATGTAGTCAAAGCGATGACGGTAGACAAATATGCTCAGGTGCAAATTCAAACAACAAAGAGCTGAAGGTGGGAGGAGGGAAAAGCTAAAATGGACTCGCTGATATTCTTTTTTTCGTGTCTTCGATCAATCAGATGGAGACAAATGGTAGTCTGACGATGGTTACTGAGTTTTTTCTGTGCCTTAGGCTAGTGGAGAGGAGGATTGAGAAAAAAAAAACCTGTCGGCGATGTCCCCGTCAGGGTTCCAACACATAACTTACTACCCTGGCGGCTAAAGGCCTGTAGAAGGTGCTGATGGGGGTTGTTGCTGCTAGTGTTAGGCGGAGTCAGGCGTTGAAGGATGTGGATTGGTGTACAGAATCGGATGGGTTTGAGTTTTTTTTTTTCTTGCTCGTTTTTCGCCCGGAGATTACAGCGGGTTGTAAGTGAGTTGTAAGTGTGGAGTTTTGGGATTCTGTAATGGGTAAACTGTTTAATGAGAGGGAAATAGTTATCAAAGTTTTTCAAAAAAAATTTTCAGACATCAACTAGCGATACGATGCTCATCGGTTTATTCTACACACGTTAAATATTTATTTTTTCAGACTAGTACTGGAAATTTAGTAAGATCCCAAACTCAAATCTTCCAATAAATATGAACATTCTCAAAATCACCAATACGTTCCGCATTCCCACATTTTTGAATGGGTCCAATTAAATGTAGTAATAAAATGCCTGTTGAGACGGCGTCAGTTCTCCAAAGTTTTATATCATTGCAGCTCCACTGATGTCTCCCAAGCCCACCTGTATTCTGCATCATGCACATCTGCAGCCAACTACCTGCCCATTTCATCCCATCTCCTTGTGGTCATTGATCACCCTTCAGCACACCAATAATCACATAAAAAATATTATCGCCATGACGTGCATATATGAAATCGCTACATGCGCACCAATCCCCCACAGACCCAGATCACATGGCTCGTCTTTGGCACAGCGAGACCCACAATTGATTAGATGGATCCTTATGGACCCTAATGTTTAGGGTTCTGGATATGGACGTGTCGCACCGGGCATTGCCTCTACTACTGACGTCGTCAATTAGCAATGAGAATCAGACAGTTTTGCGACTGTAACTCGAATGCGCCAAATAGCATATGTTGTGTCGCAATCTCAAAATACCTTCCCAAACTTTTTGCTCGACTAAGAAATCACCACTATGTCTGACTACAACAACGATAACGACCCTTTCCTCCAAGTCCAACAGTAAGTAGTTGGTCCCCCCACTCTCTCCCCCACGCCGGCTAACAACAATCGCCTAGGGACGTCCTCGCCCAACTAAGCACTACCCGCACCCTCTTCACCTCCTACCAACGAATTCTTGCCCACAACACTTCCCGACAAACCCCTGAAGCCCTCTCAGCCTCCGCCGACCTCACCACCGCCCTCACATCCCTAACTGAAGACCTCTCTGACCTCTCCGCCACCGTCGAAGCTGTTGAAGCTTCCCCCTCCACTTTTGGTGTGTCCTTGTCCGAAGTGACCCGGCGGCGCAAACTCGTCCAAGATGTCACCACCGAGCTATCAGCAATGCGTCGAGACTTGCAAAATCCAGCCAGCTTGCTGAGCCCGAGTGCGTTTGATTTGAAGGGGGGTCGTGACAATGATGATGATGGCGATTATGCGGCGGAGTTTGAGCAGTTGCAGCAAAGGGAGATTATAAGGGCACAGGATGAGCAATTGGATGATGTTTTTCAGACGGTGGGGAATCTGCGGAGGCAGGCGGATGATATGGGGCGGGAGTTGGAGGAGCAAAGAGAGATGCTGGAAGATGTGGATAACGTGGTGGAGAGAGTGAGCGGGCGGTTACAGGTCGGGATGCAGAAGATGCAGTATGTGATTCGGAGGAACGAGGATACACTGAGCAGTTGTTGTATCAGTGTGTTAATAATTGTGTTGATTATCTTGTTGGTTCTGTTATTGATTCTTTGAAGGTTTAAGGGGCACATTGTGGGTTGCTTTTGCTTTTCAGAGAATATTGTATGGCGCACCGGTTTGTTTCTATAGATACCGCAATCATCTAGCGGGGAATGGGTTTACTGATCTTTCATTGACGACATAATACACAAAGTCAATCTCACGTTGACTATCATGACCTCTACACCTTTCATAATATTTACATTTTAATCTTGAACACGAAATGAAACAGAGATATTAGAAGTAAAGAACCATATATTGACGGCCCCAAGATTAAGAAGCCTCATGAGTATCAATGCCCGACCTAACTAGATGTACACACAGCAACGAACGACGACATTTATCCGATCAAAC
This sequence comes from Ambrosiella xylebori, assembly GCA_002778035.1. Lineage (NCBI taxonomy): Eukaryota > Fungi > Ascomycota > Sordariomycetes > Microascales > Ceratocystidaceae > Ambrosiella > Ambrosiella xylebori. Next base: position 438,792 of record PCDO01000014.1, read on the forward strand.
CTACTAGATCCAAAAAGCTACTACTGATATCAGAACAAACAGAACCATCCCAATTACCAATGCCAAAGAACGCCAAAGCCATACCCAAAAAACCCACAAAATAAAACTGCCAAGAACCTAAAGAAATAGAGACATACCCACCATCAAGGTTTAGGGACCTTAGACGAACCGAAGACCCTCATCCTTCAACAGACGATCTGCGACCGCCGACAGAGCCTCTCTTCCAGGACTCGGGGCGATCTTTGCGGGGAAATCGTGCAGGGCAATCTTGAGAAGTTGCGCCGCCGCGTTTCCGTAGAACTGCAGGAAACGCGTGGTATGGCCATCAATGATTGCCTTCAGCACGACAAGCTGAGTACCCGACACTTGCGTCACGGGCGTGTTGACAAGGACCGCCAAAGACCTCCAATACATGGTTGGAGGTGCCGGAGTGACACGCTTCGTCTTGCTAAAGTCACGGAGCGTGATGGCGCCGAACCCAGCACCAAGACCAGACATACGGTCCCAATGGGCCTGCTCAGGGATGAACTCTGGACCATCCTTCTTCCAACCAATGGCTAAGCGACCGGCCGCAACACGCTCATTCCCGCGAATGCCAAAGAGGACAGGACAGACTACCCGGAGCTTGGCGAACATGATGTCGGCTAAGGTGTGGCCACGCCAATGGTAATCAGAGTCAGAAAATATTTGACTAAAGATGACGCCAATGGGGTCGGCAGCCTTAGGATTGGCGCCGCATTCGTTGATGAACTGGTTGATGACGGCTTTGGAAAAGATGTTCAGAAGGTATATGTACAGAGATGGCATCTGGTCACCCTTATGAACATCACTCTCACTGCCGGTTGGGACCACGGCAACGTAGTCCTCTACATCAACCATTGGACTGGGATAAGTCCCATCCAAAGAGGCCTTCAAGGTCAATCGAATCTTGTTCAACTACATTGTATGTTAGTACTTGTAACCATCTACAACACAAAAGGATCAAAAAGCTTACTTGGATTTTGTTGGCACCGGCACCCTCTGTAAGTTGACCCATAGACTTCCGGATTTCCCGGCGCATCTCGCCAACCTTCCCCTTCAACGGAGACCCGGGTTGTGACGTCGCATTTTCGACAGTTTTGCGCAGCTTCTTCAAGTTTTGGTGGATCTCGAGATACTTGTTGTTGTGCGGGAAGTATGTAGGGTCAGCTTCAACAACAGCATTAACAGCGACCTCCACGGGTTTGGCGGGAGCAGCTGCAGGATTTGTACTGAAAGGTGAAACGGTGGTGGTGGTGGTGGTAGCTGTGGGTTTAGCACCAAAGAGCGAGGCGCTAGTTGTTGAGGGGGCGCCAAATAGATTACCGGCGGGCTTGGCGGCGGCAGTCGTGGAAGGAGTCCCTGCAGGAGCAGCAGAAGAACCAAAAGCAGGCTTTCCGAACCTAGGAGTAGCAGCTGGCAACGCCTGAAGTGCACTACCGAACCCAAAAGCACCCTTCTTCTCATCTGGGGCAATAGCAGTCATGCTTGGGGGTGTAGCGGGCTTGGTAGCTGCGGGCTCGGCAGACCTTGGTTGTGGGGCTTCCTTCTTCTCAGATTCGGCAGCAGGCTTCACAGGTTCCGGGGCCTTCATCTCTTCAGGCTTAGGGGCGGCCTTGGCAGGCTCCGGCTTAGGCAACGGTGGCGGACTAGGAGCTTTTGCCGCCTTAAGCGCCTCTAATCTTTGCTTTTCAGCCAACAGGGCGGCTTCCCTCTTCAAACGGTCCTCCTCCTCCTTTTGCTCCTTCACGATTCTCTGGCGTTCGACTTCGAGCTCATGCATTTCAAAGACACGGAGGGCCCGCTCGCGCACACGGTCATGCTCGGCCTTTGCCTGCTCAAGGGCATCACGGTGGGAAAGCTCGTTATTTCTTGACTCGAAGAGCTCTGAGATTATCCCACTGCTGTGAATGACCGATCGCTCACGACCAGGGCTGGCCAGAAAACTGCCGGTAGAAAGCGATGAACGATGGCGAGACATATTGGTCGGTATCGTCCGTGTGCAATGGAGTGGGGGTGGGGGTATTCGGGAAGCGGGAAGCGGGTGTCGAAGGATCAATGTCGAGACCCGAAGAGGGGCAAACAGCGCGGAAAGTCGAAAGCGCAGGGCAGACGCGAACGATGTTCAGTGCTCGTGTAATGGGCGAGTAAGACTCGTAGCGGGAACAATCAGATCTCAGTTGCTAAACAGACGCGGTTTGGTTGAACTCTCTCGTTCTCTCTTTCTTGGGCAGAAATACAAGCGAGGCAATGTAGGATGGCAGGGTCGTGAGCAAGGGGATGTAGTGAAAGTCCTTGGGATGAAGATATGAGTGATCACTCTATAGTGAACGTGGTGATCAATTTGGAGGAAAGTTCAGGGCAGCTTCAGTACCCAAATATAAGATCAAATTCGTCGTCGTTATCCTTGGACAAGATTGGGTCGCGTACAAAAATTGGTCTGATCACATGAAGAAAATTAAGAGAGAAAGTGTGACAATTGTAATTTCTATGAATACAGAAAGTTCTTGCGGGTGACTTCCTGTTTTAACAATTCTTGTATAGCGGTGACTTCCTCATGTGGATGTGTTAACAGCCAGTTAGGTGTTATAGGCCTTCCTTCCTTACTTTAGTGTTCTGTACACCTAGCTTAGAGGGCTTTTGTCATTGTCGCGTCGCTTTTTTTTTCCAAAATTATGCAAGGCTGCAAAGGTAATTTCAGCCTTGTCATTTAAGGTTTGTATGAGTTGTGATTGGTTATAAAGTTAGGGTTGTTTTACGACCAGATCGCTTGAGATCAAGGATTATGACTCCAAAAAACGCCGTCCTGGAACCCCCGCTCCGGGATGACCCTCGGGAGTGGATCGGACGTTCTTGTATGGGGGAGGCTTGTCTTTCTTTACTCGCAAAAAGTCGCAACAAGTTTAGACTGACGGAGCTGGATAATTCCTTTCAGATGGCACAGTATTACATATCACCCACGCTATCCGCACTTGGTGTTTCCAAATTACAAAATTCTTGTTCCTACTTACATAAATAAGATTGATGTTTTCGTCAACTGATATCAACATGGCGCTTCATCTCCAAACTTTATCCTGGTGCTCCGAAGAGTAATCGGATGCTGAAATCCTAATATCCTAAACATGTAACAGACTCATCATACAATACTCCCCCTCGTCATTCTGATGCACAAGGCCATGACAAGTGTTTGACATCAGCCCCGCAATCCTCGTCAAACTGATCACGAACCAGACTTTCACTAGGATGCGAGTAAGATTTGACCCCGTCTGCTCAACAGCCTGCATCTGCGTAAAGCAACAAAAAAACAAGGCAATATGCATAAGTGACATCTGCAGTATGGCCTGCAGCAATATAAACTGCAAGTTGATATCGCTATCTGAATTTGCAAAGCTGCACTTGAATTACATGACTGGCCGCATTGATAACCCCAGTTTTCCTTTTGCAGACATCACCATATGTTTGACCAAACATTGGCTCAAATATCTGATACCGAAAAAGAGTTGACATAAGTATTGTCAACCACAGGTCAATGACGAATGCACTGATACGTCGGGCGAGTGAAATGAGATGGCCAGGGGCTTCGCGGCAGGTCGGTGCTGAGTGATAGTTGAATGTGATGGCGAGAAAGTACTGCTCAAAGACAAGTATCACATCTTTTCTTTGGATGGAGTATATATGCAACGGTAGGACGGGTATATGCCGATTTTGACTAGTATGTGGGGCTTAATGGATGTGAGGTAATGAGTGGCAGTATTGTTTTTTTTTGAGGAACAATCGAGTTTTATGACTAGTGAAAGTTTATTTAATCGCTTGATTCTTCGGCTTATCTTAATGACAGGATGTTTCCTGGGTGTTAGTTTGCCTCAAAGATAACATGTTTATAGCAGGAGTCTTCACGTCATATGTGTAACGTGCAAAGTAACTTTAATAGGCCATATCAATACAAATTCAAGAAAATCAACCACCACGCCGCCACATGATCGCCTATCTACGGTGGCCCCGATCATACATCTTGAACCCTACAATCTTTCATAGGGCTTCTCGAGCCGAAGAACGCACCTCTCATTAACCCACCCAGTCTATGCGCATGCGCCCATATCTGATCCAACTCTTCCGGCTTATCTAGCTTGCACTTGGGCACAGAGTGTTCAACGACGATCTAGGTAATATATATGTAGCATCAAACTACATTGTCAAACACAAACAAAAGAATACTTATGATTTCTCGATATTTATATAAGAAAAGAAATCACAGCCACAGGAGAACCGCAACACACACATGTCCGATCACAAATCTCGTGTTCTCTGTTAGAACCTTTCGAAGGGTGTCAACGTTTGTTTCGCGTTTGATGTTTGAGCTCGTGCTTGTTCCGATGTATGGCCATTGCTTCTATTTTCAGAATTCTGCTGCAGAGTAGTTCTTCTGAGTTTCCAGGTCATATGATGCGATTTAATATTTTAATGAGTTAAATAACAATGAGAATTATTGACAATCTTGCCTAAAAAGAATATAGATGCTCGTGTGAAGTAAATGTTATCAACTCTGTGACTAATCTTTTTAATGGAATTCCAGCTTTACGGTGCAAATGCAAGATGACAACCAGGCGACAACAATCCCTAGGAGTCATAGTGACTTACTTCACGCTTGGATGCTGAGACGAGGTTGGCCTGGTCGATGGCTAATCACGACAAGTCTTGCTTTATACCTCGCTGATTTACAAGTAATAAACACAATTGCCTGAGTTAAAAGAACGGGAGAAGATCATAGCTTGATTTTTATTTTTTATTTTTATTTTTTCTTATCATTCCTCCTCTCAGACTCCGGATATAAACGACTCAAAGAAAAGCTACGGACGAAACGGAAGTTGCGGCTGCCTTCCGGAATGCCGAATACAATCTTGATGAAAGCGACCAATAACTTATAATGGTTATCAGGTAGGCTAAGGCAAGGGTTAAATTGCTACGTCTGAGAATGGGTTAGTGGGGTTTCGAGGATTGCGGCGATGGAGAGGACTGAGCACGATAGACAATAGTTTACTTAACTGTGCCAACTTATACGTTAACGGCACAAAATGAGGCTATTGGGACAGTATAAATCCACACTGACCCCAGGATATACGTCTATCTCAAACTGTTGATGGCTCTTAACAGCTTATGATATTAAGTCCTTATTGGCGAGAACTAACAACTTTCAAAGTATTCATACAATACTGACATCACGCGTTAAGTTTAGCTTCGACTTTTCTCCAATTCATAAAAGATAAAGGAATAAAAAAATTCCTTGACTCGAAACCGCTTTTGCCCTTTACCTTTGTCATTGCAAGTTGCGCTCAGAGCCTCTATTGTAACTTGTGCGGTAACCCTGTGATAACCAGGGCCGGCTTCTCCCCCTCTATATTGATCAACTAAGTGTATTCATATTCAATTCTGTGTTTTCTTTCTTTCCGCTCTAGTAGATGTTGAGTTTGATAATAGATTTACATGAAAACTGGTAGTCTGGAGCTATGGTTATTGCTGTCTAAACTTATATTTAACTCTAATCTAGGATTTAGTCTCATGTTTAGTTGGGATGTAATCGTCAAGAGAGGAATGATATGATTGATTTAGAGTGTTCAATAAAAAGATGTCAAATGAATTGCCAACCTCAATTGACGCATTCATGATATCACATCCAACATGTTTGAGCCCCACGTCCAAAGCCAACAATCCGCGATTTCTTAACAGTATTTTCCTATCCTATCCTATTAAAGCATGATTTTGGTAATTGATACCTCCTGTTGGACGTTCAACTGATCTTTCCGGAAGTTGCGCTAACTCGGGAAGGAAGCAAAATCTGGAGCTTGCCCCGGAAAGTTTCTTGAAACCACTAAACCAAAAAAACAGGAAAACCATTGGAAGATTATGAGAAAAACTTGTACTTAGTTACAGGCCTATTTGCAGCAATTCAATTATATATGCATGATGTAAAAATATACCATATTTTGGCTTGATAAAGATGCTTTACCTGTGTCATCATGTATAACCGGGTCGGGTGTAAATCTTGTAAATGATAGACACCCCGCGGCTGTTTGAAACAGTGGCGACGGAACAGGGTGAAGATGGGAAGACTGGGGGAAGGGACCGAACAACAATCATCGTCATAGCCTGGAGTTAGCTAGTGGAACTGTGCAGCTCCTTTTATTTTGCGACAGGCAAGGTAGTAGTGAGTGTCGTATGAGACTGGGATAGGAAGCTCCTGCTTGTTGCCGGTCACTATTTTTTTTTAAACATTTTTGAATGATGCAAATCTGTAACTTAGCCTCATGGTGATAGTAATAATTGTAAACAGCTACCAATGATGATTGCAAACTATGCCCATGTATACATAGTAATTTTTGGGGTTGGCCAAAGTCTATCTTTATAATCACATAATCTGCCCATATAATCCTTCCTGGGCGTAAGATCAGTTTTGAGGAACTGTGTTCAAAATTGGAAGGCGTAGATAGAGACACCTAAGCTAAGCTACCTAGCTACATACATACATACGTATGCTCTTTCCTTGTTATCGAATTGGGACGGGCTGGAAAGCTGTACTCTCATGGCCAGATCTCTCGGTGATGTCAGATTTGATTTACCCAATTGCACTAGTTTGGTCTACAAAACCCAAATCTTACAAATATATTACCACTGACTCGCCCTCACGGAGAAGCTCATGTGGAGAAGCAACTTTTTCTAAAAAAAAAAAAAAAGGAATATATTCAATCATATTCACTGCGTGCACCCCTGGCTCGCCGCAGTCTGAGTAGATCTTTCCTCATATTTTGACTCGGTCGATGGTGGTGTTTCCTCTTTTTTTCTGCCGCCTGCTGCTTCTGCTTCTTGCTGTTCTTTCCCACTTCTGTCTGGCCTGTGCTTCACAGGATACTTAAAGTCCAGGACCCGGCACAACTTGGCCACCTCCCCTCCCCTCTCTTCCTCCTCTTTTCCTTACCGACCCAACTCTTTTTCCTCTCTCATAAGATCACCATCTTTAATCTTCATTCCTTCAAATAAACATAACCTTGACGGTTTGTCGCTGGCTCGAACTTGGTAATATTTCAGCTGTACTATACTAAATATCACCGCGTGCTGGCTCGCTCAATCTGATAGGGATCCTGTTCCGCAAAATTCATATCCGCCATCATCTAAACGCCCTTTGCATTCGTTGCTTCTGAATATTTGTCTCACCTGACCTCGTGAATCGCAATACACTCTTCTGGAGCAGAGCGTCTTCTTGTGCATGAGCATTTGATCACCTCGTCTATTAGCGTCTATTTGTGTCCGTGGTCGTCCTGTCTCCGCCGCCATCGTCGTCTGCCGCAGAGTTGGTTACTGTTCGGTCTTGGTCTGCATTGAAATATCAGCTAGATCTGAACACGATTCTCTAGTGACGTTTGCTTCAATTTCTACTTCTCTCTTTCACGCTGTATTCTACAAAAAACTCTTTTGACCGGTCTCCTGTCACTTCTTTGCACCTATAATCTCGACAACTTCTCAGAGCTCCAGCGTAGACGCTTTTTGCTTTTTCTTCTCTTACCTTTCATCGACTATATTCTGGTTATTTTGTCCAGTATCACATTAACATATTATATCCCACAATTAAAACCCCCCATAAAAATGACAAATATGAACAACAACAACAACAACAACAACAACAACCTTTCGCCTACCAGCCATGGCCCCAATGCCCCCGGCACCGGCAACAACCAGCCTGGTCGCCGTTTTCACATTGCCCATAGACGCAGCCCTTCCGAGGTCACTCCTTTGGTTTCTATGCTCACCAATAATCCCAACAGTAAGTATCCCACCTTTCTACTATTGTTTGACACGGATCTTCGGGTTCCTTGGATCCCGACAAGATCTTGTGTTCCCTGCACCTTTAAGCTCAGGAATGCCAGTTCACGCCCACCTGGTCCTATGCATGTGGACTTGGGGGCCAAACCGAAACTTTGAGAACCATGGAACACAACGCTAATGGCATCACCTTTGAATAGTGGACCCTAGCGCCATTGAGCAGCAACTCACTCTCCTTCAGCTTCAAGCTCAGGCCAACCACCAGCAGATGGTCAACATGCACATGAATAACATGAACATGTCGTTGAACCCGGCTCTTAGTGCTCAGATGGGTCAGATGGGCCAAATGGGCCAACTTGGTCAGATGGGACACATGGGTATACCCCAGATGGGAATTCAGCCCAATTTCCAGTTTCCTGTCTCGGTCGCGCCCAACATGATGCAAGGCCAGCAGTCCCAGCAGTCTCACCGTCGTACTCCCTCTGGCGCCCACAATGCACCTCCCCCGGCCCCCTCTGCCGGTGCTTCTGATAACGGCCATACCAGTGGTCATTCCGCTCGCGGCGGACGCGGTGGTGGTCACCAACGCAGGCACTCCCTTGCTTTAGCCGAGGCCCGCCAAGCTGCTGCTGATGCCGAGCGCAAGAGAACCAACAATCCCGCTGGTTTCCAGTTCCCTGCCGCTGGTTCCTCCAATGGGAACGACGAAACTACTAGCAACGCTTCTTCTGACGCCAATTCTCTGTCTTTGAACAACGGTGCTGGAAACCGTGGCGGTCGTGGCGGTCATGGACGTAGCCAGTCTGTTGCTGTTGGCGGTCGCGGTGGCCAGCGAGGTCACAGTCGTACGCCGTCCCGTAACTTTGATGGTAATTGGCGTCAGGGCAGTGGCCCCAACAATGTTCCCGAAAACAGCGCCACTCCTGCCCAACAGGGTCAAAACCAGCAGCAGGGTGGCTTTCAGCCTAATCACAGATCTCGGGGCTCTGTTAGTCATCAGTCCATTTCGGCTATCTACAACCAGCCCATGAACATGGCTCCTGGTCTTTCTGTTGGTGGTCCCATGATGATGATGCCCGGCATGAACCCCATGCAGCTATCCCAGCTCCAGGCCATGCAGGTCGCTGGCCAGCTTCCTATAGGTAACCAGCATGCTGCTCCTCTCATGCCCCAGCAAGGCGGTCAACAGAACCAGCAGCAGTCCCGGAAGACTCTCTTCACTCCTTACCTACCCCAGAATAGCCTTCCCGAGCTTATTCGTGGTGGCAACCTCGTTCAGGGTATCCTTCGTGTTAACAAGAAGAACCGTTCGGATGCTTACGTTACAACTGCTGATGGCGTCCTTGATGCTGATATCTTTATTTGCGGTTCCAAGGACCGTAACCGTGCTCTAGAGGGTGATCTCGTCGCCGTCGAACTTCTTGATGTCGATGAAGTCTGGTCTCAGAAACGCGAGAAGGAGGAGAAGAAAAAGCGCAAGGATCACCACGAGTCCCGCAGCAACTCCGTCGTTGTTGGCGAGGGTCTTACTGAGGGTGGTATTCGTCGCCGCGGTTCCCTTCGCGAGCGCCCCACTCAAAAGCGTAACGATGATGTCGAGGTTGAGGGCCAGTCTCTCCTCCTTGTCGAGGAAGAGGAGATCAACGATGAGCAGAAGCCTCTCTATGCCGGCCATATCGTTGCCGTCATTGATCGTGCTGGTGGCCAGATGTTCTCTGGAACTCTGGGTCTCCTTCGTCCCAGCTCCCAGGCTACCAAGGATAGACAAGACGCCGAGCGTGCTGCCCGTGATGGCAACAACAACAACTCTCGTCCCCAACAGACGGAGAAGCCCAAGATTGTTTGGTTCAAGCCTACCGATAAGCGTGTTCCCCTGATTGCTATTCCTACCGAGCAGGCTCCTCGTGACTTTGTTGACAACCATGCTGCCTACGTTGACAGAATCTTTGTTGCCTCTATCAAGCGCTGGCCCATTACTTCACTGCACCCCTTCGGTACCCTGGTTGAGATGCTCGGTACTATGGGTGACGTCAAAGTTGAGACTGAGGCTCTTCTTCGTGACAACAACTTTGGTGGTGATTCCTTCTCGGATGCTGTCATCCGTAGTATCAATCTGGCCGACTGGTCTGTTGAAAAGGAGCCCGAGAACGAACTTGCTGAACGCCGTGACTTCCGGGGCGAGAAGGTCTTTACTGTTGACTTTGGTGGCAGCATAGAACTCGGATACGGTGTCCACCTGAAGACGTACGAAGAGGAGGGTAAGGAGCTGGTTGAGATTGGTGTCCATGTTCCTGACGTCACTCACTTTGTTAAGCCTAATTCCCTGGTTGACCGTGAAGCTCGCAAACGTGGTACTGCTGTCCACTTGCTTAACCGTGCTTGCCCTATGCTCCCCCACCCCATCTGGGCCGATGTTTGTGCTTTGAAGCCTGCGGCTGACCGCCTTACTTTCACTGTTGTCCTGACTGCTGACAAGAAGACTGGTGTTCTCATCGAGGACAAGACTTGGGTTGGCAAGGGCATCGTGAAGTCTGTTGCCACTATTGACCTGCCTGGTATCGACTTGATCCTTGGTGGGAAGCCGGAGAATGGTCCCATCTCGTCGAGCGACATTCGCACTCTTCACTTCTGCTGTGAGCGTTTTAGAGAGAAACGTCTCAGCGGTGGTAGCGAGCCTATTGCTCCCCTGCGCCTGCTGTCTCAGTTGGATGATGAGAACATGCCAGTTCGCACTAACATCTTTGAGACTACCACTGCTAACGAAACCATTGAGGAGCTCACCCACACTGTCAACGCTTACGTGGCGCAGCGTCTGCTGGCTGGCCTGCCAGAACAGGCCTTCCTGCGCCGTCACATGAGCCCCAACCCTCGCCGTCTGCAGACCTTTGTTGACCGCATGACTCCTCTGGGCTTCGACATCGACGCCACCAGTAGCGGCAGACTCCAGAACTCTCTCTTCAAGGTTGGCGATGACAACCTGCGCAAGGGCATGGAGACTCTGCTGTTCAAGACAATGAACCGCGCTAAGTACTTTGTCCCTGGCAAGACTAACAAGGAATTGTGGCCCCACTATGCCCTCAACCTTCCTATTTACACTCACTTTACCCGTCCCACTCACCGCTACGCCGACATGATTGTTCACCGCCAGCTTCAGGCTATCCTTAACAACACTCCCTGGACCGAGGATGTTGACTTCCTCACCCGTACTGCGGACAGCTTTAATGTCAAGGAGGAGTCTGCGCAGAACGCCCAGGAGCAGAGTGTGCACATTGAGGCTTGCCGTGCGATGGACAAGGTCCGTCTGGCCACTGATGGCGACTATGTCGTTGAAGGTATCGTAGTCGCCGTTTACGAGTCTGCTTTTGATGTCCTCATTCCCGAGTGGGGCTTCGAGAAGCGCGTTCACTGCGACCAGCTGCCCCTCAAGAAGGCCGAGTTCCGCAAGGATAAACGTATCCTGGAGCTCTACTGGGAGAAGGGTGTCCCCTCTTCAGCCTATATTCCGGAGGATGAGCGCCCTAAGGCTAATGGCAACCGTGTTGCTGCTGCTCGGCAGGCCGAGGAGGCTGACCGTGCCAAGAAGGAGCGTGAGGAGGCTACCCGCAAGCAGACTGAGACTGGCACCATGTCTACCAATGAGGTCGATGCGTTGTTTGACGACGATGATAACGCTTCTGATATTACTCAGGCCGGTGTTTCCCTGTCTGTCGACCGGCCGACTCAGAGCGTCCCTGGATCTCCCAAGACCAAGGGCGAGGACATGCAACGCAGTCGGTCTGACAGCCGGGTGCAGTCTTCAGAGGCGCGCCAGACGATCAAGGACAAATGGCAGAGTGTGTTTAAGTTGCGTGAGGAGGATGGTGAGTTCATTCAGGATGTCATTGAGATGACTCGGGTTCCGATCATTGTCAAAACTGATCTGAGCAAGAGCCCGCCTTGCTTGACTGTGCGGTCTGTCAATCCTTATGCTCTGTGAGTTAGGGCTTAGGCATTAATATATGGAGAGGAGGTTTTGTGTTTTTTTTTTCTTGTGTTTTTGTTTGTTTCATTTTCCATTATTTTTTGTACGAATATTATCTACTATCATTGCGGTTTAGGGTCTAGTGAATTAAACCAACATTCGTTATATGATGGAAGGATATGATAATGTGGCCGGCTTGGAAGATGGTCATATAGAAGGAATGAATTAAAATGATCTTTATGAGAGCTTGTGTTTGTGTCTTGTGTATCAGTACGTGTGCAGTACATGTGATGTAACTTGACATGTTAATTGATGGGACCATGTGAGGGTAAATCAGTGAAAAACAACCCTGATATATCAGAGTTACATGGCTGGCTCTTCGGCAATCTATATTTTCTCATCGGCTCTTGAATTCTCCAATTTCCAAACCTCAAACCATTAGAACAAGAACCCTCCCATCTGATCCCGTTCTTGTTCTACGCATTGGCTCTGTAACCTTAACGTAAACCGGGGTTTTATTGCCCTGAAGAACCGCTGTATAAAGTAAACATTGCATACGAGAAAGAGAAAAAGAAGCCAAACCGGATGGCCGGATAAAAAAGGGTCCGGTGGGTGAGGAAGAAGTTAATGTCGACAGGGGTTGGTATCAGCTTGGTTTGGAGGGAGTGAGTCTGTGAGGGTTGGGGGGTCTGTGTATGGGGGAGAGAGATGAGGATTGAGTGGTGCAAATTAGTAAAATTTTGAAAGGAAATCAATATTAATAAGGTGAGTATAGGACATGCTTTGTGATGTATATGTATGCATGTATATATATGTAGTCAATATGGTGTTCATGAACAACCAGTAAATGGGCTCTTGTTCTCTTTCAGAACAAGTTAAAGTGGATTGGTTCACTTGTGGTTCACTTGTGGTTCACTTGAGCAAGGGAGCAAAAGAGGAAGGAAGCAAAAAGGAAGCAAGGAAGGAGTTGACAGCTTGACGGGTTTAAAGTTGGTTCTTTCCTTGCAGAGATACCAGACCCTTGTTTATTTGTTACATATGAATTGAAGGGAGATGAAATAACTTTAATCAGAACAAAGTTTGTGTGTCTATAGTTCTCTTTATAGATTGCCACTCTATTTGCCAGCCGGTGTGTTGTGAGAGACTAGAAAGTATAGAGAATGTGATGTTGATAAGGACAACAGCGATAATGCTTCGTATGTTTAGGGAAACTTGAGAATCAACATGTCCCATGACAACCGACCATCCAAACGGTATCCTTTTTGTTGCCTCGGCCACTCGTATTCTCGGCTCGCACCCTAAGACAGGAACATCCAGCTTTGACTGTTGCCTGAGATAGACTCCCAATAGTCAAGAATCTTGTATGCGAAACGAAACATGACCCTGGCCAATTCGGGCGTGGTGATTGTCGCCGGCGGCTATGTTGTTTGTGATGTGAGACGAAGAGTGAGTGAGAATAAAGAATGAGTGAATGAACGATAAGAGAAGCTGGGATGGATGGATGTGTTGTGTATATACATGTGATGATGTGAATGGAATTATGGGTGTTTGATAAGATAGAGGATAGAAAGCTACAATGGAGAATGTCATGGTGATACGTCAGAATAACTACCTACCTAGATGTCCAAGACGGGTAACTACCACAATGTCATCTCAACTGCCTTTATCACTGAAAACTTTTTCCTTCACTTCTTTTTCTCATATTTTTTTCTCTATTTCTCTCTTTCTTTCTCATACACTCCGTCTTTTCACATAAACGTCAACCCGGAACCTCACCCATCCGTCCCAACCCCCGCTCAGATCTCCAGCACGGCCACCGTCGTTCCTGTTTTACCTTATCCTCCCTTGTCTAAGTCCACCATCACTAGCACACCGACCACAATTATGAGGCTCACAAGTCAACCTTCTTCTTGATGCTCATGTATATATCTTTGTGAATTCCCCCGCCATCATGGCATCTTGACAATTCCTTTCCTTTTCTTTCCCATCCTCGGATCGTCGCCATATTATATCTTCCCTCCTAAGCACTGGTCTGCTTAATTCACTTCGTTTCTTTTTATTCTATTTTTCATTCTTTATCCTGGCGAATAATACCTATAATTACGCTATTCATAATATCTGCCCGTCTTTTCAACCCACAAACATGAAGGCCTCCGTTATTCTCTCGGCCCTGGTCGCCGCTGCCTCAGCCATGCCCGCAATGCACAAGTTGAACGATGACCAAATTGGCCTCCTCCGCCTCGGAAAACGTCAGAACTCCGCCGCCGCCGCCGCCGGTCTCACCGACAACGATATTCTCCAATTGTAAATTCATTTCATCTCTCTAGTTCTTGACCTCATTACTAACACTTTCTCGTCAGCGCCCTCACCCTCGAATGGCTTGAGGCTACCTTCTACCAACAAGGGTTTCAAAAGTTCCCCAAGTCAGACTTCACTTCTCTCGGCCTCAACGACAAACAAGTCACCGACCTTCTTTCTCTCCCCTCTTCCGAATTCTCCCACGCCTCCTTCCTCCAAGGAGCTCTCGCTCAAAACGGCGTTGCCCCAGTCCAACCTTGCAACTACACCTTTGGCTTTACCGACGCCAAAGGCATGGTCGTCACCGCCGCAGTCCTCGAAAACGTCGGTGTCTCCGCCTACCTTGGCGCTGCCTCTCTCGTCTCCTCATCCTCCATCCTGACCGCCGCCGGAAGCATTCTAACCACTGAAGCTCGCCACCAAACCTTTATCCGCACTGCCGCCCAGCTTGTCGCCGTTCCGCAACCCTTTGACGCTCCGTTGACACCCCGCATGGTCTTTACGCTGGCCGCCCCGTTTATCGCGTCGTGTCCGGCTGGGTCCAATTTGGCCATTACCCCTTTTGCTTCGTTGTCGGTGACGAATCCTGCTGCCGGGACGCCGGCGACGGTGGGGTCGAAGGTAACATTGAAGGCCGGGAGCACCACTGGTGTCACGCATTGTGCGTTTACTTCAGGCGGTGTTACGCCCGGTGGTTCTGTATTCTCAACCTTTGATGCGGGCGCTAGCACCTGCGAGGTGCCGCAGAATGTGGCGGGGATTACGTATGTGAGCTTAGTGAACGAGGCGCCGTTGACGGGTGTTGTCAATGAGACGAGTGTAGTAGCCGGGCCGACATTTATCTTAGTAAACTAAGGGGGAGTGGGGATATTACGATGTTTTATGGATGGACGGGATGTGAAAGAAGAGGAAAGACAAGTAGATGAATAGATGGAGGTGTATAATTTTGCTTTTCTATTTTTACTAGATTCCCCGTGATTATAGCGATATCAAAAATTGTATTTTTTTTCTTCACACACACAATCACTTTACTAGAATAACATATGTCTTTCCATGTTCCTGAGATCTATATTTTTCACATAAACATACACAATTAGAGACTTCTGCCCAGAAAATAAATACACCCCATGAAACTAAATCATCATTGACACTCACACGTGCCCCTGCCAGTTGCCCTCAGATCCGTGAAACACGTTTCAGCTTAGGCCGTTACATGGAGCTTAAATTTTATTTGTCATTAAATTGAATCGGAATCTCAGTCTTTATGAATGAGAAGGTTTCGAGAAACTTTTATGTACAACGGATAAATAAATAGTAGAAGAGATATGTCAGAGATGTGGGGCCGGGGGTACCGGCATGAATAGGAGATAGTGGTGGAAGTCGCTGATATCAAGATAGGCCAGAATTTATAGTATGCACTCAGTCTATATACAAAAACAAAATCTCGCAAATATTCTAAGAAAATACATCTTTTCCTCATCTTCCACTACCCCCTCCCCCTCACTTCCTCCTCTCCCAAATCTGCAAATAACTCTCCCCAGAAAACAACAACTCGCTCTGCACCTTCTCCACAAACAAATCCTGACACTCCATCCACTCCCCTCTCGCCCGATCCTTCACCTGCACCTTCCAACTCCTCATTTCCTCCCCGCCATCTCGTGATGTCACCGCCTCATGCACCACGTTCGCCACCAAATCGTATAAAATTGGCTCTGACCCCGCCTGCCCCGCCATCGGCTCGACAAACGGCGAAACATCAAGGCCCGTCTCGTCAAACGTGACAATCGTCGGGTTGCGTTCCGAGATAAATTTGTTGGTCGTGAAGCGTTTGATGTGGAACATGAGATACGGTGGTAGCGGGTGCTGCAGGCGGTACCGTTTGCGGTGCTGCAGTTGCTCCTGAGACTTGACGCCGTTGTATTTTTCGAGGATTGTCCGTAGAGGGACCTGCGGGATGATGTTCTTCTCCTGGTCATCCTGGAACAATGGCGCCGGCGGCAAGTCCAACGTCAGGAACAAAAATCGCACAATGTCCACTTTTACCTCCGCCGCCTCCTCAAACCGCAGCCGATCCCCGACGTCCGCCCTCGTTGTAATCTCCTGACTCTCTACTCGCATCTTACCCTGGAATGCCTTCTGGATAATCGAGCTCCCGGGCTTCATCCGGGACCCGCCAAGGCCCTGGTGCAGATTATTCAGCAGCCAGCCGAGGAACTCTACCGGGTCGCCCGGCGTCGTCTGGCTGAAGCGCCGGCTACTTTTGAGGGCGACTTCCTGGAGGAGTTCGTGGGGGGATACGTGTGCTTTGAATGCGCGCGGGTTCCAAATTTTGCGGATGAGGAGTGAGTATCTCTGGACTAGTTCTGGCCGCTTGGAGACGTCCGTTAGCAAGAAGTAGTTACGCAATGGCGGAACGTGGGCGAGCGCCTGGATGATGACATTGATGTAGTCGTTCGCCTTGATGTTGTTCATGCCCACGAAGCCGGGAATATAACTTTTTGCCCCTCTGTACGTCCAGGACTCTACTGGCTTCTTGTCCAGTGTTGCGACGTCTGCCCTCGTGTATTGTGGGTTCGAGACAAACTTGATATCGTCAAGCGATGACGAAGTGACCTCATAGCCGTCGGGCAGCACGTAGATTTTCTGT
Source organism: Ambrosiella xylebori (assembly GCA_002778035.1). NCBI lineage: Eukaryota > Fungi > Ascomycota > Sordariomycetes > Microascales > Ceratocystidaceae > Ambrosiella > Ambrosiella xylebori. The sequence goes on from PCDO01000014.1 coordinate 455,528, forward strand.
GTCTTCATGTTGATAAAGACGTGGTGATCCTCATCCAACGCATGGAAATACGCATGGCTCTTCGGCCCTCGGCCCTGGAAGTACTTTCCGCACACAAGACAGGCGTACACGTTGATATTTGACAACGTCACCGAACACAGTTTTTCAAAGTCAAAATCCAGCACATTCCGATCAATCGTGTTCAGATATAAATCGTCGTAACCCTCCGCCGGCACCTTTGTTTGTCTCCTTGATTCTCGCTCCACTTCTTCTTCGTCCTCTACTACATCCTCCCCCTCTTCTTCTTCCCCGTGTTCTATTATCCAATTCCCATCCTCATTAGGTCCTGCCGGGTCCGATGACGGTCTAAAATCGTGCGAATCAACACGCGAGCGTTTCGACGCCGGTGACATCATGTCTGTCGTGGGCGACTCGGGTTCCAGTGTAGAAGCGGGGCGCTTCCCTGGCGTTTTTGTAGACATTGTGAGCGAGGTCGAGGTGATTAGGTGGTTCATGCGGGAAGCAAGGGAGGGCCAAAAAAAAAGACAATGGGTGGTAATGATGGTGGTAGTTGCGAACGGTATTTTTTGGTAGCCTTGCATAGCCTTGCAGATATTTTCAACAAGTGTGTCAGGGTTTGATTTAGTAAGGGTTTTCACTTACACAAACGATCTGATAAGATTTGATAATGTGAAACGTTAAAAAGCCAATGTATTTTTTTGTACAGAACCTAAACTCCAAATGCACTAGAAACCATACTATGTATACCTAATTACATCATGACAACATCCCTATCCTCATCTTCCTTTTCAATCTCCATCCCCACCGACATCAAGGAATTCATCTCCGCCAATGTGTACTCCACCAGATAACTCTCATCCACCAGCTCCTCCATCCTCTTGTAATGTCTCTCCGAGTACGCTCTCAAGCCTGCCAATATCTCCCGCAGACTCCGTTTTCCTTTCGCCCCCTTAACTGACAGATTCGCTAATTTACTTGCCGGGTAACTCCGTAGGACTGCCCACAGGATCTTTTGCGCCACAGGGGCATTCCGGGCATTGGTATTCCAATCGCGGAGGCGGGCCAGCAAGAGAAACAGTTGCTCGTCGCTCAACGAAGCCAAGACCTCGTCAACGGCGACTCTTCCCGTTAGACTTCCATCATCAGGAGTGTCAGTAGAGATGACCTTGGTGAAGAGGTTAAGGAGGCGTCCGGGATGGTTGAGTTGTAAGGCCAGAGTGATAGCCTCTCTGTAGCTGTCAGCATTGATGTAGTTCATGAGTTCCTGTTCCTGCTCGATGATGGCGGCGCGTTCCTTTTCAGCGGTAGTTTGGGTTTCAACCGTGATATCCTTCCAGAAGGAAACAGTCGAGTCACCCGAGCCAGAAACAAGCATGTTAGTCTCCGGTTGAACGGCGAGAGCCCAGACACGATCCTCATGATTGTCGAGGGTGCACTCAGTCTCTCCTGTACTGGCATCCCAAATCTTAACCAATCCATCACCACCCGCAGAACCCACCAATATCTTCTTTTGAGCGGCCTCGCCGGCGGGAACCTTGAGCCATGCAACCTTGAGAATCGAGTGTGAGTGACCTTCCATCGTGCGCATGCACGAGTAATCCGTCAAGTTCCAAAGCTTGACGGTCTTATCACCTGAACCGGTGAGAATAACACTCTTACCTGCAGCAGATCCAGTTTCGCTCAAGATTGAGGGCATGCTCGAAGGCGCAAAACGGACAGACCAAACACCACGCTTGTGTCCCTTCAAGATACCCTGTACTTCACCGTCCTCAACGGACCAAACTTTAACCTGCTTATCCTGGGATGCCGAAGCAAACAGGTGGCCGGCATAATGGATATCCAGAGCATTGATATCCTTGTCGTGGGCTTTACGCGTGTACACTGCGCGAATGGGCTTGCCGTCTTCGGGCTTTGTCCAGGGGATATCCCACCTCTTGATGGTCTGGTCCTGTGAACCGGTAATCAGGAATGCCGGTGGGTGAGCCAGCGGATCTTTGAATGCTGCTGAGGTCGTCTGCGGGACAGTCTTGGGCAACGCGACTGCACCGATAGACTCGGCGTGACCCGAGAAAACGGCATAGCACACATAGCTATTGTTCGCGGGATCCACACGCCATAGGCGCGCGGTATTATCTTTAGCACCGGTCGCAATCCAATGGCCAGACCAGTCGACATCGAGAGTCAAGATGATGTCTTCATGACCGTGAAGAAGAGCAACGTCTTGACCAAAATAGGGCTCGGTGGCTTCGGTAATAGAGGTAGGAAGAGAGCTGGGCTCCTTGACGGAGACGATGCGAATATCCTCCGAGTTGGTGGCGAGTGCCAGGAGCGAGTGGTCGGGAAGCAGGTAGGCGAGGTCAATGATATCGTCGTGAGTACCGGATATCCGGCGGAAAGGCTTGGGGTCTTGAGAAAATGTGGAGGTGTCGTCAAGTGAGGGAGTCCTGTAAAGGCAGAGGGTGTGGTCAGCTGTGGTGAGAAGGATAAAGGGAAGCGATGGCCGGGCAAAGCCACCGACAATCGACTCAGTCTCGAGACCCTCAGATTGTTCGCTGGTGAGTTCGGTACCAGTGTCAGTATTGAAGTAGCGTATGTTACCCCTGGCACCGGCAGCCCAAGTGATGCGGCCGGAATCAGTAAAACCGGCAGCCTCCAACACTTCCATGCAGGGAACAACTTTGCGTTGCTTCCATGACCGAGCATCCCACCACGTAATGGTCTTATCTCGAGATGCAGTAACCAAAGCCTGCTGCTCAGCGGAAAAGTCAATTGCGGTGACATCCGAAATATGTGAATCTAATGTCACCACTACACCTCTTTTGTGCAAATCCCACACCTTAACTTTTCCATCCTGACTCCCTGACACCAATCTAAACCTCACAGCCCTGCCCTCGTCATCTGCATCGTCTTCCTTCTTGCCTTTCTTCTTGCCTTCACTAACCTTTCCCAACACTTCAAAGAACCGCAACGACATAACGAGGCCCACAGGGCCGCGGAACGTGTGTGTGACAAAGCCCCTGGCAATATCCCAAACCTTGATGGAGCCGTCGGTGCCGCCAGTCGCAAGAAGGGTAGAGGTTTTGTCTATGGCGAGAGCGTTGATGGGGGTGGTGTGAGGTTTCAGCGTACGGAGGCGGGTGGTAGTGATTTTGTCGGGGGTAGCAGAAGTGCGTGTGAGCGAGTAGATGTGCATAGAGAGAGACTTGGAGCAGACGATAAGGTAAACGCCGTTGGGGGTGACTGTGAAGAACAGTTGTTAGACTTGATCGCAGGCATAAATGATTAAGTAAGATATTATGGAAAACTTACTCGTAATAGTTGAGATAGGCTCCATATCCTGAGATCACAAATGTTAGCCGACTCTTCCTCGGTTCTTCCTACCCCTTCATCCGCAATTTTGACTTACACCTTCAATGCGAGCCAAGTTCTGGCCTGTCACCAGGTCGGTCAAAATGACATCCTCCTCCAAAGTCGAAGCCAAAACTCTCCCCGAATCATCAATGGCCACAGCACCACCCTCAAAGATGGGCTGAATGACTTTGTCAACGTTGAAGCTCGTCTTGAACGGCTGTTTCGTCGCCATGGCTGCAGTGTCTGTGTATGTTCCGATTGCTTTCCAATAAGTAAATGTAAATAGATAGGAATGGAATATCAAAAATCAGTTATATTCTCAAAGATATCATCAGAAATCAGTACCATTTCGCCAATGCACTATTCACAATTCTCCACAGACAACGCCGCGATAGCTCAATCCATTCATTGCCTTATTTTGATGAGTTCATAATTTTTCGCAAATTCCTAGTTGAAATTGTTATCGATAATGATTTTTGTATTTTATCTTATCACACAAACGTGCATGGGTATGGTAATGAACCATGGTGCAGGAGCTGCCGTGGTACCTTGCTTATTGTTGTGTGCAACCTATGAATTAATGTCAAATAAATATCGAAATATTGTGGTTTGTAATGTCATTAAACTTGTTTGAGGTTTTCTTTATTGCTGCATTGTGATACCCTCTTTTTTCTACTATTTATTGCCTCTTGAGCATACAACTTTACGCGTTTATTCATCATCTGAATTGAATCCCATTCATAATCACTAGGTCACTTCAATCGCCTCACGCTCACTTCACTCATGACAAAGTAAACGCCCCCCTCAAACCCCGTGAGTCATGGGCTTTTTTGAACCTTTGACGGCCTTCGGCCTCGTAAGTCATCGATTCCAATTCTCTGCGGCAACATCTCGCTGACTCTTCCTCCCAGGGCCGATCCCCCTACGACAACGTCGTTTATGGCCGTGGCCCCCGCCCCCAATCTCTCATCTATCAAGAATACGATAACCGCGGCCGCCCCATCAATCCAGTTTCCCGTGACTTCAACCGGCGCATCATCCGCTCGCACAATGAAGTTATGCACGTCATCGGAGTCGCGGAACCAGACAACAGCCCCGCGACTGCCGAAGCCGAATTGTATAGCCAGTACGTTGCATACGAAACGGCCATGGGCTATCGGATGCATTCGGTAGGAGCAGGAGTGTTGGAAGGGGGGCTATGGGGAGTTAATGGAATTCGTAATCGGATAATGGTGTGGAGGGGGTATGGGAGATTGTCGTTGAGGGAGATTCTGATGACAGGGGGCAAGATGGAGGAAGGAAATAAGTTTTTGAAGTTATTTGGCGCGGGATTGCCGTCGATGGTAGCGTTGAAGATGTTGCGGTATAAGTGGACGGGCATGTTAATGCCCAAGAGGCTGACGCCAGTGCAGAGACGGAAGTTGTTTCCTTGGGTCTATGCTTTGTGGTCGTGGATCAGCTTACACACGCATGTGTGGATTCTCTTCCAGCGCGTCGGAATTATCACACCGTATATGTTGCCTCATCCGTTTTTCTTTATCCCCTGGACTTCTATCTCGCCCATTACACCACTTCCATCGTTACCAGAGTCATTAGCTTTTACCTCGATTGGTAAATGGGCACTCAAGTCCCTTCTGACCATGGGACCGATTATTGCCTACGGAATTTGGGTCCACGTTGAAGGCCACATTCATGGACTCATTAACGAACGTCTTACGGAGGTGCTCCCAGTTCCCGAAAACACCGACTACCACTACGGTGCCCTCCCCATGATTTCGCCTTCAGTCACCGAGGCTCGGGAGACGCCTAGCCCGCCAGTTCGGAGCGCTCCTGTCCCTCCGGAACCTATAGAACCACTCGCCTTGCCTGCCTCCGTCACTGCACCTGATCTACCGGTCCAATCTACCCCACCCGCAGAACCCTCGCAGCCCTCACAACCTGCGGACCCTCCCCCATCTACCGAAGCACCCCTCGAACACGAACATGAGACACTGGCGGTCCCCCGTGGTCCACCTAGCGCGTACTCCACATCGTCTGCTGCCTCTGATGTCCCCGCGGGGCCCCTCATTAGCTTCGATGTCGAGACTTCAGACCCCGCAGATGTGCCTGATGGCACTATGCCGTGGTCTGCTGAGTTGCGACCGACGCCAGCAGACCAAAGGTGTAGCCAGGTTCTGTATCTGACAACACTGCTGTCTATGGAGCCGCAGACGTTAGCAGCGGAGATCCTGAGTAACTTTGCGTCGCATGTAGCGTTGGCAACAATGGAGTTGTGGTCAGCTAGATGGTTGGTTAGGGCATACTTGAGTGTGCATCCTGGACTGGCGGCGACGGCGACAAGCATAGGGACGGTAGGAAGCGTGGCGATTTGGAAGGATATGGGAAGGCGGGTGGCGTGGAATATTGTGGGGGTGGAGATGGTGCATATGGCGGTTATGGGGGAGGTGTGGGTTATTCTGGCGTTGATTGGGAGGGGATTTCATTTTACACAAACGGAATGGAGGAATTTGCCGGCCAAGGTCAGAGAAGAATATGCTAGCATGACGAGATAGTGACTCGAGTTTGCTAGGGTTACAGTTCTCATATCAGCCATTAATTGAAAACATCACTCAATCAAGCATGATGTATTCATTGTATAACCTGAATGACACATCTTTCTCATCATACCAATCACTAATCTCAAATTCGCACTTCCCCAAGAAACTCATGCTATGTCTGTAACAAGGAATCCGATGCGCCGCACTAATGCGCTTCGACCTTCCGAGTTATGAGTCGTAGGTGGTATTGAGTGGGAGTTGACGGTGAGAGGAATAATGTGTTACGAGAAAGAAGCGGTGAATTAGTTGATTTTGGTGGAGAAATGTGAATCTTTGTGGCCATGATGGTTGGTTGTTTAACCTCTTGGGGAAAGTTTCTGGAAGGAGAGAAGAGGGAAGGTTGGCTACAGAGACACCCTTTGTGGTCTTTGCGGCCCTTGGCATGCTTTCTTATCCACTTCTGCAGAAGAAAATGCAATGTAGAGGCTGAGGCTATTAGCTCCGCAATGACCCGATATCTAGTTTATTTTTTTAACGCCAAGGTTTTATTAATATAGTGTAAAGTATCGCCTCTGTTTCGCCCAGATCTGTGCCGACTCGGGTTAGGTCAGCCAGGAACACTGGTATGAATTTTTTTTTTTGTTTCTCGTTTTTCATTTTGTCTGTTCTAGAGGTCAAAACACAGAACCTATTTTCAATTCATGGAAAAAAGATTTCCTTAAGCCTTGGAATTCCGTGACCATAGGGGTTGCATGCACTTCAGAACCCTAATGAGTTGAATAAATCCATATAGTTGATTATCGTGGATCCACAGTTCCATCTGGAGCTGTCAGGTTTAGTATATACACACCCTTATTCTCAAGCAAACATACAGCCTGTCTCGGGCATCCTCTCCGACTCCATGTCTAACCCGAACTTCCCTGCCCTGTATCATCAACCCCTGGGCCTCAGAAATCAAATGGCACACCACCATACTCATTATGTGATTACACGCCACGGTGATGGTGACCGCCTCTTGAGTTTAAGTTGACCCCATGATTTGTATAAATGAATTAATGAGTGAGTTGCTGTGACCATGAGTAACATGCTATGGCCTTGGCCTTCAAAAGAAGGAAGAGTGTACATCTTCTCCAACTTTTGATTTTCAATGCTGCTACCCTCGTAGCCTATGCAAGTGAATATGTACCCCGGATTCCACTTGTACGTCCATACATAGGTATATCAAAACTGTCGATCACAAAAGGGCACATCGATATCGGACATAATTCTTGCCGTTGCCACCCACTTCTCCGTGAATAACCCGCACATAATCAACCCGGCAGTTGAAACTTCCCAATAAATCTTGCCTCCTTCAAAGCTTCTCAAAGCTATACAAACACCCCCTCCGAATGCACACTTCAGCGGGGAAACAGTAGCATCGGAGATCTGATCCGGTGGAGATCAAGGAATAAACTTGTCTCCACTCACTTAGACGAACAATGCAGACAGATATTTAGATTAAAACTGGATCTCTAAACATTAAATATTATTAGACGCCCGGAGAGAAGGAGCAGTCCGTCTTCTCCCGATTACATATGTAGGGATTTTGATTTTGCATGTTCCCCTCCATCTCGCATCTCGGATATCCTGCTTTCATGATATCCGATTAAGAAATAGTTGACCCTTTTTTTCTTCATGTTAATTCTTCCTTAGTTCCTTTCTTTATGGTGATGAAAATCCAGAGTCTGATGATCCCGTCCTCCACTATTAGTCATAGTCTTTCATTTTGTTGTCATACCCCCTTGTTACTAAAGAAAAGAAGAAAAAAACTTTCCTCACCGCCCAATCACCTTCTAAAAATGAATGATCAACCCAGGCAAAGCCCCAACGTCGTAACCCTCATCCATCAAAACAACCCCCCGCAAAAGCCAAGAATTGTCAAAACAACCTTTTACTTTGCATATCAATTGAAACTGTAACGCACGCACGCATACGTATGATATGTATTAAGGAACAAGGCGATTTTTGGCGACCTCTTGGCAACTACAAGGTCATCCATCTATGTGTCAGATGCAACAGACTTTGTGGTGTCCCTAGCCACGTCAAATCTTCAAACCTCCAGTCCTCCGGGTCGCATGAATGGCGAAAGGAAAGAGTCCGAACTGAATATTTTCAGTGCTTTGGTCCACTATATATTATGTATATAGTCAGTTTCTCAATTAGCCAACTTGTTGGATGTATAGCGTTTTGTCTTGCAGGCTATGATGAATGCATTTCTTTAAATACATATATGATGATTGTTCCCCTAGACCGGCCCTCTAAATCGGTTCCGTAACTAGATATCCTAGGTTCCCTCAGTTGGGACCCCGCGTAGGTTTTCCAAAGGCCGAGCAAGGAAAATGAAAATTGTTAAACCGGAGTATTTCGAAATCAAATATATCAAATATAGAATCCCAATCTCACCATTGCTCTTGCGTGATTACAACATCCCGGACCCCATATCTGCCGACCAGTTAGCCAGCCAGTCAGCCACTAGACCTCCCATGATCCCTTCTATTCTGCCTCGTAGTTCAATGGTGGGAAATTCACACACTTCTTTGGGTTGCCAATATCAAAGCTTGGCTTTGTGTAGTGGGTACTGGGCGAGGGATCAAAGATGAAAGCGCCCCCGTGCCCTGTATAAGGAACTACCCCTTGTCTTTTCGGGAGATGTCGGAACTCAGTAAGTATAGATGTAGAAGGAAACGTGTGAGTTCCGGAAGGGATAGATGACTTTTACAATAGAACAATACATAATCCAAAAAGCACATAGATTTACAAGTGAAACAGGCGATGGCTGGTAAGGGCACCGAGAGTCCGATGGTAACTGTTGTAGCTAGTAATTAAAGGATGAAGCAGCTTGTATGGAAGCCCTCGCTTTCTATCTTAAACTCAGCCAAGTACATCAACAAAACAATGTAAATAAATGACATTTCCCTGCCATTTAATCAACCTCCTGCATACGCATCACCTTGCATCACCACCCTGATGTCAAAGCCCACCACCCATTCCACATAATAACAAATCAGTCATATCTCATTGTAAATAATATATACATAAGTCAGCAACGGTGAATCTCCAACCGGTCTTGCCCGAAATCTCTCGTGATCTCGCTCCTCGAAACGCTTGTGCCGTGCCGAAGCTTGGTATCCACCCAGGGCCTCAAAAATTCAAATATCAACGTTTGCTATTAGCACGCCCCTCTCCTTTCTCGAAATTCTATTAAAAACTGCGTTCAGGTTAAGGGGAAAAAATATTTATTTTGATGTTGCAAACGGCGGTGGACAGTGAACAGAGAGACCCAAGCGGCACCTGGGGAATCGAGACGGATATCACTAAATTGCAAGACAATCGCAAAATTGAAGAAACAAATTGTCTTCTGCTATTTTATTTCTCCGTCCCTATCCGTCTATAACATCCTATCCAACCCACCACATAATTCATTGTGCCATACCATTTTCTGTCGACCACCACTACTACAACTATCCCATCCCCATAAACTACCACCATCATACAAGCTACATGCCTACCTGTCCTTTTTTTTTTCTAAATCTTACACAATTGGGAATATCTCCAGGCCTCTCCTCTTCGCTAAATACTATATGTCACCGGTGGCTGACCGGGCCTAATCCCCGGTGCCAAGGGATGAAGCTGCTGACGGCAACTTAGTCATAGATCTGTATTCATATATGCATATGTATATACATATATGAATCTATATAAATTTTCATCTTTATTCGAATCAACCCACCTTGTCAATGAGCCAGGTTGATTGGTATGGTGTCGAGTTTGGGGTGGGGGGGCATCGGGCATGCTGAGGAGTTGCTTGATCCTGTGAGATTGAATTGAAGTATATGTATATATGTAAGCATCGCCAATAAAATCAACTCAACATTGCGTCCTCAAAAAGTCTTGATCTATAGTATACAATCGCATACACCGGCGGATCCTTTCACTGCACCATGTAAAACGGTAAGAGCCTCATGCAACCTCCGGTCTCTCCCCTCCCCCACTCAGTTATTACAATGCAACTCCCTGCCATCCCAACTAAACAAATCATTGGCCTTTGCCTTCCTTCCTTTTGTGGTCTTGGTCTTGGTACATAGTATCATGGACTTTCTTCAAGAATACAAATTAGTTTTCTGATTAAATATCTGCACTGTTGTTGGTTAACTCAAGCAACAAGTCCCACCGGCCTGCTGAAAGATGGACCCAAAGTTACCCATTAATCAAATCAGCGCATCTGGTGATATTTATGTGTGTTGCAACAGAATAAGATGATGCAGCAATAATGTGATCCTTCCCAATCTCTGTAGCTTCAGATATTCTAACTGACAAAACAATCCTGACATTCTGATCTGGTATTGTGCATTCAACATCAAAAGAATGCGTGCTTAGAATTGCTCTTTTGAGATTGAGGCTCAGCGGTGGCCCGACTTTTACATAGCGGTGTGACTGGCTGTATATTTATTTGGCTTCATTGGAACAGTGAGACTCTGAAATCAGTCTGAACAGGCTGCTGTAAATGATCTGATATACGAGAGTGATGCTCCATTTTATATATGTGCTCCCAATTCCCAAACTGATCATGTCTCTTTGTTATTTTGGTGGATGGTAACCCTAATTCAACCCTAGCATATATCACGACTATTAACATGTAAAGCTCCATAATCAATCAGAACAGATACTTAACAATGTTGACAATTCCCACTCTCTGATCACCTAGTTTAACATCAAATTGACGAGCCAATATTGTATGTACATATATACAAAGAACTTATATATGTAAACAATGAAGAGCGTGATCTATCTGCCAAATGCCAATGGTTCAAACTAGGCGCCACTATCAAACGAACCTTTGAGATTCAATTCTAGGTGGCGTCTCAAGAAAAAGATCCGGAACTGGGGACGAGGCCCGCTATAAGCACTTTCTATTTTTTTTCTTCAAGGACAGATTGAGGACCTCTGCATATTGGATAACTACAGGCCCTTGTTGGCTTTGAGTCACATGGGGTTTGGATTGCCGGTTAGACGAAGATGGTGGGTGACATACTGAATCATGAAATTTCTATCGGCATGGCACACAGCGATGCACACAATTGAGTCAACATGACAGCTACACAGTGTGCCTGTGAGAAGGTAAATAGCTACTGTGGCTGCCATAATCGAGATCTTGAATTAATCCTCCATTATGATAATATTTGATCAAGAAATCAGACGACTATATCAATATCTTGCACCAAAGAGACTCTTACATTTTTCATTGAACTGCCGTTGAAAAATAGCGTCAACCTCGGCCGCTTGTCCTCACTATTAACGGCTTAAAACCTGCCAACAGGGGGTGTCTTTACTAATGGCTAAATACTGGTGTCATCATGACTTGCCTTTGAATTCCTAGAGTAGAGCATCCACAAAAGCAATAGCCCGGTCGTCCTTACTCCCTTCCGGCATTTATTGTTTCCTAATGGTCCGGGGGATACGTCCGTGATCAACCGCAACACAGTAGAAAGAAGATAGAAAGAAAAAGAAAAAAAAAGAAGAAAAGTCTAACTAACCACAACGTCCTTGCTTCCGATTTGTAACGATATGCTCATCCCTTTGTTAAACACGACAATAGAATGAATGTAAGATGGCTTCTTTGTGGTTTCCTGGCGCACAGAGATGATGGGCTTTGGGGGGCGCATCTACCGTGGAGGTGCGGTGCAGGTTGCTTCCAGAACTTCTCTGACAAGGTCCTGATAGTGCTTGGAGGAGACACTAGGAGCTAGGACCTCCCATGGGGGTCCAATGGGGGAGGGGGAGAAGGTCAGTGATGTCTAGGTGATGAAGGGATTCGATGTTTCTATCTAACGAAACGAATCGGGTAAAGTAGGAAGGGGCCATTGGTCGTGTGCGCAGCAGGTGAAGCAGGAAAGTGGGGACAACGCGGACGGTCGTGTGTGCTTAATGGATATCAAACTCCGTAAACTCACTAAGGGCAACGACTTGCGACGACGAGGTGGGAGATGTGCGTAAGAATGCATTTAGTTAGAACAAACTAAATATATTGTTACACACTTGTAAGAGACACTGTAATTCCCACGGTTTTAAAGCTCTCGTTGACCCGTAGATGATGCCATTGAGTTCTTTCCTTCTCACGCATTTTTTTTTCGCACACATTTGCTCTCATTCTCATCCCATTCTTGTTCTCACCTCCGACATCTCACTGTCTGACACTTGCAGCTGCGCTGTACCACTAAATAACTACTATTTGATACAGGAAATATTGGATACATAATTTTTTGCTTTGTCTCTCTCAATCTATCTGGCTTTCTTCCCTACCAATATTCCAGCTCCTGCCCTCACACTTCCCCAAAGTGTGCGTACGTGCTTTCCACGTCCCTTTTGAAAAAAAGGTTCTCTCTAGGTGTTCTCGTTACGTCAGCACCTTTTGTTTATCGGTTCTTGTTCCCGCTGTGCGGCCAAGTCCCTGTCTTCTATCCTTCTCCAGCACCTGCTTAAAGCTTTAAAGCTTAGCTCTTCCTCCCATTCTCACACCTTGACTTTCCGCTAGTAAAAGACAGCTCCGACATTTCCACTTCTCAGTTCTCATTTTTTTTTTCATACGTTTCCATCTCTATCCTACTTAGAGACAATCTTATTCGCTAATTTATTATTCTTTTCTCTTCCGCTTCCGCTAAAGTACACCTTCATCTCCAATTGTCGCATGACTGTAGACCTCGACCTAATGTCTGCCACCAACGTTTCCGCCGTCGAGCAGGCCATGAAGATGGCTTTGCTGGACCAGTTCAAGGGGTACCAGCAGAACACTTTTGGCAAGATCTACCAACCCACTACTACCGAGTACACTCCGGAGTCAGAGGCTTCGGGCTACCAGATCATCCGCGAGCCTCTGTGGAACAAGGGTAAGTCCATTAATTCCCAACTGCATATCCTTTTAGTTAGTTGATTATATTGGTGATGATGCGCCGCTCTCATGTCCTCCACTTCACTACATTGCACAATGGCTTGCAGCTTTGTATTCTCTATTAGCCTATTGTTGATGTACTGCAATGTCGTGATCTCGGGCCAATTGCGCCGGGCAATGGGCTGTTTTCCCTGCCTCGTCCCTGTCCCAGCTCTCCGTTTACCCAGACCCGCTTTTTCTCGCTTTTCCCTTCTTCCACAAGTTAGCAGCCGGACTGGTAATCCTCACACCCCCTTCCACCCACAACCCCTGTCCACTTTACACCCGTTTCTTCCCTAGCCCTGTCTGCTGGCTGTTTATGGCGGTGTTCCTATACCCGCACTACACACACTCCCAACCACATCACACACCCCCTTTGGAGTCAAGCCGGACTATTCCGTCCTTGCTTATGATTACAGTTCCAACGAGCTTGATCAGAAACATCCGCAAGGCTTCGTGCTTCAGCCCCGCCAAGTACTCTGCGACCATGTGGGTTCGATCTTGCGATGTTCATGCCTTCGCTGTCTTGTTGTCTCAATCGCTGTCTTTCGATGTTATCGCGTGAGGTCTGACCGACAATTGCCCGACCGACAGTTGCGCTTGCAATTGCCATTTGTGAATTCTCCCATCCGTCAACGGAGACGCTGTGCGCTCCTCTGGTGTAAGCCTAGACGCTTCGCTTCGCTTCACCCTTCCATTTTTGGAACATTCCACCGGTGACCGGCTTGCGCTTCGAAGTTTGCCTTGTTTAAGACTGTGCAAGCGCAGACATAAATATTGTCGTCTCGCAAGCTTGTGTTATGAATCTTCTCTTTACTCCAAATTTTCGCTTATTTGTATCCATCCGTTTACTTCCACCGCCCCAGCACAACACAATCCTTTGATCGCCAAGGTCCCCATGCAACTATTTCCCAAATAAGACAATTGCAACTTTACATAGCTTTTGCTTTTAGAACAGCACCGCATCGTGTTGCTACGTCTCTTGTTTCCCCTTCACCGTCCCTCGTCCCTTCACCTAGGCCTCCTGTTCCATTCCGGACTTTAAACTTCCTTCTTTCCCCACTTATAACCATCGGTTATTGTTGTACAGATCACACCAAAATTACACAACTACCTCAGTTTGTCACCACCCCATACCCACTTTCTCTATAAAGGCTAGCTCCCCCCCCCCCCACGAACCATAAAGTCGCCATTATGTATCGCCATCTAAGATTCATTCGCAACATCCCTTCTACTTCATCACTATTTATCCGTTCTATATCTACCACTACCATTAGTCATAACCCTCCCCCCCCTCCTGCTGCTGCTTCGTCCTCTTTGTCCTTTTCTTCTACCGTCAACCCAATTCACAACACTTCCAACATGTCATCATCATCATCAACAACAACAATTCAATCAAGCCCCGATGAAAACAAGGCTCTTCTTGATCGGAAACTAATTCTCGCCAAAGGTCTCTCCTTCACTCCCGAGGAGCGGATCACTAAGAACCTTACTGGTCTCATCCCCCACACCATCGAGAGCCTGACCACCCAGTCTGCTCGTGCTATGAAGATGATACAGACCCGCCCTACCCCTATCGACAAGTACCTGTACTTGTCCAGCATCAAGGACCATAATGTCGACTTATTCTACCGTTTACTCATGAACAACGCCCGTGAGCTAATGCCCCTCATCTACACACCCACCATTGGTGATGTCTGCCTGCAGTACAGCACCTTGTACACTCGCCCCGAAGCGCTCTATATCAACATCAAGCAGCGCAAGAGCATCCGGACTATTCTGAAGAACTGGCCCTACCCTAACCCCGAGATCTGCGTCGTCACCGACGGTTCTCGTATTCTGGGTCTCGGTGACTTGGGTATCAATGGTGTTGGTATCTCTGTAAGTTTGCATCTCTTTTTATTTTTTCATCTGACCTTCTACTAACAAACATCAGGTTGGTAAACTGGCTCTGTATACTGCTGCTGCTGGTATTCACCCCTCAAAGACTCTGCCCATAGTCCTTGACTGTGGTACCAACAATGAAACCAACCTGAAGGACCCCTTTTACCTCGGTCTCCGCGACAAGCGCCCCCCTGTTGAGGTTCAGCAGGAGTTTATGGACGAGTTCATGGAGGCCGTCAAGGATGTCTACCCCGATATGGTCGTCCAGTTCGAGGATTTCGAGTCTGAGAAGGCTTTCAACTATCTCGACCGCTACCGTAACCAGTACAAGTGCTTCAACGATGATATCCAGGGTACTGGTGCTGTCATTCTGGCCGGTTACATTGGCGCCGTCAACCTGTCTGGTGTTCCCATTGAGGAGCAACGTCTTGTCTTCATGGGTGCTGGTTCTGCTGGTGTTGGTGTCGCCAAGCAGTTGGTTGAGTACTACACTCGCCGTGGTCTCACTGAGGAGGAGGCTCGCAAGAAGTTCTGGCTTGTTGACACCAAGGGTCTCGTCACCCGTGACCGTGGTGATAAGCTCGCCTCCCATAAGGTCTACTTCGCCCGTGATGATAACGAGGGTCAGCAGTACCGCACTCTTGAGGAGGTTATTGAGTATGTCAAGCCCAGCGCTTTGGTTGGTCTTACTGCCACCTTTGGTATCTTCACTGAGTCTGTTGTCCGCGCTCTTAAAACTTCCGTCGATGCTGGCGGCGAGGCTCGCCGCCCCATTCTCTTCCCTCTTTCCAATCCTCTTACCAAGGCTGAGTGCACCTTCGAGCAGGCTATCAACTGGACTGAAGGCAAAGTCATTTTCGCCTCTGGTTCTCCCTTCTCTTCTTTCTCTGTGAAAACTGCCAACGACAACGTCGTCACCTACCACCCTAACCAGGGCAACAATGTCTACGTCTTCCCTGGTATCGGTCTTGGTACCATCCTGGCCAAGGCCTCCAGAGTCACCGACGACATGATCTACACTGCTGCTGCGTCGCTGTCCGAGTCTTTGGACCCTGATGAGATCCACAAGGGGCTGATCTACCCTGCCATTGAACGTGTCCGCGAGGCCTCTATCATTGTCGCCCGTGAGGTCATGAAGGCTGCCCGCCGCGACGGTGTCTCGGAGTTGCCTGAGGAGAAGTGGATCGAGTGGGAGGAGTGGGGTGATGTCGCCCTGACTGCCTATATCAAGAGCAAAGTCTACAATCCCACCAGCTTCGGCGAGGTTCACCTATAAATTTCTTGAGATAGAACAGGTCGGCGAGGACAGTGGTACAGAAACTTGTACTTTGGCTCAGCGACGAACGCGTGGACTAGAGTGTTAGTAATACTATGCTGTCCCGGGGGTACCAGAACTATGTAACTCTGACTAACAGATGACTTTAAATGGGTATCGCTGCTGGTCAGTTGCTTGTCCTGGAACAAGAAACAAAAGCACAAAAAACACAACACACTATGATACCACCCCCCGTATTTATTTTTTGTTTCTTTTTTTTTTTTGGAGTTTTTAGAGGGCCATCTTTTTGTAGATCGCGGGAACCTGTTTATTGTTTTATATTGTTTAGGTTGATACTTTGCAAGTGTTTTGAGCACTTATAACGCGACATGAATCTGTTTTACTTGCATTTGGGCGATTGCCATGAATAGATGATGTCACTGATGAGTTTTTGTTTTCTGCGATGTATAAATGTGTGCTTATGTTGAAGGTTATATCAAGAATGTTGCCCAGGTCAGGTGATTTCGACATGTATGCATATCATTGTATAAGTAATTGTAGTCAAGTCATCTAGGTTTTGAAACTTTTACTATTTGTATAATAACTCATAAGGGGTACAATAGTGTCGTCATTCCCAATGATCAGGAATTTTATATCCTCCGTGGCGCAATTGGCTAGCGCGTCTGACTGTTATGGTACCTTGTACCTCTAGCAATCAGGAGGTTGACAGTTCAAGCCTGTCCGGGGGAGTTTCTTTTCTTTCTGTCCTTTTGCAAGTCTGTCATTCATCACTTCATAGCGGGTATCAAGCAAATAATTTTTAGTCACAGAACATCTAACAAATTCAGGTGATGCAACACGGTATCAATAATGCGTTGACTGCTAAATACCATCACTCAATATATCTAAACCTATCCTGTTAAACTAGATAACACTTTGACTATTTATATACCCTCTTGATACCTAACTAACCAGTCCTATCTAACCGCAAAACACCAAAAAGATGACGAATGGAAAAAAGTAGCGACGCCGTTAACGACTGTTCCGTTGATATGACGCAAAAAATATGATGAAAATAGACGATAAATGACAAAGAAAAAAAGATGACAAAAAGAAAACGACGCAAGGAAATAAATGGGCAAGATAAAAACAGGCACGAAGAGAAAGAACTTCGGGTATCAAAACACATTTGTCAATCCCCCCAAACGGGATTCCAACATCTCCTAACACACTAATAAAGCAACTATGATCAAGGACGAAAAATAGGCCGGAGTCTCTATCCCCGTCTGAACAACCTTTTTGTCCCTCCCACCTTACCCATCTCGCCAAATCTTGAATCGATTTCCCCACCACTTATCCTCCCAACACTCCCGCCGCTGACTGCCCGTGGTCTCCCCGTAACTGCCGAGTTCAACGAGTCATTCTCGGCCCGAAATTCTCCTGAGGCAATCCGGACACGCTCAGTGACCTGTTTGACCCATTGTTTACTCTCCTCGGTCATCTCAACCGGGCGAGACTTTGGCCCGGAAAGACCAAGAGGACGCCGGGGTGAGGCAACAGGGGACATGTCTTGGGTGGGAGAGTCACCGCGTGATGATGAGCAGGAGCGAGTGGAGGAACCAGAAGAGTACCCATTGTTTTCCCGATCTCTCGCACGAAGAGTGGCCGCTGTGATAGCAGCGGCGTTCTCGGAAGAGATAGTAGGGGCCATGTAGGCAGGGGACAATCTGGGAATAGAAGGACACTCTGAAGCGACGGAGCCCTTGCGGGACTTCCGAATGTGAATAGGGGTAATGGGAGAATACTCCATGGCAGAGTGAGGTCTCGACGGCGGAGACGAAGGCATCGAAGGGGTCACAGTGCGCCCATTAAGCCCACGGACTTCAATTGAAGCATTCGCCCGGCGATGATGGGTGGCATATTCCTTGAGATATTCACCTAGATCGGCCCATCCACCACCAACGCGCACCATGACACGCTCACCATTCTCTCCGACAAGGCGGATAAAGAGTTTAATGGGAGCTTCCCCGTTGGACCGGGAAAGGTGGTACACCTTGATTTCCTGGTTTCCAGAAGCGCGGGAACGAGGGCGGCGTTCGGCCGGAGCGAGGTGAAAAGATGGAGTCTGCGAGCGGGAAGAGAACGAAGACATTGAACAGAGATTCCGTTCGCGGGAGACTTTTTGGCGGAGTTTGGGGAGGTTGAGGTCGGGAGGGTTGAGGTCGATAGGTCTCTTTGTGGGTGAGGCGGAGAGTGTAATTTTGGCAGGGATGGAAGAGAGGATAGATGAGATTTGTTGTTGAAGTTGATCATCGGAGGTAGAGTTACTGGGGGCGTTTTGGATATTGTTGATGATATCAAGGGACCTGTAGAATGGTTCATTTTGAGATGATTCCATGATGGGGGTGGTGGGGATGTCATCGCGGGTCGGGGCCGACTTAGCCCGGAGGGTGCGAGTCCCACGAAGAGGTACAGGAGAGGACTCAAGGTTAAAAGAAGAGTCGAGCCGTTCGAGGTACGGCCTTTTTTGGGATGCGGCCGGAGATGACTTAAAGGCGACGCTCGAGTTGAGGCGGAGGGGAGTCTCGGTAATGTTGGAGGAATTGCTAGAGCGACGGATAGAGCCGTCCGGTGCAGGAAGAGACTCTTCATCAGAGGAGACGTTATCTCGTCCCATATCGAGAGAAGTATCGCCAGTCAAGTAGGAAAACTCGGAAATCAGACCACGCTCGTTCTCAGTAGAAGGATCCATAATGCTGGCATCTGAAATCGTAGAGAGACGAGACCCTTTCTGTCTCTGGGCTGTGTCTGTGATACGAAGCTCCGGTACCGGCGGGCTGTCTGACGGCAAGATCTGCGCAGGGGCTTTCAATGCCCTTTCATGCGCATGTTCCTCGGCAATCCTGTCGAAGTCGGCCTGTCTAATCTTGCGTTCACAAGCTGCCACCCATTCCGAGTAGTCCTTTTCGACAACTTCAACCCGGTCGATCCACTTGTCGGGGATGGTATCATCAAGTCCCTCTAGTTGATCAAGCATAAAGTCGAGGTGTTTTCCTGAATTAGAGATCTTGTTGCTAATCACCGTCTTCATCTTGGTGAACTCTTGGCGAGTTAACATTTCCAAGATGGCAATTGGGGTCTTAGGAGTCTCAGGCGGAAAGTACCGGGAGGTCATGTCGATCGCACTCCACCCCGTCCTCAGGGCAATCTCAGCGTCATTCAATGTAAGAAAGAATGGCGGTATTCTCCTCAAAACCGCCAATCTCAGCGACCAAATAGTCAAATTGCGCGTCAGCCTCGACAACAAAGGCAGTGCCTGAAGGACAATGGCCGCCAAGACGGCCGCGATGTCGGAAAGTCTGTGGAATCTTGAGGACAGCGAAACTGCCGCCGTCTCAAAGATGGCACCCGATCTTATATCAGGATTAATGTGTTCCACCAAGATATGCGACTTGATCTCTTCCAGCTGCAACTCGTCCAACTCTGTCAGGATCTCCTCAACCCTCCTTTCGAACCGGAGGACATCCTCAGCATCAAGATATCCAATTAAGCATCCTCTTCTCTTAGCTATAACCTCCTCTACAGAGGCGCACTGTTCCACCGTCTTGATGCTAGCCATCGGCATTTTGAAACCTCGGTGTCCCGGAACGGAAGCCCACGGCCAATCCATCACTTCATCCAACCAATCCTGTATTCGCCCGGATGCCATCGCCGCCCTCATCGCAAATTCTAACTCTGCCCGCGTTGCATGCGCCAGACATTGTTTCAGGATTCCGGTTGGGTGCAAAAGAGAGTCGACGGCGCAGGTAGGGGTGAGGCGGAAGAGAAGGTCATCGCCAGTACTTCCCATGCTTCGCCGGGTTGGGGAAACGGCAGAGAATTGCCGGCGGAGAGGCTTCAGTTGTTGGACCGGAGTCGGCATGCCGATTGAACGGCGCTCCATTATGACTGTAGGGTGCTACTGTAGTAGCTGGGGTCGATATATGAAGTAGAGATAAAATGTCACCTTATATCAATCTCAGTATTGTTATAAGATTGATAGGTGACCAGAGAGAGATGTAAACTCAGGATGAATAGCCAATAATGATGAGCTGTCGTCGATATATAAAAATATAGTCAGATCGCTCAGTACCCGCACTGCCAACACCAATGCATAAGCGACGTGAAACACCTGGAAGACCCGCGAACCACGAAACACAAGTCACAAACAAACAAAATCGAATCCACACAAACTTCACCGAAGAAAAAAGACCCTTCGTCTTACTTCTATGAAGATACAGCGCCCTCTAAAACACAAATGTCCCACTGATTGTGATTGAAGACACAGCACAGTGTAAATAGCAGGCAGGTCGTGAGAATGTGCCCAAATATTCTCACACACAAAACCATTTCGCGGCGGTCTTGCGACGCCGAATTGGGTGATCAGATACGTCAAAAGACGTCCTGCTTTTTCAACAAAGAAAAGACAAGCAGGACTGGAGAAAATGTCACGATGTCTGATCCAACCAATTATGCAAATGAAAACAAGATATTTTCAATGCGCACAAGATAGGACGAGAAAGCCTGCTTTCCAATTGGCCCACACAAATTCCTGCCTACTTTTGACAGATCAGGAAGGCAGAGAGGAATGGACTGTGTGTGGATTGTGTGTGGATTGTGTGTTGGTAGTGATTAATCGATTTTGAGTGTGGTACAACTAGAATGAATGGATCCCGATAAATTACAATTAAGAATACAAAGGACTAGATATTGGATGGGTATAGAAAAAGAGAGATAGAGAAAGATAAGAATATGATAAATGATAGACAATGAGTGATTGAGGTAATCTAAAAGCAAAATATAAATAATAATGACACTGTGAGAAGAGCGTATTATGGCTCTAGACTACTGCAGTCGATATGCAAAGGAGTGGATGCTGTAAATGCAGCCAAAGTCGTATGCAGGACGAGGGCAAAAAAAAAAGAACAAGCAAGAAGAGAAAAATAAAGAAAATAAGGCAAAAACACCCGATGATGCGATGCAATAGGCCCCGGTATTATCGTCCGTCCGTCCGGGTGGAGACAATGTATGTATGTATGTACATTTGTCTGTTCGTCCGTCTGTAAAATCAATGTCTTTGTTTGCACAAAAGTGCTTTGCTTTGCTTCCTAGCGCGTCGTCTGATATCGACAAGTGAGTGAGTGAGCAATGAACAAGCGGGCAACGATTACTTCGTCTTCTGTGTTTCGTTGACGGGGCACTCGGTCGTTATGGCCGGCGCGATGTCTCGGGGAGGAGGGGGGAGGAAGACAAAGGCCTTATCAGTCGGATGGCCGATGGTGGTGTGGTTAAGACAGTGAGTTGGAAGAGAAGAATGGGATGGAAAGGGCGGTAAATATGATTCGGGTTTTGGAGAGAGGAGATTTGCTAGGGTCGGTGCTGGGAAGGGAAGTTACGCGAAATCAATGTTTATGAGATGCTGCTTGGGTGGTTATTTTTGGTGAATATAAATCATGATCAATCTACTTATAATACCGAGGCTCTTCTTGGTAATTTTATGATATTTTATACATTAGTATCGCTATTTTGTCACACAAACATCATCTCTAAAACCTGCAACTTGAAACTTACATCCATCTTGCCATCATCATCATATCACCATCCAATGTTTACTTTGTTCCACCCCTACCCCTACCCCCGGCTTCACCCATCTCCACCACTCTCCACGGACCTCCCTCTCACACAATTCCGCCAACTGTCCCTCTCACCTTCTTAACTGTCTCCATCGCTGTTTTCCCTCCCCCGGCCAGAAAATTCAGACAAAATTCACCCTGGACCTAAAGCTTCTTCTGTCCTCAAAAGCACGAGAAAGCATTGGCCAACCTGTTGCTCAGTGGTTGTGAATTGGGTTCCCACTGACGCGTTGGTTGTTTACTTTCTCTAGACGCAACGACGAAATTGCGGGGGGGAGGGGGTCAACATCTCAAATCCAAATTTATTGTTTCTTTTAAAAGGGAATAGTTGAGGTTGCAAGATCGGTTCACGGTAAATCTAAAATCCACAATACGTCATAGGAATTTGACTAAATACTGAACTTGCTATTTTCTGGGTTATTAGAGGCGGATGGCGGCATGTGTCGTTGTTTCATCTTCTGCAGACACTTAAACACATCACCCAAACTTGTCCTCATACTCAACGATAATTTAAAAAACTTTTGTTTCCTTGATAAAGAAAGGGTCAAGATCCCCTCAAAGACATCAAAATGAGGCTGGTGTTTCTTTGCTAACTTTGTGCCCCTCGAGGGGGAAATGCATTCTCCAGATATTATTCCCAAATTATAACTCGCAATATTAGCCTTGAAAGTATACCCGACGTTGAGGGTGGGTCAGGATAATTATAAGGGTTAGCGGATAGTGGATACTTTGACAAAGCTATCAGGGAAAAGAAACAATTCTTCCATGGGATTAAAATCAAAATTTGTTAAACCATACTCAGTGAACGATGAATTGTTTTTAAAAAAAAATCAAAACACAATGAATCCTAAACCTCAATATTTAGAGTGCCCAACTATATCAATACGCAGACTTAAAAACAAAGAAAAAAAACATACAATACCAGGTATTTCCACATGGCTACCCACGGGGGAGTAGACGGGACCCTGTATTTTCCACAGGCTGTGGTTATATGTACTAGTGGGCTCTATAGGTGAGTGGTGCAGCTGAAGGAGATAGTCAATATGTATCAATACTGACTCTATATGATTACCAACTTCATTTCACATTATCATTATCACGTAAAATTGCCAGGAACCAATGTACAAAATAATGAAAACTTTTATTTTTCAAAAACATCATTCATAAACATTATCTCATGACGCCCAATGCCAACCCCAAGCCAAACTCAAAGGTAATAATAATCCAACACCGATCCAGATCCCAAAAGATAATATCCCAAACAAAGTCAAACCAAACCAAATCAAATCAAAACATGATTGTTGTTATATATATTCACTCCTCTCCCTTCAAATCCCATCCGTCTCCATCGAGAACCCTGCCAGACCATCTGCCCCGCCATCCATGTTCATCTGGATATCCATCTCATCCGTTCCCCAAAGCAATGTCTGATCCCCTCCATCAGCACCCAACGAAGCAATAGCTGCTGCTAGGTTATCAGGCTGTTGCTGCTGCTTCTGTCGATGTTGATTTTGTTGTTGTTGAGTCTGCGACTGTGACTGTGTCGACGACTTAGTCTGTTGCTTAGAGCCAGTAGTACCTGTCGCGCCAACCTCTGTTGGGAACTGCAACCAGTAATCGACGTCAAACTCTCCTGTAGACACCCCAGACCACTCAAACTCCGGCGCGGCCGCCGGCGCTGTTGTCCCGTCCAAGTCCATGTTCTGGTCATCCCACATACTAAGATCATTAGCCGTTCCCTTATTATGATCACCATTGACTTCATCCTCATTATCGGTATGCGGAGGAGACGTCTCAATGATATGGGGGGCAGGCATTATTGGGGCTGACGCTAGGGACAGAGAAAGAGACATGGCGGTGTCACTTGTGGTCACCGGTAACAAAGACGTGGTATCCGGCGATCCCAAGTTACCCAGATCTAACGACGACGTGTCAAGGCCGAGGTTAGACTGAGTGCCAAAGAGCGACTGGCTCGTCATGCTATTCTGCATTGGCATCACCTCCGGTGGCGGTGTGTGGAAGAACATGCTAGGCGGCTGCATAGACGGCTGCTGCTGCGTAGTCTGGGCCGGCTGGGCCGGCTGGGCAACAGGTTGTGTAGGGGTCTGCATCGCCTGGGGCTCCGATTGCTTGGGGTAACTGCCTTGAGACGTCAGATCAATGCTGGCCTTGCGTAAGAACGCATCAAGGAAGCCCATGGCATACTCAGCCGCAGCATAGCATGTACGCAAAGTTTGCATGACGTCCATGCATTGCTTGAAGCCCCTGACAGCCCGATTGCGAATCTGCGGGTTCTGATGTCTCATCTCCAACATGTGAATAATCATGGCAGGGAGGACAATAGTAACACCAGTAGTAGGTAGGTAGCGGTCAAGTTCAAGCTCGTGGAGATCCGTAGCCATCCGGGTAGTTTGGGTGGCGGCATCACGAACGCGAACTCTCGCTATCTCCTGCGCCTGCTGAATCTTGGTTTCCAGATGCGGTGGCGCCGGTTGCAGACCCAAAAACTGCGGACGATGCAGGGCCGACTGTGTAGTGTAGTAAATCATGTGCAGCAACGACCTATGGACGGCAATCGTCGCCTTTCCATCTTCAACATCATAGGGCGTGAGCGGCCGGTTCGAACATGACTCTGGCAACTCGGTTCTCCAGCGGTTCAGACTGCTATCCACTTCATTGACCTCATCGACATTATCAATAGTCTTATTGGGAAACAGCATTGAGGCACTGTCCATAGGCACGCTGCCTTTGGTGTGCACAGAGTATTGAATCTTAAGCATGTGACTGACCAAGACGCAGAGTTTCGCCTTGGCGATCGTCATCTGAGCGAGTTCTGTCTGCATGCGGACATCGCGGAGAAGACGGCATTCCCGAGAGACAACAGTGTTGTCGTCGGGGACTGCCCGGATATCAAAGTCACTTTCTTGGAGCATACCAACGTGGAAGTCACCGGCCTTGATACGGGTCGGGCGACGCATACCAAGGGCAATCTCCTGGTCACGCATGAAGCAAGACCACCAGATACGGCGGTAAAGGCCAAGATTTCTAGGCGGGACATTCATAAGAGACGAGATGCGGTGCAGGCCAATGCTGTGAGCAAGGCTAGTAGCGATGCCCATCCAATGCCAGGTATCCTTTTGATCATCGGGACTCTCGTACCAGAAGGTCATGAGAAGAAGACCTTGAACCAAGATCAAACGATCAGCTTCATAGTCGAGATCGTAGAGAGTCCGCGCCTTAAGGTAGAAAGCCTTGCGGGCAGCTTTGCGGTTAGAGTAGCCACAGCTCCGCAAATACTCCATGTCAATGAAGGCTGAAGCGGCAAACATGACACAGTGATACAAGAACAGACTGATTTGCCCCCGGGGATCATTCCGGGCATTCACGCTCTGAAGGAACCCATGAAGGTCCAATAGCGGCATGAACGGATGAACATATTCCGCATACACCTGAATCAAAGCTGACTGCAGAGTCAGACTCGGTAGAGTCAACGACCCCTTGGCATGCAGGTAGGTGATCTCATCAGTACCAATCTTAGCAGGAAGAGGGCGGATAAAGGCAGGCAGAATGTTGTTCGGCTGCAGTGGGTTAAACGGTCCATTATTGCCATTGCGTTGAGCCTGGCGTAGTAGATTAGTCCACGCTTGACGAGCAGAGGTCATGTGCTCAACATTAGCCGCTACTAGAATTATGCCATCATGTTAGTGAACCGAAACAGAACAAAAAAAAGTGATGTCATGCAGGTGTCTCAGCTTGAGGTAGCCTTGTGACTTCGGAATTCCTGGAAATAGTAAAACGGAGGGATCGCAAACTGCACAAAAACAGCTAGCCTTAGTGGCACTAAGTCATGAGCCGTGCAGACTTTTGTGGTGGCAGGACCGTCTGCTTCAAATTCCCATCAAAAGTTTGGGACAATACGCAGCGCATGATCTTTTCTGCATTCCGCACAGGCCAAAGCAACCCGTTTCACAGTTCTGGGAATTCCCAAGCCAAGAAATAAGCCTGAATTACTTGGCTCCCCCACAAAAAAAAACAACCACGTGAGTTTGTGGAGAGGGAAACAGAAAAAACATGGAATAAAGGGGCCCCAAAGGATTGCCAAAAATCCAGAAAATCCGGGGAAGGTCCAAACGGATCAAAAAGTAACGTCGCATGTTACTCGCAGATAGCTGCATTAATTGGGCAAAAACTTACACAGGACATCAGACAATGAATTGCTGACTGATGAGCCGTTGATAGCCTCACTAAGCCGTTTGGCATCAGCAGACGCCGTGTCAATTGGCGTGATGGGGACTACGGTACCGGCAGCCATATTCGTAGTGTTGATGTTTGGCAGTGATTGTTGGCGCACGCCTGGTGTTGATTGCATTGGCAGGATATCCGGGAATCCAGGAATAGACATAGATTCAG
Organism: Ambrosiella xylebori; assembly: GCA_002778035.1. Lineage (NCBI taxonomy): Eukaryota > Fungi > Ascomycota > Sordariomycetes > Microascales > Ceratocystidaceae > Ambrosiella > Ambrosiella xylebori. The sequence continues at coordinate 481,601 of PCDO01000014.1, forward strand.
CTGGGCGCCCACCAGCAGGTGCAACTCTAGCGGCTGACGCAGGATATTGCGCATTGCTGACGGACAGGTTCTTTCTGCACAAAGGGGAAAGAAGTCAGTGCGATTAGTATTACCTTCAATGGCCAAATTGGGTAATATAGGCGTTGGTCCGGAAATAGCAAGGGCAGATACTTCTCAGGAGATGGTGCAACGATGGGCGATCATTTTCAACGACAGGTCATGAAATCAACATTCAATATATTCCATTATAGACATGATGTTGAAAGCGGGACATGACTCGAGCCGTTTGCAGCCAAATTTTGATATGCACTTGATGCAGACAAACGAAAATTGGGTAAACACGCCGCGAACCCATTACATGGTCTACTGGAAACTTCCAGCGCCATACCGAAATGAGCAACACCACACAAGAATGCCACATCTCGCTTTGCGAATGCGGAAATGTTATTGGAAGATTATAACTGCATCTCGACTCGACTGCATGCTGCAGCCTCTCCATTTTTAGGATAAGCTCGAGCGAGAATCAAGTGATCGATCACAGAGGATCGTCTCAGTCAGACAAAAAACAATTCTGCTATGATTCTGTTTTGGCGGATGCTGCCCATATTGTCATGCATTTTATGCGAGCGCGGCTGGCTTTTTTTTTTTCTTAATGACAAGACAAGCACTGACCTCTGCCATAGCTCCTACACAAGCTCCTACATACACTTAGCTCGTACTAATTGCCCGGTGCATTTGCCGAAAGGAAGCTAGCTGCTGCTGCTGTACTGCTGCCGTCGCAATGACAGCAAAAACGTGTGCAGGGCTAGACAAGACCTCGGTTGAGGGCGGCAATTTATAAGCCAAGATCAGGGCGCAAGCACGGCAAATTGTCGCAGGCTAGCATAATGAGGGTTATATAGAAAGCGCGTGGAGAAACTGAAGAGATGCAATATGGTTTCGATCGCGACAATGACGATTGGGACTTCGAAAAATGTAGTGTACAGGTTGAATGGATAAAACACAACAGCGAGAGGTTAACTTACTTTCTACGACGGCTTTCTTGCACAACACATGGGATGCCATCCCACCGACAGTTCCCACAGGGAGCCCCCTCAACAACATCACACCGCACTTTACGAGATCGGCAACTGGTGCACGCTCTGGCAGCACGACGCTTTGTAATCTTATGAGTAGCACCATCTTTAGAAGTCGTACTCATAGTCCGGCCTTTTGTTGAGCCATTGACAGAACCCGCGCTAGAGGCCCCGGAAGCGGCAGGAGGAGATCCCGCAGCAGAGGCAGACGACGGACCGACCATGGTGGTGGTCGAGGTAGTTTGTGACGATGTAATGGCTGGAGTTGGAATGGGGATATCGGTTTTGGGTTTCAGTGGAGCCGGGGCGATGGCCACGTTTGTGTATGGGGAGAAGGGGGGCGTAGTCGTCTTGGTGTGGGAGCTCGAAATGTCAGTAGCAGCGGAGCTGATGGAGGAAGGGGAGGGAGAATTATCCACACCGGAAGAGGAGGGGGCAGACGACATGTTGGCGAAATATTCTGGTTCTAACGGATCTGAAGACTCTTGTTCTGCTTCTTGCATCGAAGGAGGGGGATGTATGTGCGGGTCGACAGCGGGTGGTAAAAGTTAGATGGGAGGAAAGGTGAAAATAAGAGCCGATAACATGTGACGGCTCTTCAGGCACCAGAAGCGTAGGGACAATAGCCCGTCTGTTGATTAACAATAAGTTGAAGATATGTTAAAGTAGACTTGGATAATATGTATGAATGATGAGAAAATAGAGGTTGATTCGCGAGGTCAAGATTATAGTTGTGTGCAGAAGCAGTATAAGTCGTTAAAAGGTGTCGGTAATACAAGCTCAGACAATGATAAAAAAGAGCGGAGCTGCAATAATAGACGTTGAGTTATCTAACTAATTTTGGATGAAAAATTATGATGACGATAAGGTTGAGACACTGTAAAACAGAGTTGGCTTGAGTAAAGCTTCAAAGGGCACACGATGACAATAGACGGAAGAGCAAGTGAATATAATTAACTAAGTACTGTAGTGATGATGATGATCAAATAGAGCTGTGATCAAGATAGGCTGTAAAGTCAAAACAAATTTGATGAGATAATCAGTTGTGATCAGGAAGGGTTCAAACATCAAGAAGCAAATCGAGAAATTCCTCAAAAGAAGCAAAAGTGGCGGCTCGTGGTTTCTTAAGAAGATGACGACGGAGAAAAAAAAAAAGTAAATACTTGTAGGTAAATCAAAGGAAAAATCCTAAAGAGACAAAAAAAAGTATAGTAAAATAAAATAAAAAGAATAAAATAATTACGCTTTTTGGTTTATTTAGGGAATTTAATCTCGCAAGTGTGTTCAAAAACGGCAACTACTCAGAATTCCATGAACGGCGCCGCTTGCCAGGACAGAAAAAAAAGCAAACTAAATAGCCATCAGGAAAGGAAGGAGCGGAGCTTTGAGGTTCGGGTTGAAGGTGAGGCCGCTGTTCATTTTAGGGCAAATGTAGCGGTTGGATGGCCCTTTTTTTCTTGTCTTTTTGCCATGTTCCGACTGGCTGATGTATGTCACGTTAAATAATAGATGATCCGGTTAAAAGAGGGGTTTTTTCTGGATAAGAAATAATTGTTGTGATGAGTAGGAGTTGCAGTGAGGGTGACGGTTGAGGTAATGACATAAGAGACGGGAAATATATATTTATCGTTTTTGTGTGTATGTGTGTGTGTGTGTGCGTGCGTGTGATTATTGGACAGCCACAAGTGAAAGAAAGAAGTGTGTTATGGGCGTCAACGACGGAGATCCTTTTTGGTTGGTGGTGACGGGTAGACAAATACTTCCAGGGTCTTTGACGGCTACAGACAAGTCACAGACAGTGTGTGCAGAAACTGGGAGATTTCCAAGGATATATATATATCTACTTATTTATTTTATATATACATGAAATGGCGATACGAGGGGAAGAGAGAATGTGGGGGGGGGGGGGGGCGAGGGGAGCCCACGATGAAATGGCTGGCAGAATTTTTAGCAGTCTGGGTCTACAAAACAAACGAACCCTCCTGGCCGGGCATTTTGCACGGAATAGTGGGGACGGTAGGCAAGGAGGAGGAAATGGGTTAATATAGTTGTGGATATTTTGCAAAATAGAGCCGTGGAGTGCGAATTTTTGGGGGGTGTGAGTGTGTGGACGTGGCAGATCATTTCTGCGGTGAAGAGGGACAGACTGTTTACGAGATAAAGAAACAATCAACATTTTTGTTTCTTGTTGATGGAAAGACGATCAATCATTGTGGTTATATAATATAGTCATAATTGTTGATGGTGCGGATCATCATGCCGGGTGACGATGTATACAGTCTCTGTGTAAGGTGCCGACACGGTCGTGATGGGAGAGAGTGTGTCTGGATATTAATTATGACGGCAAAAGTGGCCACGAGGTTGGGAGCCACACAGGCCAGCGTTTCAATTATATCATTGTGCTTCTCTGCATTCCAACTATGAACTTGACTGGTAAATACATGGTAATATATATTTACTTGCACCCCTAACTAAATAGATATACTGTCTGTTATATAGAAGCTTGCTCGAAATGTCTTTCAAGCATTCCGTTTACAATGTGGCAGCAAAGGAATGCCAAGCCCAACTAAATAAAGTGGTTACAACGACGCAAGCATCCATCCACACTACGGTTGTTGCTGAGCGGTCCCACAAACACACAGGGTATGCATATATACACGACATTATTGACATTCTCAACATGGGTCACGGGGCCTTGAATGCTGGAGACGTAAACAAAGGGGAAAAAAGATGACGATGTAAGGTCACGATCTGGGCAATTGGCTGGTGAGTGACAGGTGGCCTGGACTCTCGTTTTCCTTCTCTGCATATATGTAGCCATTGAATATGGGTATTCAGACTAGTACCGGGTCTCCGAATATATACACATAAGCCCCTAGTTGAGTTCATGTATCCAACTAGTCAAGTGAACGATTGCAAAGGCCCGGAGCATAGAGCTCCTAAACTTAGATAATCGATAATCTACTGTGACTCTTTCTAGCAAAGTCACCGTAGTAGGGTTGTCGGGATTCGACAGTATTCTCTTCATCGTCATTGTTCGTGAGCCATATTGGCGATCAATGGCATTTTCAAAATCCTGTATGTTGTCAACATGGGGAATTTTAGGTTGTCTGTATAACATAGTTAAATTAAATACAACCCAACAAGTCATTAAATATCTGGTTTCACTGCTTTTTTTTCTTTTGCAAGTTTCTACGAAATAACAGAAGAAAGAAGTTCTCGCTTCTATTGAAAAAAAAAACCTTGAAGGTCAATACACAGACACCGCAAACTCCTAGACATGTGTGTGCTTCTATCTCGCCTCTTCCCCCGAGTTCTCTCTCTCGCTATGTGTAATTCTCCTCTTCCCATCGTGAAACGAAAATCGTACACAAACTTTGACATTTACTTTTCCGTCTTTCCCTCGCAAGTGCCTTCCAGAAATATATAAATAATTTGTCTAGATGGAGTTTGACTCGCAGTAGCCTTTTTTTTGTATGTGAGTGTGAGAAAACTTTGTCCCGGGTTTCCCTCGCCATTTGGATTCGTAGTGTAATGAGTTGATAGTTTAACCCCAAGTTACGTAGCAAAAAAAAATACTGGGTTCAACCATGATTTGGGGCTGGACTTCATGATTCATGAGATGCAGATGTTCCTTTTTAGTCTTGACAAGATACGCACAAAGAGGTCAAAACGTTGATTCAAACCTCCAACTTGGGAAATAGCTGCTACATAAAAGTAAACTCATACATGTAGATAATAGCTTTACGCCAAGCTTCACAGAGACATCATGCTTTTCTTCTTTTTGAGACAAAAAGACCAGCGTTTCAAACTAACTGTGCAAAGCTTGATCTGATGAGCGGGATTCCCTCATGGCTTTTTGTCTTGGCATTGGCACGGCTGCGGGATGACTAGGATGATGACGGGCGAGATCCGGAGTACTCATCATGTGGTGAGAACGCCTTGTGAACAAATCTACTTAAAACTCATCGTCTACTCCGCATAAACCAGATCTTGATCATCAAGACTCACTCTATTCGCCAATTTTCACCACTCAGACTCATCATATTTAGTTAGAATCTGATTATGCCCTTTTGAATCTCCTGCAAACCACATTCCGATTCCGAGCCAACTCCATCAAGTTCAAGATGCCAGGTTCAGGGATCGCGACCCGGTAGTCACTCAGGTCTCATGATTAGCAAAAAAAAAAAAAAAAGCGCCATCCATCATCCCAAACGCCCCACAGCCCCCAAAGACAATTCTGTTCTTTTCTATCTGTGTATCAGCGACAACAAAAAAAATGCAGGAAAAGGAAGGGGAAGGGGGCGCTACGGAGTTGGGGTCAGGCCTGGAGAGAATGTGGGTTTTTTGTGGAATGGTGATGATGGCGGAAATAAGAGTTTGATGTTGTTGAAGCTAAAGGGGGAGGATGAAGTGTTATATAGAAATGCGCTTTTTGTTTATATTTTGGGCTTTTGTACCTCGCAGTTGCGTTTAGGATGAAGTTGGAATACAGGTTTTATTTTATTTTATTTATTATTATTATTATTTTGTTTAGATCTGAAATCCGGAGGCTCGGTGTTGTTCCGGAGGCTTACATGCCGGCACCGTGTCAGTCGGCAGTACCTGACCTTACATCCAAATATAAGTAAATCAATCAAATACAAGTAAATTGATCAATCAATAAATCACCATCACAATCCAACAAGTACATAGACACATAAAAAAACATACAATAGACAGTGTATCCTCCTCCCTCCTCTTTCTCCCAACTAGCCTTGGTTCAATAAACATTGCATCCGGCCTAGCCATGCAAGAACAGAATGCCACAGGAAGAAATCAATGAATGAATGGGCCGCAGGACTCGCAGTCCGGTTGATGCGGGCTTCCAGAAGGTAAGGCTGTCAGAGGCGGGGGCTGGCCGGGATTGGAATTGGGGGGGAGGGGGGTCAATGATAATTTTTTTATGGGCAAGTTCGAGATGAGGTTGAGTAATGGGACTATATATGATGATACGAACTTGAAAGCTCGGGCGGAATTCATCATTTTCTTCATTGATGTAGCTTTTATGATATGAATCATAGTCTACATTGTTGATTGTCCGTACAATAGATTTTTCTTTCTCTACAAGCCAACTCATCAAAGTAAAACCCCCTCCCATTTCGTAAATCCCTCCGACATCATCCATCCCGGAATCCCGTCATTGTCTTCCTCACTAAATAATCCCTTCTCTTTCCCTAGGATCCACTAAAAGCCAAAAATTGACCAACTATCGTTAAGCCAAGCGGGAATTAACAAACTCTTGATTTCTTCAATAACCTGTCTTTATATAAACTCGAGAAATATATGTATATAAATCATTGTCCAACTTGAATTTGACCGTCGTATATTGGCCGGCCCCATGGCATAAGGGGGAAGGTGGTATGTGCTTTATTTGTTTTTTTCTTTTTTTTCTTTTTGTTTTTGCCAACTGGTAGTGGTAGGATTTGCCATTAAATGGGGTAAACAATTCATTGTGAGTTTGTGTCTGAAATAAGATCTTGTTTGGTTGAGGTTGATGTGAGTTGAGGCTCTCAAGGTTTCAGCCATGTTATAATGCATGTCAACATAGTTTTGACCCCCCCTTTTTGAGTTGATTATTCTGAATGGTTACTTTTTTTCTCGTCACAAATTCATGAATCATGTGTATGTGACTGTGATAATGAAATTGGAATTCTTTGGATTCGTCCATGTTAATTACATTTCTCGGTTCTTCTTTCTGTTACTCGTCTTGGCTGCAGTATAAGTCGATAAGCGATAGTTTGCAATTCCATCCTTAAATCCCCTCCATGAAATGTTGACATCATTGCTCGTGCCCAAGCAGCTGCCATTTTTGAAAACGCTTCCTTTGACCTGCAGGCCAACATTAGGGTTACATCATCAGACCCCACAAAAAAGAAATCATGAAATCTGACTCTTTCGGGCCATCAATCTCACGATCAAGATCAGATAACTAATTTGGACTATCAATATGTCTCATCAAAGAAACCTTATGCACAAATATCACATCCAATGCCGTTTCACCCGCTCATCTAATCTACAAATCGCCATCCCATCATAGCAGAGGACTTGTCTAGATATCTGCAGGTTAACCCAACCAGCCATTGGAAATAAGTTACTAACAAATACTATGCAATTTTAGTAGCTACAACACAGACCAAAGGCTTCACTAATGGAAAAAAGAAGAAAAAAGACATGAAAAAAAGGGTCTCCTTCGCTTTGCAGATGTCCAGTCGTATGCTATATCCACTTGTCATCTACATATTTGTGTACTCATGTAGATGACGAGAACCCCACTGGCGTTGCAACGGTTTTGGATACACCATTAATTATATGGTTATTATTTATTATATTTCCGTCTGCACTAGGCCATGTCAAAGTTCTACAGGATTTGGAATAAATATCTTTACGATCAACTTCCCAATGTTGAACCGCCCTGCGTTTGCCTTTATGTACAGCAAATGTATACATTTGTGGGACAAAGCAACAAAAAAGAGACAAGATACATGGGGATAGTGTCCATCGTGACGAGGTCACAAGACTTTTTTGGCTTCCGCTCTTTTGAAAACCACAGTTCATGATGCAGTTTAGCGGCAACACATTGCTTAAATGTGTGCAAACTTGACTCAAACAGAGAGCATATTGAGAAAACATGGAACCGTCGAGAGTTCTTTGCATTCCCTTTTGCATGATACAGGGCCACAAAGGCCCTGAGACCAAGTATCTTCTGCTCTGTTAGCAGCTTAGTTGCCCCCTTTAGTCCTCTTTCTCTAGCCCCCCATAAGCCGCTAAAGCGGCAAACAAAAAGTACAAAAAACAGCTCTACCAGCCTGTCACTTGCACAACCCACACAATCCAACAATTCCTTTTGGCCCAAACAGGAAGGTTTTCAAAGGTTCTGTCAAAGTCACCTGTCCTGTCCTGTGTGTAAGTGTATTTTGCAGCATTTTGCAGCCTGTCACTTCAATGTTACCAGCTCGGCCATTTTTTTTCTGGATTTTCGTCAGACGACGACGTCAGACCAGCACAGGGCAGATAAGGTAGCTGTCCGTTCTTTTGGGCCCCCGAGTTTGACAGGTCCTGCAAATGGTCCGTTAACGTCACAGTCACTATAATCCTCATGCCATGAGACAATGTCTGTTAGGGTTTATAAAAGAGTTAAACAGGTCATTGATCACGAGATCGCCCGAAGACCCGGAAGAACCAACGTCTATAGACATAAAGACGTCATGCATACATTTAATCATCAGAAATCCTGCCCTGAATTTTTCTGGTCGTTAAATATGGATATGTAGTCACCAGATGACCAAAAATGCTCTGTTGCCCATTTTCCCCTTTCATCCGCTACAGATGATCAGCAACGGCGTTAGTTGTTTTGTAGACACCGGCATCTATGAAGACAACGTGAGAAAGAGAAGAGATGTGCTGCCTTTTTGGTTAATGTGTGTGTGTAAATAGAGACAAGGGGGACTGGCCTCGATCAGAGGCTTGGCGGGCCATGTTCTTTTCGGGCACCTTTTCCGTTTTCCCGAGTTGTAGGAAGAAGCCAAAATGTAGGGTATTTCCCCGGATTCTTCTCGTGTTTGACACATTCGTGAAAATCCGGGGAAAAAAGATATAGGACCAATAGTATTTATAAAACACATTAGTCGATGAAAAGAAAAAGAGGGAGGGAGATGAGAAGGAAGGAGGGGGAAGGGGAAACCACCATTGTTTATGGTACAGTACATAATATCATGCAATGTGACCTTTGTTCTGCGGCACCGGGTAAACGACAAGAATGACAGCGACAGGTTGAGATTTGATATTAGCGGGATGATTTGTGAGGAAAGGGCAGCAACGTTCCTCTCATAGGCGTTCTTTAGCCATACAGACATGCATGAAAAGGAGGGGGGGCATTTGTCGATCGAGGGCAGAACGAGCAAGAGTAAATAAAACCCATCAGTCAATCGACGTCAGCCAACACTAATGGCTATCTTCCCCTCCAGCCGGGTAAATAAGACACCAAAAAAAAGTCACGTTGTGATGAATGATAATGGGTTTTGGTCTAACGAAGGGGGCTCGGTGAAAGTTGGAATTGAAAATGCGGGGTAACTACTCGAGTTGGAAATAGGGCCCCTGGCTTCCTGTGCTTTCGCTGTGATTGGATTGGGGACCAGAGCAAAGCAAAAGTAAAATCCGGGGAAAGAGATGGCAAAATCTGGGGAAGTTGACCCAGATGGATTAGGAAGGGATTATGGATTAGAGATAAGGCCTGTGACATGGCAAATGCAAGTAGTAAGATTTCTTTTTCTTTCTTTATTATTTTATTATTTTTTATTTTGGTGAAATGTGTCTTTTGAGCGGACGATGAATGAGGATAATTTTTTTTCCTGATTATTTTGAGACATTGGTCCCGTAATCTCTGGGATGAGGGATTCGTATATATATATCAGACAATAGTTTATTTATTTACACTCGCCATGAGACCTTGAAGTATTTGAAGCTGTAAACATGACTAAGTAGCTGTATCGCCTGAATAACATTGACATCTTATTTACCTGTGCCGAACCTCACCTGAGAGTGAAATAAGAGAACCTCGCGCTTTTCATTCAAGCAATTCACCTCACCTATGTATCCCGAGTCCAAGTGGTAGCCCACCACTACTGCAACCCAGCCAATGGAAGCCCATCAAAGTACGATGACGCCATCTCACCAGACTTTTTCTCGGGAAAGACGCCCTCTTATGTAAGCCAACCACACCCGCCTGTACATAGAAAATGCAGGGAAGAATCCCCCTCGCTAATAGAAAAAAAATCTTTCCAGCTAAACATTTACCTATATATGTGCATACACATACACCTATACTGTGATGTTATCGCCGCCAAACGAGGCAATAAATGCATCCGGGCTGCCACGAAGCCTCCCCCCCCTGTTCATAGTCACAAAGTCTCTGCACGGTCACGGGTGCCTCTAGGGGGGAAAGAGTGGGGCTCTTGTCGGGCGGGGGTCCGGGATGTACGGGTATCAAAGGCCTCACATTGTTTGTATTATATAGTATTTTTTGATTAATATCATTTTTTCTTTCTTTTTTTCTTGTCAGACAAAACAAGGTTGTATCCATTTGATTACTGACAGCTCTAGAAACCGTGCCGCTGTCATTGTTGAAAGTCACCGTAACTTCCCACTTGCTCACTCACTCACCTGTTCATCGCTCAACTCGCTTGCCCATTTGCCTGAGAATAACCTCCGGGCATGACACATCTCTGTATCCCATACATAACCCCCCTAACTAGTCATTCTGCCCCCCCTCCCCCCAGCTTACTGACGTAATATCCGGAGCCGTGTCTAGACTCAACAATCGGCACTATTTTTTCTCTCCCCACTTCCTCACGATCTCTTTCCTTTCGCGGCAAACAGTCGGTTGCCCTTCTCACCTCCCCCGCCGATCCGAGGCTTTCTCTTTCCCTCTCTGTTCAGCTCGTTCCCTTTTGGGTCCATGTCCGGTCTATCCCCATTCGGCCTCTGCCTTTGCCTTTGCCTTTACTGCGGTACAACCAACAACATTGCCCCAATATCATCACCTGCAGCTTTTTTCACCATTTCCAATCCATCCGTTGCCACTATCCCCTCCACTCATTCAAATGCGGGTCTCTTTTCTCGTCTTCTTCAATTCTCTCTCGTACTCTGTGCATTATTTGCTTCTACATACACTATACGATCCTACGTCTACGCAAGAAAGAGCCAAAAAAGCAAGACATGTGACGTAGCTTTGTTTTTATTTGACGGCTTTGTCGCATTGTGTGGAAGAACTTTAACCCTAGAGGCAACAAAATGTGTTTCTCCAACTTTTTGTTCCTGGGTATAAGGTAATTCCTGATATATAATTCTGCATGCTGTAACCCGGAATAAGACTAATGCGGCTGTTATGCCAGTGATTTCAATGATTTGATTTGTAGAATCCCTTGGAAAGGGAGGACGCTTGAGCCGCTGGTGTAGATGCATAGTCTGCTTGTGACCAGTGGGCGGGCAGATGACGTCCTGAAGGCCAATTGTCAAGGGAACGAGCTCTTTTTTTTGTGAACATGAGATATGAACTACTCGGATAATATATCGTAGCGGCAGAGTTACCGCTGTCCCGATTTGGGTTAGACTGTATTCGTTATATGATTTTGTTCAATAGTGATTAGCCAAGATATCGCGGTGCGCCCCATCGTCAACAGCTTGCTTCTGACTGGCGGGGACGAGGGCCCCTTCTGTATTTATGTTGCCCCGGTACGATGACTGACTGACTGATTGATTGATCATGCTTCTGACATATGTATTTTACCCCGCAATCCACATCCGTCCCATCCTCAATCCGGGGAAAGTGGATCCTCTTGCTCCCCCCCTCGTGATCCCACCCGTCCATGTTATATATATGATGACACATTACATTTTTCTAAATAAAAAAGACCTACATATTCACAAAGTCTATAATCATACTGTTATCATCGTCCACAGACACTCGACATCTCCCCTTCGGTATACCACGTTAACTTGGCTCCACAAACTGATTGTCTTTGACATGTGAAAATCCGGGGTAACAGGGGAGTGCCGGTAACTCACTACTCGCAAATTACCAAAGGATTTATTGCTCTTGGCTCAAAAAATTTCCTTCACATGACCTTACCTACCTAACCAAGGTTGCATGAAATGGTGATTTGGTGATTTGGTGGATGGGTTGAGAAATTGATTTACCCGAACGCCCACGCTTATGCATAAACATAAAACACAAAAACAAAAAGAAAAAAAAGAAAACACCCCATCATCCTATCAACACCCCCCCTTTTTAACTCTGCATCACATCCCCATCCCGACTCTTCAACCACTCGTAGATAGCAGGCGCGTACAACCGCGATATTATCTCATATTCTTCTGTTAACGTAGCCCCCAGGGCCACCAGCCGTTCGACCGAGAACCTCAAGTTCCGCTCAATCGCCAATTGCAGTAACGTCTTTCCTGCGATAGAAACATCAACACTGGCGCCAAATTTGACAAACAACGAAATAAGATCAACTTTTTGTAGGGACACAGCCAGGAAAAGAGGACTAGTCAAACTGTTGGGCGGAGACAATAAAGAACCGAGAATGGAAGATGATGCCGAAAATGGCGATGACGATGTTGATGGATGTGAAGAACTAGGATCGGGTTCAATGTCCATTGAGTCTTCGTAGATGGGATGGGTGGAGGTCGAACTTGAGGGTTGTACCTTGACGTAGCCAGCCTTTTCGAACATTGCCAGAAAGTACTCAGGAGAGTCGGGGCGGGTCATGATGGCTTTCATGACGGGGACACGTTTCAACACGGCCTGGAGGGCTCCTTCACCGTTGAAGAGGACCATTCCGTGCTCAAGGAAGCCATCCTTAGATAGCAAAGACATGAGCTACGAACAAAAGTTAGCCAGCCGTAAAAAAACCTAAACTCCAAAAAATATATGATACACATACCGGAATCTTCCCATCGTAATCTGGCTGGAAAAACAACCCAACATGCCCTTTCTGCATCAACATCGCTACCTTCCTCCACGGATTCCCACTTCTCGCAACATAATGCCCCACCAACTGTCCCCCAGAATCTACCACATCCAACCCCACATCCTTATTCATCAACAACTGGAAAATCTCAAATGACCCCTCTCCCTCCTTCTCCGCCGCTATCATAACCGCCGTCCGCCCTTCGAAATCCCCATCGTTCAACCGCATCCGCGGCAACACCTCCAATACAAAACCCACCGCAAAGTAATTACCACTCTGCACCGCGCGTAATAGCGGCGTGTATCCCGAGGCATCGGGGACATCCGGTTTGGCTCCAGCGCGGATAAGCTCACTGATCATGTCGGCGTGGCCGCCGTGGCAGGCAATGTGTAGAGGCATCGTGGGAACAGGTGACCACGACATGGGATTAATAGTACTACAAGACTTGTTAATGACAGATTTAACGCGGGGATTCCTCACAGCCACGGTGTCAAGGTGGCAGGAGAACTCGGGGTCGACGTTATCCAGGTAGAAGTCACCGGTGGGGTTTTCGGTAGCCTCGGTAGACGTCGCGCTGTTGAGCTCGGCAAGGAGGTCGCGGAGGGCGAGAATATTGTTGGTGGAGGCGAGGGCGTGGATGGGCGTATAGAGTTGGTCGTCCCAGCTGATGCTAGCGGTCGAATAGGACTTAACGATGTCGAACAGGACGAACTGTGGAGGTCCGTGGGGAACGGCGGCAGTCAAGAGGTCATATTCTCGCTCGGGATAATGCTCTTGACATGTGCCGCGGTAGCCCAGAGCTTTGGGGTTGATCAACTGCCTGAGAATGTCCCATGCTTTCTGTAAGAGGAAGTTGTTAGTCAAGGCAAAAAGTGGGACACAGAATAGAAATTGTCAGCCTTGTGTTATACTCACATTTTGGACTGTCTTGATGACAAACGAGCAACCGCAGCCAAAGCATTCTCCGGGAAGGTTCGGACAGTCTTGGTATAACCAGCCAACCGCATTAGCATCGTTGACCTCGATAAAATAATCCATCGCCATGCCTCTGGTCTTGACAAAACTCGATCCTACGATCCCTTCAATCTCTCCACCGGGTATCTGACGTTTCCGGGCGCTCTTGACAATCATGAGAGCAAATTTGAACTTTTTCTTGCTGATGGCTAGCGAAAACGGAGTTCGCCCCTGGTCGTCAACAATGTTCAGGTGCACCCGAGGCATATCAGCCAAAATCTCGCCCGCCTTTTCAAACCCGTTGTCTGCGGCGATGTGCAAAGGTGTCATACCATTGGCGTCGCGTTTATTGAGATCAATCTCAGACCTATCGAGCACCAACAAAGCTGCGCGAGACCCACCCTTGGCCGCTAAATGGACAGGCGTGTAGAGAGTGTCAGCCTCGGTGACGACATTAGGATCAATATCGGTGTAATTGAGGAAGAACTCGACCGTCAAATTATGCCCATTGAAAGCCGCAAGATGCAACGCCGTGCACCCCATGACATGCTCCGAGGACATGCCGCCACCGGGCTGCCGCAGAGAAAAGTTAGAGTTGCAGCGAGAATCCCAGAAAAAATCATTTTGCCACGTTCCCTGCGGCCCACGCCGGCGCATCTTATCCTTGATGCGGCTGCGGTCCAAGATGATGTCATTCTCATCGGGGGGGCTCTCGTACAGCAGCGAGTAGACTGTCCGGAACAGCTGAGTGGCCCCGTGGCGAGCGGCGGCATGGACAAAGGCGAGGTGACCCGGCGCATGGATGGTCGGGTCTGCTCCAGCCCGCAAGAGGATATCCGCCGCATCGATCTGACGATGGATCGTAAAGGTAACTAATGGCGGAGCAAAGGCATGGTTGGGCCACAGGTTGGCGTCTCCGCCCGCTTGAAAAAATGCCTCTAATTTAGCATCACGATCACGAATCGTTTGATCGTATAGGTACTGGAGCACGTAAATACCTGAGCAAATGGTGTTCAGTTGGTCTTGAGGGGTCACATTCAGTAGTTTCTGAAATGTGTTGAGGGAGGCGTCGCTTTTGCTGGCCGGGAGAACGGCCGAGAAAAGCGGAGGGAGAGCAAATTTGCCGCTGGGTTTGACGAAGGGGGAGACCTGGGAGTCGATGAGAGCGTCGGTGAGGGACTCGGCAGCATTGCGGACGGAGAAGTTGAGCGCGTTGACGAGGTTGTCGGAGGTATTTACTAGGGAATTGGCGGTTGAGTAGCGGAGGACGAGCTTGACGATTTCGATGAGACCCATTGGCATCTCGCTCAGGGCGTTGATGATGGGAAGGACGAGACGCTGGTTAGGGCCCAAGGCAGACCGAACAGCGGTGACTCCGTCTTTTGTGGTGCCCGGATAGTCGGGAACTAGAGCATCGCTCGCGTGTTCGTATGCTTCCAAAACACGCTCTTCGATGAGATGCTCGGTGAAGGAGATGAGGAAGGAATCTAGACCAACTAACTTGTCAGCGGTATTGGCAGCAAGGACAACGTCAAGGAAGTCACTCCAGAGCAGTGCCAGGGCCGGGGACGCCTGATTCTCGGCATTAACGTTTCCCCGATTGAAATTCTGGCAGTCGGGTTTCTCGTTGCTAGAATTATGCTGTTCATGGCCAGAAGCAACGTTAACAGCGGATGAGGCCTCGTTGTCACATGATAACAATTGTCTACCGTAGACGTTGTATGCTGCTGCCAAGGCCGGAACGAGATCCCGCTGAAACACTCCTCGTCTGTCATCTGTAGCCGACCAGAGAAAAGTCGAAGGATGCCTGGGTAACGGTGAGGCGTCATCGATAGCATCCTCGTCCATGAACTTTGAACGCACAACCTTGTGCACGAAAGCATTGCCTGCATCCTTCTCCCAGGCTACCTGACCGTGAAAGGACTCATTTCCCAGGTTTTCAAACTTCCGGATGTTCCCAAAGATAGCCTTGACCACCGTCTTCTCCCTTTTTGGACCCGAACAGATGCGATAGATGGAATTTTGAATATCTTGAAATACGGGCTGCATTAAGGCACGATCCACCCCCGGATGAAGACAGAAGAGGGCATTCGGGATGTGGTTTCCATCATAGTAGCCCGCCGCGTTGAAGTTGGGCGCAAAGTTCCCGAACTTAAACCGGTATTTCGTCCCAGGAATCCTCATGGTTGATCGTTCCTTGACTTTTTGGATAACGGCATTAAACGAGTCCAGCAGCCGGCCACTCCCCCATTCCATGATCCAGAAGGCTACCGGGACACTTCTGTTGACGGTGCGGGACAGATCAAGATTCTCAAAGAGATGTCTATACTCTAGTGCATTCTCAATGAGCTTCAATATCCGGAAAGCTGAGTCCGGCGTTGGTCGTGAGGAAGCATTGCGGAACCTCTTAACGGCCACCAGCTCGCGGACCTTCATTAAGGCGAGGTCAAGAGGTGTGTATCCAGCCTTATCACGAGCATATAGCAACTCATGAAGCTGCGGGTCATGCTCGATCCAATCCCAGACCTCAATATCGTAGTTGTTGGCTAAGTTGTGCAAAAGGTTGCGGCCATTGCGATCAGTTTGCAGAAAGTTCGAAGTGGCCGAACGAATCAAATGGAAGATAACGCTGGAGCGAACTAGTTCCAATGTAGTGCAGTTCTTTTCGGTATCGACGACGATGGGGTCTTGGTTTTGGGACTTTGTGTCGGCTACAATCTTTTCAATCATGTAGTCGTTGGTTCCGCAGCGGTCGACGGCGATGTCGAGGATCCGCCTGTTCCCGATTATCCGCAACGTGGTCCACCGCTTGTCGATGAAGAGAATTGTAAAGATTGCCTCAATAGACTCGGGTGACATCTTCTTCTCATCAACGGGGTTCAAGCCCTTGATGGCGTGACTGACCAGTTCCCAGTATGAATCATCATCAAGGTCCAGCGTGACGTTTCTCTGTTCCAGAATCCAGTTTGGCAGGTCTAGATCCACGGTGTGGGCGAATTCCCAGAAGATCCCGATGGACCTGATAGCGTCGGCATTCCCTTTGGTGACCTGATTGGCGAGATCCCGTAAGATTCCCATGATAAAGTGCCGCAAGATTCTCTTTCCACTAACGGTATACCACTGCTTCAGTCTCCGTGGTTGGTTTGAGTCGAACAGCTTGTCCCAGTACACTTTTGTCCAAGGTGCCGTAAACTCGGGTGAAGTACGGAACCAGTTAAGCCACTTCTCATTATTGCAGACTTCATCCCCGATAAGTTCCCTCAGCAAATCAACAGCAAACAGTTCCTCCGGGCTTAGACCCCCATACAAATCGACTTTCTTGTCATCGTCTGGCGGTGGCTCCTCGCTACTCGTGGCGAGTAATTCTCCGGAAACCGACCACCTAAGCGCAAAGCATAGCGCAGCCCGTTGCGAATCGAAATCTTGCGCGGCTGCCTTTTGCCTTTCCGATTCATGGACTTGTACCACGATCCCCGGGCGTGTAATTGTACCCTTCAAGAATCCTCTCAGCAGCTTTATTGTATCTACGGGGTCAACCCCCGATAACACAGTGCCCCGCCTGATGGCTTCTGCGAGCCGTAGAGGATCGGACTTGATGTTCAGGAAGATTGGACCGACAAGGGCTATGTGATAGGCTCGAACTATATCGTTCCGTGAATACCGTATCAGGAAGCCATCCTGGTCTGTCTCTTCAAGTATAGCTCGGACCACCCCGCTCATTCCAAACATGGCGGCAATATCTAAACGAGAGAATGCTCCATTGTCCAAGTCACCGCAGAGTTTGGCGAGGAAGGGCCGTCGACTATTGGGGATGTAAGGGTCATGTTTTGGGTATATCTCTGGCCACATTCGTTGCGCAAACATGATTAACCAATGCTTTAGAATTCTTGGTGGACTATGAAAATCGTCGGATGATGACCTCGCAAAAAACATTTTTAGCATAAGATCAGCAGTATGCTTCTGCACGGGAGTAGCCTCCTCTACATATTTGAACCTAAAAGGCTGGTCATCGTGTCGTAGAGACTCCGAAGTAGGCAACAGATAATTTCGAACAGCACGGTTGGCATTAGGAGAGATTGGAGCGAAAAAGTACTGAGAGTAACCCCAGCTTTCCAACGTCATCTCCAGGAACTGGTCATCTTCTACTAATGCTTTGAAGCCTAGTAAGGGTATATAACTGGTGAGTTTAAGACCACGGATTACGTAACCATAACCATATCTTGTTTGTGTCGGTGTAGTATCGGCATTATCTCCAGGGATCAAGGTTGACGATAGACTTGACATTGCCCCGCCAATCGCCAAGAGGAGTTCAGCCAACGGTAGTTCGGTATCAATCTTGGACAAGCGTTCCAAAGTCGGATGAAACCTTTTCAATATGACCATAACTTCATGCAACCACTGGATGTGAGTACTTAGATCCTGAATATTGGGCCGGGTTTCGGGCCTTTGGTCGGACTGTAAGCCAAAGAGCTTTCTGAACGGTCGCTTCCAGTTCTCCCGTGGCAAGATATTTCTCAGCAGGTTGTCGGCTCGGTTCATACAGACAGAGACCATGCTGTTGTCGCAGTTTGCGGCAGGATGTACGTAGTCATGGCATACGGCGTTGATCATCTTTATCAAATCAGCCAGGTATGAGATCTTGCGGAGATCATACGATTGATTGGGGTTTTGCTCCACTTCCATCATTCGGTATTTTTTTAGAAAGTCCTTGATATCCAAGGCACAATGACAGCAATTACGTATTAGTTCGCCATCCACTGAATCCATGGCTGTAACCCATGCGGGAGGTCCCACGCGTTGTGATTTTATCTTGTCAAAGTTTACTTTAAATGAGTCTGCGGCATCAATGAAATCATCAAGGTCTCTGGGAACGACCAGCAAAAGGTATACCACATTTGTCATTGGTATTTGTTCTGCATCCATCCTGTTTGGAGCCAGGCGAATAGTCTCGTCAACATCATACAGCACCAAGGATATAGGTGTTTGTGGATCCTCTGGACCTTCTGAACCGGTACTATTCATATGCCAATAGCTCTTGACTTTGTCGAGTCTGAGCTCCCTCTCATTTGTCTCGATCCCCATGCCCTTGATGTTCTTCATCGTTTCTTCAGGGTTCTGACTCAGGATTTGAACATATTGGGGGATACCAACCCGGCATCTTAATCGCCTTGATAGCCGTGGTGAAGATGAATGCGGTGGGGTCATGGCCTTTGCTTCAACGGGCGCTGGAGGATTAGCTAGATTGCTGTAAAAAAATGGTCTAGATGAGTCAAAGGGTTTACAACATAGATACTTACGCATATCATGAGGGTCGCAAGACTTTCGTTGCCTTATTTTACTGGGCCCTTCTTCATTATTAGGTGACTGTTGTCGCCGCGAGCGACTTCGCTTTGCTGGTACAGAGCCCGAGTCTGATAGAGGATTCATCGTGAGATGTGTATAATGTGATTATGTGGATAAGACGGTTATCGTGAATATCAAACATATCCACGAGAGACGATCGTTGATGCGCGATAAATGTTGATGGTCTTGAGAGCGTGGTGGCTAGTTTTGATCAGCTGAGAAAGGATTTTTTTTCTTCTAAGCCACAAAAATAGATACCCATACACGTCACAAATTAGAACAACGACTATTATTCCTGCGCGGTACGAGCTATAATTTTTCATGGCTTACCAATACAACTAGTAAAACAAAGTCCGACACATCATTCTGCGCCGGCTCTGTGGTCTAGAGGTATGATTCTTGCTTTGGGATTTCCTAAATTGCAAGAGGTCCCGGGTTCGATCCCCGGCAGAGCCCGTTATTTTTTTCCCGTGTTTATTTTTGCATCCTCATAAAATCATCACAAGCCAATATATAATGTTTCTTAACCATGAGGAGCGATGTGGAGTTATGGGAAATCTCGTGAGACTGCACACAGTGAGAATGGGCTGAGGCCTCCCAGTGCGGATAGGACTAACATTTTCAGGCAATCTTATAGACGTGCCAAGTTGTCGGCTATGGGAGAATGTAACGATATATAGGTGACAAAGAAAGAAAATCAATTAACTTATATATTAGTTCTAGATAAACCAAAAAACCAGACGTCTTGATATTTAAGGAATATATTATAAGCTTTTCTCAAAGACTTGTAAGATATGGTGAGGTTTATACCCCTTTGAGGAATCATATAACCTAAGTTTTAAAATACGACCATGATTACTACAAGTAATTTCTGAGGATTATCAATGTTGTGACGAATGGTGACGTATTGGAAACTGGTTCTGGCCAGAAACACAACTGGTTTCGTAAGAAAGGAAATCTGGTAATGTGAATATGATTAGCCGAATTCAATTTAGGTAAATATACCCACCTATAAGTGACCGCTTTTGGTGTTGGTGTGCTGTGAAGGAATGTGATTGATAAAGTGATGGAAAACACCTGTACTCTTAGTGGCGGCTTGGCAAGACCTAATAAATAGTAGGGATGGGTCATGCCAATGGCGGGAGGGCTTCATATTCCAAATACGGAGACACGTCAATAGATAACGAGTAACGACGTAATAGAAGGTAAGTATATATGAATGGCATGTAAAGAAACAATCTACTGACTGAGGTCAGTAAAGAAATCTAAGGTCTGGGAGTTCTGGATTTATATATTTACTTTGAAAATTGAGTGGGTCAATGATCCATGAATAAGCAATTACATGCAAGTGATTACTACGGTTTTCTAATGTTGCCTCTAACACATAGTGCCGATTATTGTTCCTCGGTGCTATATAAGGGTTACATTTGTTCATGCATTCAGCTGAAAGGTAAAGTCGCTAATAAATGATGAAATGAGGACACCTAATGATAACAAACTGCAATAGCCATAGTTTGGTTGATGCTGCAAAATGTAGAGAATTTTGGAAAAGAAAGCTGATTGATTCCGCATAAGAACTCAAGATATCGGCGAGATTAGTAGGTCAGAATTGCGGCTGGTCAGAATCACATGGATTTCACAGACTATGACTCGATCTATAAATACATAGTTCACTTCAAAACTGCAAGTCTTTCTATGGAAGCAGCGACATCCTGGTTAATAAAGCTGGTTTTCTTGGTAATTATGTGCATCTTATCACGTATTTTCAATAAATGTCACTTCAATGTAGGAAAACAAGCGCATGTCGAGATAATTGAAGGTTATTAAAGCCTTGAGGTGTCTGTTACAGACTGGAACTTGGGAACTATATAGTTACACAGGCCATTATTATAAAACGGTAAAGGGGACTGAAGTTTTTCACAATGGAAGAGAAGAAAAGAGCAAAATAAGAAGACTTGATGATAGAGTATATTGAAAGAGATGAGTGGTGATGATGATTATAAAACTTATAATTATGGAAAACATAGGACATGTAAGTGCTTATAGAAAATTCCAGGACTCCAGATCAGTAAATGGAGATGCCAAAAGGGAAAACATTTATAAGTTATTTTATTAAGTGATAGCATGATTGTTATTAAGTCATGAGTCACTTCATCAAATGATGGTAGGACTCTTGGAGAATGAGTCTTTTCAGCCTGAATAGGCTATTTACATCAGAGATAGTAATAGTACCTTTCTAGAGAATGGTAGCTCTGTAAGCCACATTTATAGGAAGTATTGACTAAGAGAAGTTATGAGTTATGTAGAGTATTATAATATTCTCTCAATTATAACCTGTATGCATATATCATACCTGATATCACCCCTACAGGATGAACCCAATCATAAATGATACCTAATGTTGAATTGAGGCCGGATGCAAGTGTTGGTATAGAGACCAACCAATACATTTTTCAAGGCAAAATTGTGTGTTGTCACCACATGATAATGTGTTCTGGATTCAAACTCTCTCCTACACGCATCTATGCGATGTTTGTATGCGAGATGATATTTACACCACACAAACAATTCAGAATCTATAATCTTATGCCAGCTATTTATATTTGAAGTGCTAGGGTTAAGAGGGCAAGCAGCTCAGAAACTTGAAATGTCATATGGATATGTATAGGATCACTAGAAAACTTTTGTTGCTGATATGTATATAATAAGAAAAATTACATGTGATATGCATATTAAATAAGTGTAGTTACATGTATATATTGTTAAAATTATTCATTTTTCTACTTTACAAGTCATGCAAAATCCCCTTTTTTCAATATAGGAATCCAGAAGTCTGTCAGTCAAGAATGATTATCATCATTTTTCTGGGAGCATTCAATTTCAGGATCTATATAGTTAGCTGAAAGGTTGTGGACAGTAATGAGCTAGAAAATTGGCTGTTTGCTATGCGGGATACCGTATAGTTGTGGATATATCATAGCATTTGAACGTATACAAGCTATGAAACTGGAATCCACGGTTTAGTGTAACAAATGCAGTTCTTCGGAGCGTGCTATCGAGTAATGAGAAGCCACTACATCAACATCATTCCAGTTAGAGCAACCAGTTTGATCCATCCCCACGAACAAATCATGACAGCAGATGAAGAGTGATATATGAATTTTCTGTGATAGCCTACATCTAAATATACGAAACGGGAACTGAAATTGGACTAAGATACATATAGCCTTTGGTCCCTCATTTACATCGGGGACAAAGCAACGAAATTATAGCCTGAAGGAGTCCCGTCAAAATTGTATTTTAGAGATCTGTATTTATGGCTCAAATGTGCAAAATGTAGTAGTTCTATTTCAATATAGTTGAAAGTGGGGCTGGTAGTGCCTTCTTTGCACATGGCCCGCATTTGCATCTTCTGATTTTTGAGGACATTGCCGTAGATAATATTAGATAGCGTCATAAAACGGCATCCAACCCCGGTCCACGTACGCCAGAACTAGGCATCCATTTAGGGTTCGCATCAGGTGATGTGATCCCTATCTGATGACATTCATGACATCAACATAGTGCTTGACATTTTCTCTAGGCTCTTATCTTTAGCATTGCAACCTGCTATATATATTTTTCCTCTCACACAGAAGCATTTGCCTATCTCCGCGACACCCAATAACTTGCGAACATTTTTGTAAATTTCTTGCTCCGTTGCGACAAGCCGACCTCGATAACCCGATAACCCGATCTATGACGGTTACAATCACAATACACTCTGGCTCTGTATCTATCCGTAGAGACCCCCGCTCATCGACAATGTGCTGTTCCTCGGATATCTTCCTGGGCTTGCTAGCCCTCATTTTCCCCCCGATCGCTGTCTGGGTCAAGCGCGGCATCTGCTCTGCCGACTCCATCATCAACATCCTCCTCTGTGTCCTCGGTTACGTAAGTTATATTCCCACCCACCACAACGATAATCATTCCACCACCACCATTTCATCTCCCTTCTACTAACAACTTCCAACTTCTCCATCCGTAGATCCCCGGTCTTCTCCACGCCTGGTACATCATCGCCAAGTACCCCACCACCGACTACGAAATCGTCCCTGACGCCGAAAGCCATCACCACTACTGCAACTACAGCAGTGGGCAGTCACCTTCTCATGGTCACCAGGCTGGCTCGTTGTCGTCATCGCCACAGGATGCTGGGTACGGCGCCATTAACCAGCAGCCCCGTCCCCATCCGGCGCCGCAGGCTCAGCGGGTTGGGAACGGCGAGGGTCCTAGTGATGGGTCTGTGCCCCCAAGTTATGCTGAGGTTGTTGCGGGGGATAACAAGATTCAACATTGAGGTGGGTCATGCATAGGGAAGCTTATTTGCGACAGAAGAAACGAATCTAGGTTTTACGATGCGATAATGGGGCTTTGGGTATATGTTTGGTGACATTTCTTGGATGGAGGTGGGTACTAAGGGTAGGCTTAATGATCTACCAGTCTGTCCGATGCGTAGTTTTCAATAAAAATAGTATTCACAATCATCTAACTGAACCATTCACTCAGTCTGCCTCAGCTTGATTCCCCGGCACCACCATCAGGTCTTTCCCTTGATTGCAACTCCGAATTTCCGACCCCTCCGTCCACTAGTCAATCTCGTAAATAGTCGGCCCCAATCTATTGCTAGCCTCATGCTTCCGGAACCCTTTCATCAACTCCTGCGCCAAAAACACATGGAATTCGGGCCACAACTCCTTCAACACCCGGCAATAGCGCACCTCGTTCGTCAGAATGCCCACCTGCATCTGGCACTTCATGCCCACGCGCAGCTTGTCGCATAGTTCTTTTTCAAATATGAAGACCTCCTCGGTCGTTGACAGGGGCAGCGAGCGCATGTAGTCACCCATGTCGTAGCCGTTTTCGAGGTGGATATAGCGCATCTTGACGCGGCCTAGAGCCGGGAAGGTCCGGGGGCCCATGGGTGTTTCAATGGTGAGTTCCGCAGTGGGGATATCTTCGATCCCCGTGACCTCAAAATTATGATAGGCGCTGCGGATGATTTTCATTTCGTGGATGTCGGCAGGGACCGGCTTGCCGTAGAGGCGGAAGCCCATGGTCAAGTATTCCATGGCGTTGAAGTTGGAGGGCAGGGTTGATGACGATTGGTATTCAACGTGGTCGTTGAGCCTGGGGTCCTCCACAGAGCATAGCGGGGGCTCCTCCAGGCGCTCTTCGCTCGATATAGCTTCCAACAGTGCATTCCAGACGCCTGGGAACTGCCCCAGCGACGACTGCACCAATGGCACATCGACTAGCGCTCTCTCGACCAGCGCTAACGTTCGCTCAATGTCCTCCTTGTATTCATTGCACACATCATGCATCAGCAAATACCGCAAAAAGTTATCCACCATCTTGATGCCCCGGACAATCCCATCATGGTCCCGGTCACCGCAAATTCTCGGCAATACTCCCGAGAAGAAGCCAGCGGCTACCGCGTAAAAGTCGACGACCCATCCCTCAGTGGCATCGGGCGACCAGTAGCGAGAGTCAACGCCGCCGAGGACGGGCTCGGCGAGCTTGCGGGATTCTTCGGCGGTGGGGTTGTAGCGGCCTTGGAAGGAGGCTTGCTTGGAGTCGATACCGCCGAGGACGAGGTATTCGTTGAAGTAGACGGTTAGTTTTTCAGTGAGACGACGGCGACCTTTGAAACGGGAAATTGCCGTGATAATGCGCCTGGGTAAGATTATTAGTACAGGGAAGCTTCCCTCATTATCTTCTGGCGGGGCCTACTTACTCAGAAAATGGCTTGTTACTACGTTGGAGGGCCGGCCGTGCCAATCGTTAGTCGTCGATCCAACTGATTATCGTGGGGGAGCGGCATGAATCCCAAAAAGACTTACGGGTGATACAGATCCTCGCGTTCCTCTCTTGCCTCCTCGGGCGTCATCGGCGGATCTGCAAAGTACTCTGTGACCATCAAGTCAGTTTTGTGTCCAACAAAAGTAACTTCCGTCCCATCTCAGATCCCTACTGCCCCTGTCTCAGATGCCCCCCACGCAAATCACGGTAATGATCTCAAGAGCGAAAAGGGTACAACGACAATTAATAATATCTTTGGTGATAATCTCTTTTTTGACGTACCTTCGAAGCCGGTGCCGCGGCTTTTGGGGAGACTGGTGGGGCCTCGTTTGGGCAGCTTGGGCTTAGTCTCGGCGGGAACGGACTTGGTGGCTTTGGGAGCTTTGCTGCTGTCCTTGGGTTTGTTGGTGTCGCCGGAGACATGGACGGCGATTTCCTCTTCTTCCATCACTGGGATCTGCCCTCTGGTTTCAATCATCTCTTGTTTCTTGTCATCAGTGTCAGCGGAAGAGGCAGAGTCAACCAGTTCCCCGGGAATTGTTAGAAGCGTGACATTTGTGGCCATGATGAAGCGTGGATGACAGGTAATACTATATTGAAAAAAAACTCAACTACTAACAATTTGACAAAAGCGAAGAAACAGAAATTGGCCTGTCGGCTGGAAGGCGCCGGGAGTTGTATACAACTGGCTACTCCGTGGGAACGAACATTCTTGTTGCTTCGGGACACGCGGTAGCCAGCGACGCGTAGCATATCTACTTGGCTCACAGATGTAGACATCCGCAGTCTTGTCGTAAAGTCATTATAATTTGTATGTAGTTCCTGTGTAGAAATATGTATAGCAAACGTCAATCAAGGCTACGCACATTGCACATTGTGTCTTGTGTTACCGGGGTTGGCGATTATAAGGTTATACAATCCTAATATAACATGGAGTGACATCCTGAAATGCCCAATAGTAAGTATTTTATCTATTTAAATAAATCTTGACAAAGATCTGTGAATGTCGTCCTTTTAGTTGGGACACTTGATGTGAAGCCGAGTTCTTACACAGAGCAGACTTCAACTAGTCACGATACATATTTAAAGCACATAATAATAATACTTGCCTCCTGTTATAATGGTTCAACAATTCGTAAGCTTCCACAACCTACAGATGCCACAAATAATTTTAGTCATCATGTTTGTCTGCCACATGACTCTCTCTCCATAAGCCATCTTAGTGCATTTATGCACATACTTATGTTAATTCATATGACTGCACAAAGATACTAACGTGACACTGAATTTGTTGGTAAATAGCTGTTGTACATAAAATTACATACATCATCAGCCCACCTGCGTGTCTAGGCGTTTTTGTGGGCTTTCTGCAGGATTGCATAATGAGTTCAACAAGGGTCGATTTAAATGGTGCCTAGCAAGCTTATATTATCAACTTTTTGAATGTACTGCCACTGTGACCCAGCAGATAATGCTGTATAAACCGTCTGCGTGTCATATATGTGTACACCAGTTAAGCCAGAACCAAATGCCGGGATCTTGAATTATTTATCCGTCTATCTATACACAATCTCACATGCCAGCAACGCAGGGCCACAACAACCATGACGCCAAAGGATGCATTTACAAAGTACGGATGATCACTAGGGATCCCGTTACCGGGGCCGGGGAGGGGATGTGCTCTTCGATACTGCCACTCTCCACTTGCATTAGACATCATCAAGACCCATGAGATGAATTCCGTAGCGGAATTTGCCAGTCTAAAGTCTGTTTGTCGGTCCCTGTGTCAAAAAGGAAAACTTATAACAAAAAAATAAGCACAAGGAGTCAATGGCAGCCCGTGTGTGGTGCCGGTAATCGTTGTTGATTTAGTCTATAGAGACTAAATACGTAATTTATATAGACACTATGCAGCAGTAAGATTACAACACTCAACTACGTGTTGTTTGTTTTGGTTTGGAGATGGTGTAGGACAGAGATCACAAACAATCTTGTATTGTTTCCTCCCCCTCTCATACATGACACGCCATTCCGTACTTTCTGCTGGGGCCATATATCGGCTCTGGTGAGTGGCTGATAGCCGCAGGTTCGACTCAGAACCGAAAGGCTATTTACTAGTAATTAATGATTATGAGCATTAAGAATTAAATCGATATGGGTCGGGCTGACTGGGTTGTTAACTGGAGCTGACGACATGCATGGTAACTCATTCTAGGCGATAAACTACGGACATGATGTTGCACTTGTTATCAGATGTGACTAAGAGATGGCACGGCAGATGTTTGGTTAACCAGATCACTGGTGACCATAAACATTATTTCAGTGTCATCAAGGGTGAAAAGACTGAGTATGGATACCGTTAAATTTAGCCGAAGGGTAACTAATAGACCAACCTAGAGATCCCCATACGATGCTGCCCTTTACTCATGTGATGAGGACAATATATCATGGCTTGCATTTCAGCTGAATCACCATGAATTAATCAGACTTCGAGGACAAAATCGGAAATAAGATTTCACTAGTTTTCACGATGTTGATGATAGAAAACTAACCGGAACAAAAGTGGCATTACATGAAGCTCACATCCAACATATTCCCTATAAGCCCCTGTTGGTTTACCCAAGAGGAAGAATGGTGTGCTGAATCGGGCGGGTGTATGGACCGTCGAGACTGCAATCACTAGAAATCTGGGCACTTGGAATATGTATTGTCAATTGCAAGTCAAAAAAACCAACTATTACTTGACACATTCAGGGTAAAAACGGCATGCGTCGGGTGTATTTATGTATATATACATCTTTATTCAACAAACACGCAATCAGTGTTATATCGTAATAGTCTGTTAATATTTTGGTGATAATCAAGTTCAACATAAATGAACTGTACTTGTTTTGGGACTCTGTTTCAGATGTCCCGCAAGTGAAGGACCAACAAGGTGGCAAAAGGTATGGTCATCGGTTAGACGGCAAACCAGAGGGAACTTGCCAGGAACAAAAATTCCGGTCTATTTACTTACTAACCATTTTCGGAAAGGTTACCAGCAAGTAATTAATCAATCACCAGACCCATGACAAGTTCTGCACATCGGCAGCCCAAAAATCATCCACCTGTGCCATCTGTCCCGCCGGAAAGCCGGGCCCTTCTTCTCTTGGTATCGGAATAAAAAAACAGGAAAAAAGAATTCATGATGTAAAGAAAGTGATTACTAACATCAACCTTTAGCCAACAGCACATACAGCAGCTGCAAAAAAGGCCGATTTTTGTTTTCAGTGATGTACTCCTGATAGTGGCTGCGGTCCCTTTTTCAATCCTATGACCTTTCCTGCCAGGCTAGGCTGATCCAAGGCCGACTCAGTCATTGTGCTAGTCAGTGACTGACTGACAGCCCGAGCGATAGCGAGAAAAAAAAGAAAAGTTTCTAGTTCAGAGGGTTGTGTCCTTGTTGCATCGGGAGGGGGGGCAGATGATACACGGACGCTTGCAAGAGGAACAACAAAATACAAGACCGAAAAGAGAAAGAGAGACGACATGGCGGACAGCAAAGAGGAAAATCTGCGTCACCAGTCATGGCAAGCTGGTGGTTAATTCGCACACAGTCATAAAAGATGCGTGTATCTAGATGACAGAGAGAGAATCAGAAAATCAATGATAGGGGATCACACTCATCACAAGGTGATGTGAATTGGCCTAGGAAGGATTGCCGCCACTGCTTGCTGTACACAGGAAATCTGTGCCTCCTCAAAAAGGTAACTGCCTAGAACATTTAGAAGCCAATTCAAACTCCTTGCCTTCCTGAGGATGGCAATGCAATTGGAGAGAAGGCAACAACAGATTGACAAAAAAAAGAAAAAGAAAATTTACCAAGTAATGGATTCTAAATGGCAGGAGGCGGATTTGTTGGTTATTTAACGCTCTGAACAGCAGGCGAAAGCGCACAACAAACAAGAGAGTGATCTTCGCGAGATTCAGACTAAACACACATAACGATAACAAGGTCAAATATGATTTGACCAATGGACGGATCAGTCTTTTTTGCTTGATATATCTTTTCTCTTTTGTTATATATACATTTAATCCAGTCGTATGCCCTGGCCCATTGCGAAACACATTGGTCCCGATCTTTTTTCTTTTTTATTTTCCAAATGATAGCCAGCAGTCAGCCCTCAGAGCAAAAGCAAAAGTCGCTTACAGCTTGTGCTTTCCCTAATCATTCATCATACATATTTCCGCTATAATCCACTTCCAAAACTGGCTCGTTCCTGCCATTCCTCTGCCTCTTTTTCTTGTGTGTGCGTTTTAATTTACGTGAGCGCGTCCAATCGTCACGGTAGACGAAGAAAAGAGGATAAACTTGCATCTCTTTTTTTGTTCAGTATACTTAGCCATTTTCCGTTAATTTTCTGTTCTATTTGCATCATAGAGACTATTTTTTTCTGTTTCCCCAAAATTTACGCAATCGGCTAACGCGCACTATTTCTTGTGATTATAAAAACCGTCTGCTTTTTTTCATCCGAGTTGCTCACATAAGCTTTAAACAGAAGTCTTTCATCACTTTTTTTTCCTCCCCAGTTGATTCTTCCTCTGCGCGGCCCTACAACGACTCACAAACTCCCCCTCTGGACCACTAATCCTCGCCCCCTAACGGGTCTCACTCAACACAGGCCCTAAACCGGCCTAAAAAAGTCACTTCTGCAGCAGCAAGCAAAACCCTCACTCAGTTCTTTTTTATCGAAATATTAGGTCACCTTTGTCAGCCGAACCCCGTCACACGGCAGCCCGTCCATTCTTGTCCTCATGGCATTCTGGGAAGACAGCACATTCTCCCGGGCGAGGAAACCCGCCGCTGCTTCCCAACGCGCCTCGTCCAGCATCATGGAAAACGACTCTGGCTTTAACCCCAAGAAAGATCTCAGGAAACACAATGCAGTGGCCGGCCAGTAAGTTCACGCTCTCTTTCTTCCACCAACCCTAGTCGCCTGTTCTGTTCAGGACAACCCTTCCCACATAGAAGCCAGGTCGCCACCGCGCCCGCGTCCATGAAATAATGGAAGAAGTGAAAAAAAAATGAAAAAAAAAAATGACATCACGGGGGGGTTTTTTTTTTTTGGCACATTTTGACATATTGACATTAATTGGATGACTAACAATAATCTCTAGCGACGGCGTCATGGAATCAGAAGACGGTTCACTGTTCATCAAGCCTGTCAAGGAGGACGAGCTCATATTCTACCAATCATGCCAAGCCGAGGAACATGATGAGTTCAGAAGTATCATGCCTACATTCTTAGGCGTTCTTACCCGGGGGGACCAGACTACACAAGCAGCAGTCGCACAAGCGCTGGTGATATCAAACCCTTCTTTACAAGATGCTACTCCCACCAAAGATTCATCTTCGCAAGAGACCTTGTTGACAGAACTAACGTCACAAGGGAGCCCCGTGTTGTCATCTTGTGACTCGGACATGTCTGCGACGTCCAAAAAGGACACATCAATCGAAACCAATACGGCCGTCGTTCTCGGAAACACAGCCTACGGCATGAAGCGGCCCAATATCATGGATTGCAAAATGGGCTTCCAGCTCTGGAGTAAAGGCGTCAAGGACACCAAGAAAAAACGGTGCATTGATATTGCCGAAAACACCACTCACCAAACCAGGCGATTTCGCATCGCCGGCATGCGGGTATGGCACGACCCGGCCAACCTGGACCTGCTAATCGAAGAGCACCGCGCCATATGCCGAGGAAACGACACCTCCGAGCAACTAGACGCCCACATTGCTGACTTCGCCGACAAATTTGACAAGAACGTGGGCAAAACGTGCGAAAAGAGATTCCAGGACCTCCTCAAGGTTAACGACGAAGGCTATCTCCTCTACGACCGAAATTACGGTCGCGATGCTGTCAGAGATTGGAGTTTAATGCCGACGATTGAAAAGTTTGTCTTCAATGAAGATGCGGGGATATCACGGGAGTTGGGGATTACCGTTTGCGGGGTGTTCGTTAATGAGTTGGATCATATTATTGAAGTGTTGCAACAGGCGAATTTGCGCATGTTTTCAGGGAGTCTTTTGTTTACGTTTGAAGGGGATGGCAAGGAGTTGGAGCGGAAGATTGCGGAGCATGCCCGGTTGTGCGAAGAAGAAGAGAAGGCCAAGGCCGGGTCCGCGGCGTCGGCAACAGCAACGGCAACGATCAAGACTGACGCAAATACTGACGGCTCAGAAGAAGATGAAGACGACGAGGAAGATGCAGAGGACGCCGCGTATGCGCGGTTAAAGAACATGGTTAGCGTGCAGTTGATTGACTTTGCGCACGCCGAGTGGGTCAGCAAGGACGAGGGGCCAGATCGGGATTTGGTGCAAGGGGCCAAGAGTTTACGGTCGATCTTTTTGGATATTATGGAAAACAAGGAGCAGGAGGCGGAGGAGGAGGTGGAGCATCCACCGAAGAAGGCTAGGAAGTAAAGGAAAGGGAAAGGCGATGGGGAAAATTTGATGATACCTTAGGGATTACAGATACAGTAATAATTTGATGACGTTATTACGGCCGTGTATTTTTGCTGGACTGTGGGTGTTGTGGTTATGTTGTCGGTATGGTTTTGCCGACTTAAATGCTACGAAGGGATTGTGTTTTATTACCGGTCTTGTCAGACAAGCTTAAAGGTCAAGATGCACCGGGCTGGCTAGGGTTTTGATGACAATGACTAACCCTATAAATCCCTTTTCCCGCAAAGCAACGGCCAGATGACTCGTTACTTGTCCGCCATTCAAGACACTGAGCCCATACAAACTGATTTTTACCATGGATGGAACTATTTGATACGTAAAGTATTGTGATTATATTTATGAACTTGTAACGACATGTCGTGGCAGACTCTTTATAGATTAGAAAACACAACATGATTCATATATACAAGGCGAGCTCCATGTTAACCGCTTCCCATGCGCTGTTTTCGTCCGCTGTCAAGGTTTTGAATCCTTCCCTGATCATAATCCCGGCCCCCGGCCACGTTTGATCACATATCTAGCCATTTCAATTCAGTTCTTACATATTTACATATATTTACTCATTGGTACACGCCCGTTCCCATCTGAGACTTTGCTGCCGCCGCCGCCACTGCCAATAACACGGACATGTTTGAAATCCATCAGAGCGGCACCTGCAGAACATGGAACGTCCCCATTCTACGGTCCTGTAGTATGTATGTATGTATCTGGTTAGAAAATGGAACGGGCTTGGTGGGATTGGGATTGGGATTGGGATTGGGAGATGGCGACTCACTTGCTTTGTCTGGCGGTTATGGAGAGAAGAAGTGAGGAGAAGAAGAGACTTGTTACTTGTATGATTGTTGGGCTGCGATGAGCTGCGATGGATGTGAGGGAATGGTCTGAGTGGGCGGGGTATTGAGATCTAGGCGGTGCAGGGGGAACTGTCAGGAAGAAGACTCAACTAGATATGTGAGCGTTTCAATAAGCGCGGTATAGATCAAGGACATTGATATATAAATCTAATTCTCTATCACAATATCCAAAAGACTCGTAGTCTAAAATCATTAAGCTGTTTTCTTCATTAGAACTATTTGTTTTTTTCTTTGTGTCACACATATTTTTTGTGGGGCCCCTGTCCCTTGCTTTGCTTGTGTCACCCTGCACACCATTATGAATCGGGCTGCGGTTAAGATTGATTATAAGCGGTTGTGCACTGTTGTCATTTATTGTGCGCTCCCCATAGAGTTTCAAGCACTAATTTTGTGTCTTGAGAATATTTACGTTCCTGCTATAGAACTTTCAGCTAACTCCCCTTCTGTTTCTGTTATTGGACGCATTGACAAACACTGTGTGCTGATATGCTTTATAAATGCAGATGGAAACTTTTACGCTCAGCAAACATGTCTCAGCATTATTGAAGACTACCCCAACATCAAACATTCGCTAATTGTTGGCATTGGTGGCGGTATCCCCTCTGATGAGAATGACATCCGACTAGGAGATGTCGTGGTTAGCATGTCTAACAAGAAGCATCGTGCGGTAACTCATGTCGCTACCTGGAAGGATGAGCCTTGGGCTCCAGGAACGGAGCCAAAAGAATCAAACCATATCAATGATGTTTCACGAGAGCTACAGAATTCTGCGTACCGTTCGAAAACGAGAGATTATGAGATTCAAGACCGGATATTACAGTTGTCAGAGCGAGCTGTAGAAATCTACGGACATGTTCGAAGTGACGACAGGACATATCAAAGTTACTTGATCTCACGATGGCGATCAAGAAGTGGAAAGCCGCATCCATTTGTCCGGCCAACCTCTGAAGATGTTTTGTGGTGCGGATGTCGAGACCAGGCAAGTTGTGGACAGTGTCAGGATGGGCGAAGAATCCGATATCCACGCACATCTACAGAAGTCGAGTTTCATTATGGTCCTGTGGCTTCGGGGCCAACTGTGGTCAGAAATGCACCAATTCGTGAGTATCACGCCGAGTTAGGATTCCTGTGTTTCGAGATAGGGGCTGCTGGGATTGCTTTTTCCTATCCTTTCAAAACCCCTTTAGTGGTTCGCGGAATATCAGATTACAGTGATGCTGTCAAGAACAAAGATTGGCAAGGCTATGCTTCATTGACAGCAGCAGCTACAGCAGTTGAAATTCTTAATCTTCTTGCGCCGTCACCTGTCACGATAGATGATCCTGTCATCATGCTCCCAGTCTGGTTTTGTGAGCACCCCGCACCTGAGCCGTTGATTGGATCCCAACCACTCTTCCAAGAACTCATTGACATGGTTGAAAGTCCGAACGGGCCCCAAATTATAAATTTGACAGGCGGCTCTGGAATTGGAAAAACTTTCTTGTCCAGGCATCTTTCATACCGACGGAAAGGCGAGACCAGTGTAGTATGGCTTCGGGTTGATCGTGTCATGGCTACTCATGTGTCAGCAGCAGATCTGGCATTGTCAGTTGACTTTGATCAAGCACTAGATTACAAAACTCGTATGAAAGAGGTCATTAACATTTTGACGCGAATTGAGATGGCTCAACGACGGAAATGGATTGTGATCTTGGACCAACAGGCCCCGAGAACTGCCCACAGACTCCTGGAAGCTATACAGAAAGTCTTGGTTCCAGTCTATCTGACAATACTTTGCACATCTGTCGATAAACTCAAAGATACTCAGTTAGAACATGGTATACACTTGACTGCTTGGAATGAAGAAGCTAGTGTTTCAGCCCTTCGAGAGTTGATTCGCAGTCGTGATCTCTGGGGATCCGAGAGGTCTCTCTTTACTTTGGGCCACCAACTGACGGGGAACCCTCAACTTCTTTGTATCTCCGCCAAGATCATGGAGTATACCTATATGTCTGTCGACGATCTTCTTCACCAGATAACCCGGCATCCTGAACATGAGGTGGCCAAAGAAACCCTGACCACCGTTATCAGCGATATTCCTTATGTGACAGAGGAGCATAATTCCATCGCCGGTGGGAACGAAGACTTGTGGTATCGAGCTGCTCTCTTCGGTTTAGTCAAGGCTGTTCTCGATCTCAGTGGCGTGGGCTCGAGTCAGCTCATTGGAGTTTTTCAAAGATTCAAGAGAATTCATGGCCTGCCTTTAGGCCTCATCAGATTCACAATGGACGTTTCAGATATATCAAGTGCCGTTCCCATCCTTGAAAACCTGAGGTTACTTTACGTCTCTCAGCATGATTGTCTAATCACATCCTCCGCCGTTGGAATTGCACTGTCCAAAATATGCCGGAAACTTCCTTATGTTGAGTGTGTTCCAAGATCACGGCCTCTCAATCATGGTCCCAAGATTACACCGGGCTCCTGGAGGATTCCTGAGCTCTGGCGTATGTTGAGTTATCTGTACCAATACAACCCTGGAAAGCCAAACTTTGTCCGATCTTTCGATATCAGTAATCTGGTAGAGCAAAATGGCAAGATGCCCGACCACACCAGCATCCTCGACTTTTTTCAAGAACTCCTCAGTAGTCGTGAACTTACTTCTCGCAACCCCGAACTATGGCTTGGGCTTGAAATCTTCATCGCCGCCGCTGTCAGCCCCGAAGGCGAAGAAAAACCCATAACGCTCACCAACAATGTCACCGATACCATCCGCCAATATAAAGCTAGCTACACCTCTCTGCCGAAGGACCCTGGAATGCCGGTAAAGCTGGACAGAAAGTGGAAGAAGTTTGCCGACAATGAGTCTGGCCAACTATGTGCCAGTGTCGTAGCAGAGTGGCAAAGAATTTTGAAGTCTGATGAATGGTTGAAACTAGAGTATCGCCATGAAACATGTGCAGTGTTTGATAGAGCCATCCAAAGTGGTCAACAAGAGTTATTGATGGCTGCAAGCCCGTCGTTCTGGAGATGAAGGTTTGGAGGAAGGTTTGATAAAGTACAATAATGGGTCATAGAGTAGTTAGGCTGTGTGCCTTCCGAGACATAGGTAATGAAAATTGTCTTCAAGAATGATTTCAAACGTTAATATAGTGTACATAATAGCATAAGGTCAAAAGAATTCTATTACCCATACAAAGGGTATCTAAGATGCTATATGCTACATGGTTTCTTCAACCTAGCAAGTTGATGTTTGGCTCAGGCCATCTGCCCCAGACCATGGGATGGTCGCCCAAATGGCCTGTCATCGGCGCGAGAATCTTGGCTTTATGCTTCTCCGAATCCACTTGTGCCACGTAGACAAACCCCAATATTGTCGAGTTACGGATCGTCTCCACGGGATCACGGAGACCAGCGTTCATTATAGTAAGAGTCCATTGTTCTAGGGCCGGGGTGAGCTCCAGCGGGGTAAGAGCTGGTGCGGAGGTTTCTGTATATCTTTTGTTAACTAGCGTTCCATATAAAGTGGAGCACACTGATTAACGAACCTTCGGGTATCTGGTAAAGGGTAAGAGAGTTGACATCGCATTGTTGGGTAAATGGACTGAGCGTTTGGTTATCGTCATCTCCAAAAAAGTAATGCTTGATAGAAGCCTGATGGGAATTGGAAACCCAAGCTTCGTCTCGCGGCGTGGCACCATCGACCCTGTTCAGTAGAACTGTGGAGACTTTGTCACCAATGCTAGTGGTAGTATTGGAAAAATGCTTTTGCAGGGAATCGTAGACTGTAGGTGAGTCATCCAAGATGATGATGATGTTTACAGAAAACTCTTCTGCAATGTGAATCAGAGCGTCGATGCCCTCTTTGTCGTTCGCCGTCACAGGTGCCGTATCGATGATCAAGCCGGACTGCTTGACGCCCTTGTCCTCACTTAGTCTTCCTGTTACTAATCCTGACATGCTATTCACCATCGACTTGTACGTCTTCAGATCTCTGCCTGGCGTACTGTGTCCATAGTAGTACACAAAGGGTACCTTCACCGGCACGGTACTCGGTCCACTACTCGGCGAACTCCCCCAGCCATCTGGACTCTCAATATCCATCATACTGGCAAATACACTAGCCGACAAAGTACCCGGGACACTAAGCATCCCCTCATTTGGCGCCAAGTTGACAACCAGCGGTTGCTCCTCGCATCTTGTCGCATAAGCCGTCAGTGTCCTCACCGCCACCGTCTTCCCACTAGCCGGTGCCCCCGCCAGCATAACCCTCGGCCCAATCGTTCCCTCTCTGCGTGCCCGCATGCGTATGGCTTTCAACTTGTGGTGGAGATTCATAAAGACATTAGTCGGCTGGGCGGTGATGGTGGGGTACTCGTGGACAGACTCGGAAGATGGGGAGCCTTCGATTTTGAGGGTGCAGCCGGTCCAGGTGAGGATTTTGGAGGAGACCCCGCAGAGAGTGTATTTTTGGCCGAGGGCGAGTTCAGTGCCGTCTTTTTCGGCGGTTCCGGTGGTGATCCAAATTTGGATTGGGGAGTTGTAGCTGGCTTCGAAGCGCCATTCGCCGTAGGGTTTGAGCCCGATGGTACGCTCAGTAGGAGCCGGAGCCTAGTGGGATGTTAGTGGGGGATTTGCGACTTGTACAGAGATAATACAGACTTCATCCGGAATCTGCCCGAGACCTGGAATACCAGGGATTGACATGATGACTTTCACGTATGATGCAGTTGATGAAATATGAGATGCTTATATTGCGACCGTAGACTTAGATACAACCGTCAAATCCGTCAAGCAGGTGATGTTTTTAAACGAATGCACAATTCAGAGACGTCAAGCATGTTCAATGACATCGGGTTCCTCTACACGATTATTGCTTGAAAAAAAATCATCACTTATTTCCCAGGTCTAACACCCCTGTACGAATTAGGGAATTGCGATCGTGAAAGGATTGGCTCAGCCTTGCAACAAAATATTTTGGCGACAAGGCTACTGCTACCTAGAAATCGCAACCCACCACAAACCACAAGCACAACAGCAACCCACGATAATCCCACCACCGACGAAACCACCGCGGCATTGACATAGTAACCCTGTAGCTACGTAGCAATTTTTATATTCTTTTCACCCAGACCCAGCTCCAAACCACCGAATCGCCATCACGACCCAAATAGACCAAGATCACCACCATGGACGAACTCGACCAGCTCGAAGTCCTCTCGCTGGTCTCAAAAATTCAGACAGAGATCAACAATTACATGGGCGTGAACGACAAGACCCTTGCCGAATTCATTATTGCCCAGCGCACCGAATGCGACGACTTCCCCACCTTCAAGGCTCGTATGGATAAGCTTGGCGCCGGATTCCCCCCGAACCTAGTTGAGAGTATCGAGCGGCTATGTACCTCTCTGCACCCCGAACTTAAAAAAAGACGCCCCGCCGCTCCCCCGCCAAAGATCGAAAAAACCACAGAAGAAAGAGCCCAAGTATTCAAAGGTCTGGCGCTGCCTGATCGCCAGGCGAAGAAAGCAGAGGTAGAAGAGGAGGACGATGCGCTTGTACTCTTGGGCCAGTTAGGTGCAAAGGCTACAGCGTCACGCAGAGAAAAGAGACAGCAGTCACGGTCACCGAGAAGCCTGGATTATTATAAGGAGAAGAAACGGGAGAGGAGTCGGGATCGCTATGACGACCGGCATGACAGCAGGGACAACCGGAAACGGCATAGAGACAAAGGCCAGGATGTGGATCGGGAACGTGGTCGATCAGAAGAGCGGGATAGGCAGCGGCGGAGACATCGGTCGCGCAGCCAAGATAATGGGCCGGAACTTGATGTGGAGCCGGTGGTGGGCAAGGTCTACGATGGTGAGGTATACAATGTCAAGGATTTCGGTGCCTTTGTCAACTTGACGGGTATCAAGGGGTCGTGGTCGGGCTTGGTTCATGTGTCGCAGCTCGGTGCTGGTCGCAGAGTAAATCATCCCAGCGATGTGGTTGAAACAGGGCAGCCCGTGAAGGTGAAAGTCACCAAGTTTGAGCCGCCGCGGCGAGTGACGCTCACCATGCGCGATGTCGACCAAGGGACTGGTGCTGCGTCTTTTGGTTCTGGCGCAAACAGTGCTCCTCTTGGGGGTAGGAGTAATGATAACGGCTATGGTCACGATTCTACTGCCCCGGGCATACTCCCCGCTGGGAACAAGCCTGCCAGACAAAAGAAACGGTTAACATCACCGGAGCGGTGGGAGATCCGCCAACTTATTGCTTCGGGTGTCGCCAAGGCCTCAGATTTCCCAGGTTTTGAGGAGGAATACAATGCGACGCTGCAGGGTGATGGTGACATGGAGCTGGAAGTCGATGTCGATATCGAAGTTCGTGAGGAGGAGCCGCCATTCTTGGTGGGTCAAACCAAGCAGTCTCTGGAGCTCTCGCCCATCCGTGTCATCAAAGCTCCCGATGGTTCTATGAACCGAGCTGCTGTTACAGGATCCTCTTTAGTTCGTGACCGCAAAGAGATTCGGAGGCAAGAACAGGAGGCGGCAAAAAGGGAGGAAAAGACCAAGACGGAGAATTGGAACGATCCCATGGCCAGCGCCGGTGAGTTCGCCTCGGAGCTTAGAGCTGTGGCTGCCCATGCCTTGACGGAGGATTCGGTCCCTGAGTGGAAGCGGGTCGTTCGTCCCCAGACCGAAACGTTTGGTAAGCGGACAAACCTCAGTATTAAGGCACAGAGAGAGTCTTTACCTGTATTCCGGTTCCGGAATTCTCTCATAGAGGCTATCAAGAACAACCAGATTCTCATTGTTGTCGGTGAGACCGGTTCCGGTAAGACTACGCAGTTGACACAGTATCTGGCCGAGGCAGGGTTTGCGGATCACGGCATCGTGGGCTGTACGCAACCTCGTCGTGTTGCTGCCATGTCCGTTGCCAAGCGTGTTGCTGAGGAAGTTGGCTGCCGCCTGGGTGAAGAGGTTGGCTATACCATTCGTTTCGAAGACTGCACCAGTCACGCCACGCGGATCAAGTACATGACCGATGGTATGTTGCAGCGTGAGATTCTCATTGATCCGGAGCTGCGGAGATACTCGGTCATCATGCTCGATGAGGCTCACGAGCGCACCATTGCCACTGATGTCTTGTTTGCCCTCTTGAAGAAGGCGGTCAAGAAGAGGCCTGATCTCAAGATCATTGTAACTTCGGCCACTCTAGATGCTGAGAAGTTCTCTACCTATTTCAACGAGTGTCCCATCTTCACTATTCCTGGGCGTACGTTCCCAGTCGAGATCTTGTACTCGCGTGAGCCCGAAGAAGATTATATGGAAGCAGCTTTGATGACCGTCATGCAAATACACTTGGCCGAGCCTCCCGGTGATATCCTTTTGTTCTTGACGGGTCAGGAGGAAATCGACACGGCATGTGAGATTCTGTATGAGCGCATGAAGGCCCTGGGTCCTGGGGTCCCCGAGCTTATTATTCTGCCTGTCTACTCTGCTCTTCCCAGTGAGATGCAAAGTCGCATCTTCGAAAAGGCTCCGCCCGGCAGCCGCAAGGTTGTAATCGCCACCAACATTGCCGAAACTTCCATTACCATTGATGAAATCTTCTACGTCATTGATCCTGGCTTTGTCAAGCAGAATGCCTACGATCCCAAGCTCGGTATGGATTCGCTGGTCGTCACGCCTATCTCCCAAGCCCAGGCCAACCAGCGTTCCGGCCGTGCTGGCCGTACTGGACCCGGCAAATGCTTCCGTCTATACACCGAAGCTGCGTACCAGACGGAGATGCTTCCGACGACGATCCCAGAAATCCAGAGACAGAACCTGTCCAACACGATTCTCATGCTCAAAGCCATGGGCATCAACGACTTGATCCACTTCGACTTCATGGACCCACCGCCGATCAACACGCTTCTTACCGCCCTCGATGAACTCTATGCTCTGGCCGCTCTTGACGACGAAGGTTTCTTGACCCGTCTTGGCCGCAAGATGGCCGACTTCCCGATGGAGCCTTCCCTCGCCAAGGTCCTGATCGCCGCCGTCGACAAGGGCTGCTCTGACGAAATGCTCAGTATCGTCGCCATGCTCAACCTGCCCAACGTCTTTTACCGCCCCAAAGAAAAACAGCAAGTCTCCGACCAGAAGAAGGCCAAATTCCACGACCCCGCCGGCGACCACCTGACCCTCCTCAATGTCTACAATAGCTGGCGCCGCAACGGCTGCAAAGACGCCTGGTGCTTCGAGAACTTCATCCAGGCCCGCAGCATGCGCCGCGCCAAGGATGTTCGCGACCAGATCGTCAAGATCATGGAACGGTACCGGCACCCCGTGGTCTCGTGCGGCAGCGACACCGCCAAGGTTCGTCAGGCCCTCTGTGCCGGCTTCTTCCGCAACGCCGCCCGCAAGGACCCACAGGAAGGATACAAGACGCTCATGGAGGGCACCCCCGTCTACATGCATCCGTCGTCGGCGCTCTTTGGCAAGCAGGCTGAGTGGGTCATTTACCACACGCTGGTGCTGACGACGAGAGAGTACATGCACTGTACGACGTCGATTGAGCCCAAGTGGTTAGTAGAGGCGGCGCCGACGGTGTTTAGAGTAGCGCCGACGGACCGTTTGAGTAAGAGGCGGCAGCAGGAGAGGATTCAGCCGTTGTTTAACCGGTATGCAACGGGGCAGGATGATTGGAGGCTGAGTGCGCAGAGGAAGGGGGGAAAGTCGGGAGGTGGTGGGACCTGGGGTTAGAGTTCCGGTGTGTGTTATGTTTTATTTTGTTTCTTTTTTATTGTAGAATCTTGTCTTTAGAACGTATATTAAAATTTAATGAAGCTAAGCATGGTGTCAAATTGTTCATCTTGTCCCAAGCAACTCCCCATATGCACAAAACAAATAATAAATGATTTCTTTTTATATCCTATCCCACATTATACTTGTACATATGTATATATCCCCCCAAACACCAAACCAAAAATTCCAAACACATCGCCCACGTCCCCCTCACTTCATCTTCGCCGCCTTCTTCTTCAACGACTCCACCAAACTTTTATAATCCCCCACCTTCTCCTCCACTATCTTCCTCTTTTTCTTCGTCTTCTGTTTCTCCCTGTCTTCGTCTCCATCCACCGCCCCCTTCCTCTTCTTCCTCCCCACCTCCAGAATTTCCTTCATCGCTCGTGTCCCCGAAAATTTGGGATTTGATGGATCAATCGCAAACTCATGCTTTGTAAACACCGCTTGGAACCGCTCATCGTCCACTGGCACCTTGTAATCTTCCTGCAACGCCAGCTCTTCCTTCTCGCCATTAGCAATGCCTCGTTTCCCTTTGCGCCCCTTTTTCCCCTTGGCGGCTGCCCGCTCCGCTTTGCGAATGTCTGCCATGTCAAAGTGGTCAAGGTGCTCAGCCTGGATGGCCCTCTCCTCTTCGTTGGCCGCCATGACGGCGGCGAGTTTTTGCCTCTCGGTGGCCCGTTGTTTCTCTTCTTGTTCGCGGGCGGCGCGCTTCTTGAGACGTTCTTCTTTCCTAAGAGCCGTCTTGGACACCTTCGGCA
Organism: Ambrosiella xylebori; assembly: GCA_002778035.1. NCBI lineage: Eukaryota > Fungi > Ascomycota > Sordariomycetes > Microascales > Ceratocystidaceae > Ambrosiella > Ambrosiella xylebori. The sequence goes on from PCDO01000014.1 coordinate 523,201, forward strand.
TCTCGGGATCTTCAGTCGTGAAGAACGGGTCGTCGAAGCCGGCGTCATCATCGTCGCCACCAGTAAAAACCATTTCGGCGCCGCTGTCAGAGACGTCGTCAGGGGCGCTGTCGGTGGGTTCGCCGCGCTTGGCTTTGGCTTTGGCGCGTTTCCTCTCCTTGCGTTCTTTTTCTTTGCGCATGTATTTTTCTAGCGTAGTTTCCTCCTCGGGGTCCTTCTTGACCTCTTTTTCAGTAAGGGCAGGCGTAAAGGTGATTTGCATGTCGCCTACTGGACCCGCATCCTGCTTCTTGGATGACGAGGGCTCTGCCGAAAGGCCCAACGCCTCCCGCATCTTCCGTTTGGTTAATTCCTTCTTGGGAAGTTTATACTCGTCCTTGATAGCCTCGACACAAACCGGGACATCCTCCGTCGCATCGACAACCTCGATATCATCCTCTTCATCCTCCGAGTCGTCGGACGCCAGGTAAGCCCGGAGATCGTTCTCCTCAATGGCATCACGAGAACCCGAAAAGGCCTTGCGCATTGATTCCTTGCGCTTGCCTTCGTCGGGGTGCATGTCCCAGGTCAGCTTAACCTTTGAAGACTGCAGAGCGTTGGTGACGAATTCAACAGGTTTGTATCCCTTGGGAATCTCGCTGACAGAATCGCGGGGTTCGTCGTCAAAGGTTGTGTCATCTGGGATAAAACGGAGGTCGAGGAAGTTGGATGAAGATAGATACTCGGTGCCGTCGGTCTGGTCGTAAAGAGCCTTGGCAGTCGCGGCATCACTGCACTCCATGACGGCGTAGAAGTAACGAAGGCGATCAAGCTGGTATCCTCTCAACGCATCACTATCAAAGTCTTGATCATTCCCTTCCTTCAAAAGCTCCTTCTTGATCCTCTCATTCTCCGCCTCTGAGTCCTCCTCTTCAAAGCCCGCCAGATTATCGATACCATCAACCTTTGGCGCCCCCTTGAAAATCTCCTTGGGCGGCCCTTCCGCCTCCTCCCTCACCATCCTCTCTTTGCCAAATTCAGACGGGTACACACTAACCTTCAACACCTTCCCATTCGACTTTGCCGGCAAAAATGAAGTGAAAAGCGCCATCAAATCGGCGGCGCGAACATAGTCCCAGTCAAGGTTGACAATGGCGATGCGCCGGGTAACTTCGCCTCCCTCGACCTCAGCCTGCTCGTCAGCAAGACGCTGCATAGAGCCCTTGAGGACCGCCTCAGATTGTTCGTTGAGTTCGTCGTCGGATGAGTCGTCGTCAGAAGATGAAAAACCACCATCGCGAGCAGGGTCATAACGAGTTGTTGCCTCCAGCTCTCTTTGAACTTTTTCGTCATCATCGACACTCTCAGCGTCACTTCCTTCCTTAGCCTCTTCCTTATCCTCCTTCTCCCCCTCCTCTTTATCCTCCAACTGATACAATCTCTCCAAAGCCTTCTTCTTTTTCTTCTCCTCCGCTACATTCTTGCGACCCCATCTATCTACTTTTGACATCATCGTAAACTCCTTATCTTTAAACATCCCCGCAAACCGCCTATCAACCTGAGTCTTCACATTCTTCTTCGATGGCAAGCGGAACCGGGGATCGGTTTCAAAGTTGACGAAACGCGGATCCGAGATGCCGCTGCCGGCACCCTTACCGGATTTCTTGCCCATTGTGTTGGTATTTGTGGGATATTCGATTGCGTATAGGTCAGAAAATATAGCGTTGAGTTGGATATGGTAAAATAAAAGAATAAAGTAAAAAAAGACTAATTGATGATAGCGGGATATAAAATGGTCCGGTGTCAACTTGGATGGGCTTGTCGCAAACTGGTCGGCAAAAAAAAGTTAAAACTTTGGTGGCGAGGATTGTCATTGTTATCGATAAGAATTCATCTCGTGTAACCCTTAATTCAATTATATAACCCTAAACATGACTACTTTACATATGCTTGCATATACTCGATAAATTTAAGAATTATTTCTGAACTAAGTCTGGTAACTTGTTCAACAGATTTGGATCTGGCGGGGGGTATGGGACACGTTATGAGTCCAGTAAATGTCTCCATCCTGGAGGGGGCTTAAATGTAAATCCGCAAGTCCCAGTTGACTCCATTGTAATGAACGCATTCTTACACAGGTGATCATTTAGTTGGCATCCCCAGGGGGACTGGAGCTTGCACTCGGAGTCGGGGTGAAAAATGAAGCCAACTCGAGGGGAATCTTCACCTGATAAAAACAATATCGTAGATGGTTTGCACGATCCATTATGACATCTTTCATTCCAGAGTTTGGGCTGCCCGTTCTGGTCGTATTGAATGACTACGTAGTCGAGAAGTTTTTCTTTTTTGGCACTTTTGAATCTCCAATTCTCATTTTGAGACCTTCATATTAAACTTGTTGCGCAGCATTGCCTTTTGCGGTGATAATAAAAGTGCCGGTGAGATTTTGATTTTTGATAAATGGGAATTACCCGGGAAGCCAGAAACGCCATTATGTTGGGCTATCTGCGTACACGTTGATATTTTGTCGTTCTTGGCTCAGCAATGGGTAGCTTTGATCCCGTATAGAAGCGACTTCTCGATGGTCTCTGTAATATCTGGGCGCTGAGCAAGTTTATCGAGTTCGTCATCCATGGTTTGTCGGAACAATTGGTTTGTCCAATTTTTTTCTAGTTTCGTTCGTAGTAGTAGAAGCGATCATGATAGCCTTTGAATAAACGAAATTGATTGAGAGCACAGAAAAGATCAAATTAAAGTTGATGAGGACTCCTTCGAGAAAAGGCAACAGAGTGTTATGTAAAGTTAAAAAAAGTGTAAAGCTTTCCAGACTTTGATTTTTTTTTTCAAATAAATTTTGTGTACCGAGGAATTACCATCGGTACCTTCCTTATAATTTGACATCATCTGGCCTCTTGTACCTGCTATTATAAGTCGAAACAGGAAATTCGTTCGCCATGCACTTTAAGTGGGGTGCATAAAGACAGCCACAATGTGTACAATGTCGCGGTTTGTGAAGGATGGATTGGATTCATGATGCGTGTGGAGTGTGACTCGGCTTGAAGCTAGTTCTAATAAGTGAAGACAAAATAGGATTATGTCGGGCATAGGGAAGTAGATTATCAATAGATAATGCCTAAAATGGAGAAATAGCTTTAGCTTAGCTCAAGATATCTCCAAAGTAATTCCACTATCCGTTTTCTTTGTCCTGTATTTGCATGCACATCACACTTTGTTGCCTCTAATCATTATTGTTTCCATCAAATTCAATCGCATCAACCAACTTTTGCCAGACAACAGAAATTCAACTAAAATCCAACTCTACATACATATATACCACAATATCGTCACTTTCCGCCCGCGGGGCCCACCTAACTGCCTCTGCCTCTTGTGTCCTCGTCGCCACCCAAGCCCCCTCCTTTTCCGTTAATCTCCTCTCTGCCAACTCGCCACTACCTCCGAAGCCATTGTCAACCTAGAGCCCGTCCACTACCAACATGTGCCTTCTCCTCTCGAGATCTCAGAGGCTGAGATACGTCAAAAGAACATTGAACCCCAAAGATCAGCCCAAGCGAGAGTCATTCTTACGAAAGCTGTGGAGGCCACTGAGTTGAGACATGATTGAACCAAAGAAGAGATCTCAGCCATCTATTACCAGCAATTTCTAGAGCTCACATACCAGGCCATGAGTTCCCACTTCCGGATTCCCCATCTCCAACCTTACCCACCACCACATTGTGACTAACATGCTCTATCTATCTCACAAGTCCGTCGTCCACCGTTGATTCCACAAGCCTAACGAAGTACAACTCTGCACTCTCATGAGCATCAAGACTGGTGACTGTTCCAAAGACTGCTCCTACTGTGCCTAGTCCACTCGCCACCAAGAAGGCACCGGCCTGGAAGCTAAACGCGTCGAACTTGTCGAGTCCGTCCGCCGCTGTGGCTGCCAAGGCCAAGGCTAACGGCAGCACCCGCTTCTTCATGGACGTCGCGTGGCGTGATACGCGCAGACGGAAAAATAGTTTGAAGAACATCAAGAGCATGGTGGAAGGCGTGCGCGGTATGGGGATGGAAGTTTGTGTCACCTTGGGCATTATTGATAAGGAGCAGGCCAGGAAGTTGAAGGGTGCTGGCTTGACGGCGTACAACCACAATGTCGACAAGAGCCGAGAGTTCTACCCGAGCATCATCAACGCCAGGGCATACGATGAGCGGTTGAAGACCATCTCCAACGTCAGAAATGCCGGTATCAAGGTTTGCAGTGGTGGCATTCTTTGTCTGGGCGAGAAGCCCTCTGACCGCATTGGTCTCCTTCACACTGTCTCCACCATGCCTTCGCATCCCGAGAGTTTTCCCGTGAACGCCTTGGTCCCCATCAAGGGAACTCCCCTCGGTGACCGCCCCATGCTTGAGTTCCCTTCTATGTTGCAGATAATTTCCACAGCAAGAATCCTGATGCCTTCTACCATTGTCCGTATTGCCGCTGGCCGGAAGACGATGTCAGAGGAGAAGCAGGCTCTATGCTTCCAGGCGGATGCAAACGCTATTTTCACTGGTGAGAAGATGTTAACTACGGACTGCAACGGGTGGGATGAGTATGTCTTGATGTTCTCGAGATGGGGCCTAGAGCCTATGAAGAGCTTCGAGAAGACGGACGTTTCACAGTGCGGAACGCCGTAGATAAAATGAGTTATGAATTAAATGTGGAATAGTTCCCATGAGCTTCATTATATACAGACATTACAGCTTAGATACCGTGAAATGTTGCCTTGAATCTGATAAACCTTAATCCTTCTATAACTTTGGAACTGTCTTCTGGTTCATCTTACCGACCACCCACTCCTCAATCGCCGCCACCAACCCATCTACCTGTTCGTGTGTATTCCCAGCATGTAAACAGATCCGGATCCTCTCTTTCCCCATCGACACTGTCCGCGTCACGATAGGCCTCATCATGAACCTGCGCTCCTAACACCAAGCCACCAGCTTCCGCGGCGCTGGCGTAATGATGGGAATGATGAGCGACTCTGGATACTTATCGATAATCGTAAACACGCTTTGCGCTGGTTTCAATTGGCGAGATAGGTGTGTGAGTCGATAGTGCATGTAGTGCGTGAGGGATGAGAGGTGTGAGAGGAGTGGTCCGATATCGCTTTGTGCGAGGAAGTCATAGCCGGATTTAATGGCGAAGAGCGTGGTTAATGGGGGAGCGGTAGTGTAGATAAAGCTCCGGGCATAGTTGATTAGATACTCGCGTGTGATTTTGGAGCAGAGGACGGCAGCTGGCGAGTATCAGTAAGTCAAATATGGACATGACGCGACGCATCAGGAGGAAATATAGGAGGAAATGTGAGTCATACTTACCGCCTGCACAGCCCATGGCCTTGCCAAAAGTGTGAAGGCGAATGAACATCTTGTGCTCGAGGCTAAGTTTATTGACAAGACCACGGCCATCGTTTCCAATGATGCCAGTGGAATGCGCCTCGCCAATGATGATGTATCCATTACCATGAGGCAGCGACTGCTCGACACAGTTCATGATCGAGGCTAAATGACAGACGTCACCGTCCATACTGTAGACGCCCTCGACTGCGATGAAGACATAATACTTGCCATCAAGGACATCGGGACCTAGACTATGTAATGTGTGCGATAGACTTTGAAATTTTGCAGTTGCATCATATTCTCCCGTCGCATCGTTATGTCTGAATACAACCTTCTTAGCTGCGCGGCTCGTCTTCATCCCATCGTGAAAACTAGCGTTAATCGGCTTGTCATATACAATGATGTCTTCCCTTTAAGCAATGGACGAGAAGATTCCCCCATTTGCGTCAAACCTAGAATTTAAGATAGGAGCTGACTCGGACCTGTGATACTACGTTATTTGCTTCTCGAGGTCTTCAACAAACTGCAAGTTTCTATCCAAAATTCAGGATCCACCCGAGCTAATGATATCCTCGTTGGTGTGACTGTGACATAACGACAAAATCCGAGACTGCACTTTTGGATTTGTCCCTAACGAGAGGTAAACATTTGAAGAAAAGTCAACTTGGTCAGGTCTGGAAAGGGTGAGCGATTGACGTAGCGACCATTGTTGCCGCTTATTAAGGAGTTCCTAAAATTTTCGTTCAAGTGACATGGTGAACTTGTGTACATGTTGTGATAAGATTGGACCAAGGCACTCCCAACAAACGAAAAATCATGAAAGATAATTGGTACAAATCCAAGGTATCCAGGATTTAGGTTACACGGGCCAAAATGGACTCAAAAAAAAAGGGATATGTGTGTGCGTAATGTCATGCAGCATAATGTTGAGCAATTTCACCATACAAACTACTAATAGGGTTAGGGCTGGAAGGCTTTTGTAGGAAATTAAATTGCAGTAGTAGGCTTTCATGTAGGCAGGCAAACAAAAAAAATAGAATAAAAACAACTAACGCTCAAAAACCATCCCATTCCTCTTCAATACTAAAGGCCTATTTGACTCGGTAAAATGATGTACCATCAGTTTAAAGCTTCCCTTGGCTACATGTTAATGTGTGAATTAAGATCAATCCATTGGAAGTTGGGGTGAAACTCGGCCATGTCAAACATTGACAATTGCGCTCCTCTGAATCTTGTCTTCTCGCGCCAATTTATAAGCACGTGCATGTGCCAGTCCCCATCTTTATGCTTCTCTCTGACGGCCTTGAATCTGTTGCCGTTCTCGCCCCATTGAAATTTCTCAGCAAATTCCATGAACTCGTCGTTTGAGAGATTGCACTTGGGATAAGTGAGCATTAGCCAACGAGCATGAATATCGTAGCGACCGTGGCGGTTTTTTTCGTAGGGGACGAATGGTTTGCCAGTTCCAGTGTTCTTTCTTTTTTTCCCCCGTTTACTTGACTTTTCAACATTGTTGTCGTTGTCGTTGTTGTTGTTGTTGTTGTTGTTGTTGTTATTGCTGTCTGTAGGCTCCAAGCGTTGCAGTGCATCATTCACTCTTTGAAATTCAGTAGAGTGATTATTGTCTTGATCGACAAATATATAGTCCTGCGATGTCCATAGCGGAGGACTGATAACTTGAGCATGCTGCTCATTCAAAGCTTCCAAAACATCAGTCATGATGGTAGTTGGAGTAGCTGGAATAACTACATCAGAGTCATAGGCTGGACTTGGATTAGCATCAGCAACACCAGCAGCAGTGTTGGGAGTGACAGGGCTTGCGTTCATGTTTGGAATAAGAAAAAAGTAAAATAAGAATAAATGATTGATTGATTGATTGATTGATTGATTGATTGATTGTACTTACAAAGGTTGTCCCTGTTTTTCATCATGTGGGGACACTCGGTTTTATATTAGTCAGGCAAAGAGGTCATCGACAGATGAGTCCCCAGGTGGTGCTTTAATATTACTCTATTACCACCTGGGGACTGGGGACAACGTCCCCAGTCCTCTTTGCCTGACGGGCGCCGAGTAGCGGGTTTTTTTGACAAGAGAATTGTTCTTATTCGCCCGTCGTCTTATTGCCGGGTTACACACCGCCAGGATTGTGAGTTGTTAATCAGGGATTTCCAACAATTTCCTGTTTTGGAAGCTGTTTGGACAATAAGTCCTCAGCTAGAGTTGGTGTTGGACGTTAGTCTGTTTTGGACTAAGCGTAAATGGGCCGGCGCGAAGCGCCCGGGCCATAAATGGGGCTTGTATTTTTGTGACAGCATAAGTAGCGTGGGTTTGCCTATTTTATTTTTTTTTTCTCAAACCTTCCTTTACAAAAACTTTGGGCTACAGGTCAGGCTCTCTCTACTTTTTCGATGACTTACAGGTCTTCTTCATTCTATCAAAGGCGTCGTTCTGTACGCCGGCCTTATTTTCAATACCGTCGTCGTCCTTACTATTGTCAATATCCGCGACAGACTTTTAGATTTGTCCGGGTGCCTCGCAAACGTGTGTATTATGCGTACTAATAGTGGAGGCTACTATGGCCGCCGAGGCAGCACTCGTGGCGGTTATGGTGTTCGTTCTGTGGGAACCGCTCAGTTCCCATATTCTGGACGTGGGTTTAGCCATATTGGGGCTATGGACGATCCTTCTCGTCGTATCAAGTCTGGGGTTCGTCGTTATTCTAAGTATCAAAGTCATGTTAAGCGCCAGGCTGCAACATTTGATCGACGCAGTGTCATGTTTACTTCTAATCCTTCAGATGTTCGGTCAAATTTCTTGGCGAGCCATGGTTATGATAAAAAGGTTCACTACACCCTGATTCCTGTGACGACAGCTTTCAACTTTCCTCCGGGGACAAAGAAGTATTTTACAGAGTTTACAGTTACTTTCGATGTCCTTTCTAGTTGTTCTGATTTGCATCTCCGTTACATGCTTGTTCGGCCTGGGCCTGATTCTGAGCTTAAAACACTAGTCAATAATTTGACTTGGTACGATAGTTCTGGAGCCGTTGTTGTTGATGTTGATGTTGATCAAGCGTCTTCTGATAATCATTCTGATCCTTTTGCCCCTGGGTTTAGTCAGAGGCCTCCTCGTTTTTCCGAAGGTCTAGCGCGCACTCCGCACGTCTTTGATACGGAAGACGAATCGCCAGCAAAAAAACTTTGGGAGAGTTTCACCAATGTCAAGATCGGATTTACCGATTATTTTAGAACCTTCGCCGAAGGAGCTAAAAGTAAATTTGTTTGTGGAAAGCAAACATCTGTACGAATCCCTTCCGGAAGCAATCGCAAACCCGCTCATTGTACTTACAAGGTTGTGCTTGACCTTAATCGAAACGTCGTCTTCAGCAACGAGAAACGGCCTGTCGGCATTGAGCCCGATAACCCTCCCGACTATACAATATATTTATTGCTTGTCTCGCACTGTCCAGGACAGTTGTCGGACAGTCTTATCTCTGGGGGCGCAGACTCATCCATCTCAGGCACAGGAGAGTCATTTGCAGGCGCGCCGCAGCCCTTGCCCTCAAGAGGACGGAGCAACATTGCGGCGTCAGGGTCGTCCAGTATAACTACTGTTGGTCGTGCGGGGTCGTCTCCTAACAAGAGGCGGAGAGTTTCTCCTCCTCCTCCTTTGGAAACACTTTTTGAAGGATCTGACATTGAATCTGAAGTTGGAGAGTCTCAAACGGATTTTGGACGAATAGGTGGACCTCAATTATTGTCTCCTTTATTAACTCCTTTCCCTAGGCAGAATGAACGAGCAGGTCAGCAGTCGGCCTTGGGTGCTTCGGCAGTCGAGAATGGTTCGGTTGTGGATGGTCGTGGGGTGTTTGCTTTTGAGTCAGTTCGGGTTAGTTGCAGTTATCGTGATTCTGTTGTTAGTTCAGTTTAAAGTTCTTCCTGGACATGTCCGGTCTTGTTTTTATTCACAACCATTTTAGTTTTTAGACTATTTATTAATTTTTAACTATTTATATTTACAAGTTCAAAAACTTTGTTTCTTGTCTTTTCCAGTAATTATGGGTTTTAATGTTTTTATGCGGATTTAATATTTTTCCGTTACACACTGGTTAGGGTTAGGGTTAGGGTTAGGGTTAGGGTTAGGGTTAGGGTTAGGGTTAGGGTTAGGGTTAGGGTTAGGGTTAGGGTTAGGGTTAGGGTTA